>RJVU01026436.1:2620835-2703538 GCA_003731715.1 Anabarilius grahami
ACAAACATTATTATTTTTGTTAGATTTATGCTTAATAAAATAAAATAAATTAATATGGCTGAAATTAATAAATTAATTAATTAAATAATTTTACGGATTAAGTTTTACTACATTTTTCTTACTCCAATAACATTCTTATCTTAAACATAAAGATATATATATATTGAATATGTATGCATATATATATATATACGTGTGTGTGTATATATATATTAATCATAAATCATAAGGTAAAGCATAAGTCATAAGGTAAAAATTTGATCGATTTTATTCATTTGATTATCTAAAAATAGAATGAAAAATAATTTTCTTAATCATAATTTTTTCCTTGTTTTCCAGTAAAAAAAAAAGAAATATATATATATTATTATTATTATTAAAAATAACGAAATAATTTTTNNACGAAATAATTTTTCATTGCAATGCCTATTTTTAGTTAATCAAATGAATAAAATCCAGCAAATAAAAACTTGATGATGCAAATCAAAAGATCCGATTATCATAAATGAATAATACGTCTGGTTAATCTTCACAAATAAACACAACACAAAGCTGAAACTAACATTAAAACGGCTCTGGATTCTGATTGGATGAGCCACATCAAAGCTGTTTTAAAATAGCCGATAAAAACACTTGAATTCTATAATAATGCGGCAAGTTGTGATGTTGCCTGACAACCATAAACATCTAAACTCTGCTTCATGTTACTGCTCTTAATAACAAGTTCTTGGCCATCTTGACTTGGACATGTCTCACTCTGTATTTGTGCAGTATTCCATATTTTGCTCTCATGTGTAAATAACGTAACGCAGTCCTGCCCACGCAAATACAGCTACCACGCTCAAGAAAAATCTGTAGAAGCTGATAAATTTCTACCATCGCACAGTATGTACCATCACATCGCCCAGCCTTACATGGTGCTATATTGTATTTTGTCAGTGACTATAGCATGGAGGCTGATGCAATC
Organism: Anabarilius grahami; assembly: GCA_003731715.1. NCBI lineage: Eukaryota > Metazoa > Chordata > Actinopteri > Cypriniformes > Xenocyprididae > Anabarilius > Anabarilius grahami. The sequence goes on from RJVU01026436.1 coordinate 2,621,803, forward strand.
CACTGAAACTGTCACACACCTGAGGGTCAGTCAGAAAACAACCATGAAAAACAGAACCAGAGAGAGAGAGGGAGAGAGGCGGAAACCATCGGCTCTTTCAAGAATAGAAGGTGATAGGAAAGAAATTAGATAGTAGCAGAGGGAAAGAGTAGACGGAGAGAGACAGACGGATATGAGGTGGAGAAAGGAAAGCCAGCACCCCTCCCCCTTCCGCTGTTTTCTAGGTGCGAGAGTCCTGAGCAACAATCTGGCACGGCTCAAAACAGATCCATAAGGTCAGGACGGGGCAGAGCGCGCGAGGGAGGAAGAGAGGAGAGGAGCGATGGAGGAATTATTTATCTCCAGATGCTGCTGTCTCTGCAGCACTAGGCTCAGCAGTCTTTCTCCGAAAGAGCGGAGAACAGGAAATGAATGGATGGAGAGAAGAAATAAACAACAAACTTGACGGTCAGGGGGTCAGATATGTGACACCGTAATGATTCGACACCACAGAAATGTTTCATGAATGCACCAGGCTCAGACAAATTCATGCACAACAAATATGTCTGCAAAACAGCCCATGTTTCACAAAATACAGACAAAAATAGTGATCTGTTTGAAGTTGAAGTGTGTGATTTCTGCTTCAATTTTTCTGTGAAAAATAATAATTGTTTCCAAACGGGTTTCCTGAACACTCCCCGCGTCTGCCATTGGCCAATCAAACAGACAGTCCCGCCCTAAACTCACAGCATTGGTTGGTCAATGTGCACCACTTACATGATTTGATGTAATATATGACGTGATTTGTACGGGAAATTAAAAGTAAAAATGATTTCCTCGGCAAATATTGGCTAAAGGCCCGTTCACACCAACGACGATAACTGTAATGATAACGATATAGTTGTTATATACAATTGTTTAGCACTATAACGATAACGGCACAGAGAAACAATATAGCTGAAAGCACTTTCAGATGAACAATTTTTTTCCAGCTGATGAACGATAAAAACATTGGCAGCCAATCAGAATCCATCCTGCTTTAAAGAGCTTGAGCATTTAAAGTGCTAGATGACAAAACTGCAGCGCACTATTATAATAAACAGAATTATATCGTCCACTGGTGTGGATGCTAATATAGTTATCATTCTTGGTGTGAATGGGCCTTAAAGTTAATAAAAGATCAATTAAATTAAATACATTTCTGAGGGTTTTCTATGTAGGCTTGAGTGCCAATAATTGTGTGTATGTTTGTGTAACTGTATGTGTGGCTGTGCTTAATGAACTCGATGCCCTGTTGTTTATGTTTGTGTGCGTGTTTACGCCCCTCATTTCCACGTGTCTGAACATACACATCTGTGTGCGGTTGGGAGCGTGTGACGCATGGCGTTGGTGGTATGCTGCACGGTGAAATCGCTTGGATGTCATCCAGCTCAGTGGAAGGTCATCTAGCGTTTCTCCAAATAGATCCAGCCTTCATTTCCACTCCACAGCCGCTGTATTTACCAGTCCACTGGCCCAGAACGCTAGTGCACACACGCATGCGCACACAAACACTCCTGCTTTCTTCCACACCGCACTACTGACAAAATGATTGCTGAGAAATGAGACCTTATTTTAAAAAAAAGAGGCATTTATTTTGAGCTATTGAGCTATTTAAGCAATTACCTTTCCAGAGCTTTCCATGGCTTAGCAGTTTGCAGCACTCATGTGGGCAATGCGTGTTTGAGTCCAGTGCATGTTCTCGTTTCCCTCTCTTTTGACATTGTGATTGATGCTTGCCTGCCGGCACGATGATAGGGTGGTTTCTAGGGTGTTCTAGGAACTATCAGTAACTAAATATTTTTTTAATATTTTATATATTTTAAAATAAAAACTAATTTAACTGTGTAAACTGAAACAAAAACTAAAATACATTTTTATGATTTCAGAGCTAAGTAAAATAAAATTTATTTAAAAAAAATATTTTTTAGAAAATATAATGTATATTGTAAAACTTTCCATTAAACATAAAAATGCCACTAGATAGCAATAAGACCAGACTGTGATGAGAAATGTAATGCTGTTAATTTAATTTTTAATTTTTTAACATTGGCAGCCGTAAATAAAACAATATTTATAATAATAATAACAATAAAACTACACACATGAATTAATAAACATGAAATGAAAACTTGTTATTGAAATAAAAAACTGAACAAAAAAACTGAAAAAAAAGGGGGGAAAATACATCTTATGACAAATATTTCAAGACCGCAGCCTCTAAGGTCAGTCACCAGTGCACCTCTTACTATCTGGCCTCCGTTACACTCACCCACCTAAAACTCCCTCCCATTCGGGTCACGCCACCAATGTAACCCCTCCGGTTCTACTCGCACCGCTTCGAGCGGGATTCAATCCGGCATGGGAGGCGGGTGCACTAACAAGGACGCTAAAGACCACAGCCTCTAACATCAGTCGCCAGTGCGCCTCTTACTATCTGGACTATGTTACACTCACCCTTACACTCACCCCCTTAAAATACACTCCTATCCAGGTCACGGCACCAATGTAACCCCTCCAATTCTACTCGCACTGCTTCGAGCGGGATTCAATCCGGTGTTTCCGGCATGGGAGGCGGGTGCGCTAACAAGGACTCTAAAGACCGCAGCCTCAAATGTCAGTCGCCAGTGCGCCACCTATTATCTGGCCTCCGTTACACTCACCCCCTTAAAACTCACTATCATTCGGGTCACGGCACCAATGTAACCCCTCCAGTTCTACTCGCACCGCTTCGAGCGGGATTCAATCCGGCGTTTCCGGCATGGGAGGCGGGTGCGCTAATAAGGACGTTAAAGACCACGGCCTCTAACCGCAGTCGCCAGTGCGCCTCTTACTATCTGGGCTCTGTTACACTCACCCTTACACTCACCCCCTTAAAATACACTCCTATCCAGGTCACGGCACCAATGTAACCCCTCCAATTCTACTCGCAATGCTTCGAGCGGGATTCAATCCGGCGTTTCCGGCATGGGAGGCGGGTGCGTTAACAAGGACTCTAAAGACCGCAGCCTCAAATGTCAGTCGCCAGTGCGCCTCTTATTATCTGGCCTCCGTTACACTCACCCCCTTAAAACTCACTATCATTCGGGTCACGGCACCAACGTAACCCCTCCAGTTCTACTCGCACCGCTTCGAGCAGGATTCAATCCGGCGTTTCCGGCATGGGAGGCGGGTGCGCTAACAAGGACGCTAAAGACCACAGCCTCTAACATCAGTCGCCAGTGAGCCTCTTATTATCTGGCCTCCGTTACACTCATCCCCCTAAAACTCACTACCATTCGGGTCACGGCACCAATGTAACCCCTCCAGTTCTACTCGCACCGCTCGAGCGGCATTTAAACCAGCATATCCAGTATGGGAGCTGCGCACACTAACTAGAACTCTAAATCTCTTGAGGCCAGGGAAGTGAGGTTTACCTGCACAGCACTTTCTAGCTGGCCTCCATTATACTAGAGGCATTTTTCCACTGCATGGGGCGGCTCAGTACGACACGGTATGGCTTGCTTAAATAGTACCGCTTCGGTTGAGGTTCCAGGCGAGCCGTACCGATAATAAAATGTGGTGTATGAACTCTGCAGATCACTGATTGGTCAGAAAAAATCGTCACAACCAGCGTCATTGGATTTGAAACACAAGACACCAAACCCGCTAGATTTAAATAGTCAGTAACAGCCAATGCAGTATCATTTGTTCGCACGACTTTTTTAAACGATGTGGTATAAACGACCGTCGCACGCAACTTGACAAAAAGGAAAGGCTGTATCGTGGTCAGTAGACGAGGTGCAGACTCATTGGTAGCCGAGGAGCGGATTCACGCCAGTAGATGTGGCACAACTATAAAGATCAGTATGTAATCCCACCCACTTTGAAGCGGTACTAAACTGTAGTGGAAAAGCAAACTCCAAGTAAAGCGAGCCGAGCCATGCCGTGCCAAGCTGAGTCGTACTACGCAGTGAAAAAGCGCCATAGGGTTACTTAAAATTGGCCACTCCCAAGTCTTTGTGATATATTCTAATACTTGATTAAAGTCCTTCCTCCAATGCAAGTCTTAGAGAGTTAAAATAACAGCACACCTTCCTCAACAAGCCACATGATTTGAGGTTCATTCATCTCCATGGCACAAACAATAAGCCGTTAGGGCCAGAGGTTTAATATTTTGGGTTAATGGTTTAGAACAAACCCCTAACGCTAAGTATGAGCAACAATTATAGCCATGCTTGCTTTACCAAGGACAGTAATATCCGGAAAAAAAGGCATAGAAATCTTTGCATATATGGCAAAGCTGAAGGTTAATGGTTCAGGTGACACGCAGAGAGCTGCAGGTTCAAGCCCCCGCAGAGACCGAGCGAAAGCATTTGCATGTGATTTATTTGCGTCCCAATTCTGACTGTATATGATCCATACCACATCCCCTCAGGAGAGACCAGCTGCACAGACCAATTTACCACCTAGCATCAGCACATCCCGGGCTACGAGTGTGTTACACTATCAAGGGCACCTACAGGTAGCTGCTGGTGTGAGACTTCCAGTGGCGTTGGTCGATCTCCGAGAGGATGCTTTCGGACTCCACAGAGCAATGAGGGGGATTGCGTGGGATTTTTAATGACTCTCAGGGGCCAGCAACAGATGAGGGGAGGGGGGTGTGTGATTTTAAGCTGTGCTGTTGCAGATGATTTTTTTTCTTGCCATGATCAGAGCAGCACAAAAGCATTCGAAAAGTTCTGCAGCTTCAAACAGCCGTTTGAATTATATAACCGTTAGAAGGAGGGAGGTGACGGCGCTTAGCCTAATGTTAGCGTCAAGGACCGCACAACAAGGTACTATATTCAAAAAGGGGTCTGCTTTTGAAAATGAACCAAAAACTAATCCTTTCATAGCACTACAAATGCTGACAACTGCGTTGGTTTGATTTGAGAAGATCTCATAGCTTGTCTTCACTAGCAGCCACGATTAGCTCACTGTCTATAAGAATTGCTGCATCAAACTCCCTTCACCTAGTGGAGGTACGTGTTGAGTTGCTTGCGTCTTTGCGTTTGCGTGTGTGTTTGTGGTTGGCTGGTGTTCTCTCTCTCTCTCTGTGTGTGTGTGTGTGTGTGTGTCGGGGTAAGGGAAGGACAGAGACGATCTCTTGGGGGACGGCGTGTATCGGGACAGTGCAGTAAAGTGGGCCATGACCACACATCTCCATCTTAGATTTGAAAAATGCTGTTAAGCCTCCTGAATAGCACAAATTTTATAATTTCTCTGCCTTCTCTTTGCTGTACACAGCAATAATCATTTTCTAAATTGCACTAAATTCCATTTTGGTCAAACATTTTTAAAACAAATTTAAAGTACATTTTAAAGCTGTAAAATAATTGAAATATACCTTATGAATTAAGTAAAACAACAAGTATGAATAACTACATTTAGTACCATGATAAATCAAATTGAGTTCACTGTAAAACTCAACGTAAACCAAATGCACAAAATAACAATTTCAAAATGTACTCCTTGTGTGCAACTGCTATTTGTTTTCAACTTACTCTTAACTGTTTTGTTTTTTAAAGAATATTGAAAATGAGTAATATTTGTAGTTTATATTTCTAGGAATGAGTAATAAAGTGAAAAAAGAATTTCACTGAGTATATTGGGGCAATGAATCATGTTTAGTCTCTTAAGTTCAAGCACGAGCAGTAAGTTGCTGGCAGCAGTTCACTTAATGGCCACCGGTGTCACTAATAACAAGGGTTTCTGAATTCTACATAGCCTTTAAGTGATTTATTAAGGTAGTATAGCTATTTCTTATAGTGATATTTAGTCATTGAATTACTTTTTAGAGTAATACATATTTATTTATTGAAATTATTATATAAACAAATTTGAATAACATATTTCCCACTTGCTTTTTATATGAATTAATCTTGATTTCAGGATGTTTAGATATTTTTACTCATAAACAACACAAAAATATAGTATTTGCAGTTTAGCCGTTTGATAGGAGATCCGAATCACTAATTCGAAACAAAAGATTCATAAAGCTCAGAAGCTTCATGAAGCAGTGTTTTGAAATCACCCCTATATAGATATTGTTGAAAATGCGTTTGTTTTTTTGGCGCACAAAAAGTATTCTTGTCGCTTTATAATATTAAGATATAGAACCACAGAACTCACATGATCTGTTTCAAATATATTGTAGTACCTTTATGGATCTTGAGAGGTGCAGTAACATTGCTGGCAATGCAGGCCTCACTGAGCCATCAGATTTAATCAAAAATATCTTAATTTGTGTTCTGAAGATGAATGAAGGTCTTACGGGTGTGGAACGACATAAGGGTGAATAATTAATGACAGAAATTTCATTTTTGGGTGAACTAACCCTTTAAGTACACTTTTAAAAAGTGCACTTTATAGGCCTAACAATGTCAAATTAAAAGCTTTACTTTAAAGTACATTTTAAATCATTATGTTTTCATAATCTTTCGTCACTAATTAAGTACACTTATTTTGATGTGCTGACTAACATACTAAAGCACAAAAGTACTTGATTATAATTTGAACTGTATATAGTGTTATTCCATATAGTACAATAAAACTTAAACTATTTTAAATGTACCAAATTGCAACTTCATCATTACAAATGTGTAATTACATATATGTTTTATGCTTGCCAGAACATTCAGCAGTACAATTTAACCAAAGACAATAGAATAATTGGATTTAATATCAATTTAATACATTTTTTCTTAAAGGGAGAGTTCCCCAAGAACTAATTTCTCCCCCGGCCACATTTCTGGTTGCAATCGCACCGGAAATAGGAACTCTGAAGCGGCCGACAGCGGCGTCTTTAAGCGCAGCATTTATAAACGCTAAAAAATGCTGAACGGAGGATGCTGCGATCGGAGCTGTGTTTGTTGTGTGTCGTGGGTTTTGTGATAATGAAGATGGAATGTAAACGCGTAATCTATGCGACTGAAAGAGCAAAAAGTGGGGCTAAGAGACGAAATCTCCTATGACAACTTTCAGTATCGAGGCAGAAAAAAAGAACACAACCCTGCAGACAACAGGTAAATGCCGTTATCGCTGTTTTCCATGTTTGTGAAGTAAATATGTTTACACAGCTTTTTAAAAAATTCCGGGTGCCGGTGTTTGACATGCATTTGACCAATCAGCATACACTTACGTCACTGATAGTTCCTATAGAGCTGATTTAGACCCTACTCTGAAGAAGGAGCTAATTTAGTTCCCCCAAAAGGAGTTCATAGAACTAAAATCGCTCCTAGTTCCTGTGGTACGAACACAGCAAAATCCGGGTACTTCAGCCAATAGTTCTAGTAACTATGAAAACGTTCCTCCGGTGCGAAAGCCCCTTATTACTCACCCTCATGTCGTTCCAAACCCGTAAGACCTTCGTTCATCTTCGGAACACAAATTAAGATATATTTGATTGACTCCTCCATAGACAGCCATTTAACCACCACTTTCAAGGTCCAGAAAGGTACAAATGACATCGTTAAAAGTTTTGACGTGACTACAGTGGTTCAACCTTAATTTTATGAACCGATGAGAATACTTTTTGCATGCATCGTGCGGCTCACATGAACAGCGTTGGCCAATACTGAGCCAGTGTTCTAACGTAGAACATGGAAGCACAAAAAAGTATTCTCATCTCTTCATAATATTTAGGTTGAACCACTGCAGTCACATGGACTATTTTAACAATGTCTTTAGTACCTTTCTGGCCCTTGAAAGTGGTGGTTAAATTGCTGTCTATAGAGGAGTCAGGCAGCTCTCAGATTTCATCAAAAATATCTTAATTTGTGTTCCGAAGTTCAACAAAGCTCTTACAGGAGTGGAACGACACGAGGGTTAGTAATTAATGAAAACATTAAAATTTTTAGGTGAACTAACCCTTTCATTGGAAATAAAATGCAGTTAAGTGTCTGAAAACATTACGTTCACTTCACTTTATAAGTAGGCTACTCTTCTTAAAAAGTATGCTGAAGTGTAGGTCTTCTTCTTTCTCACAAGGGAAGTAATTTCAAAGAAAACTTTTCCATTAAGACCCTACTGTACCTGATATCCACTTGGCTAACAAAATCAGAGGGAGCATGTCACTTCTGAACTTTGCTGTGTGTGGATACACAGTCCACCGCCAGCGGCACTTCACCGTCGGCAAAGACAATGGGCGCCCTGCGCCGCCGGCACTGATAATGGCGCAGGCACGCTGCTGGCACGCGCACGCTACGTCAAAACAGAGTGAAAGAGAGACGAACGGGAGAGCACTGCAGATGAAGGGACGCAGAGAGCAGAGATGCCCAACCCACTGCCTGTCTGTCTGCGGCTGTGTGTGTAATTATGAGTGCGTGTAGGCTGTAGTGCTTCCATCGCCTGGGAGGGCTCGTCAAAGCGGACACCACAAAAGCTGGAGTGACAGAAACACACCCCTCCTCCACAAAAACACACGCATGCACAGGCACGCTAGCCGGCCAGAGAGCACACTGTCACACCGCAGACTGCTCTCGGCCGTGTGACACTAACTAGCCGCACTTCCATTATTAATGTCAGTCATACTCCGGACACACTCGCGGTGCAGTTAGCCTGTCTGGACTCATCCACGCACACACAAAGACATGCAAAAAGTGCGTTTTATTTTCTCTCAGCCGTCTCCTCTGCGTCTCGGCTTGCCTCTAGACTGCTAACACCCGCGTCCTGCTACAGGCAATCAGGCTAGAGCACTGCACAGCCTGCAACACAAACGCTGTCTGTCTCTATGCTTTTGTGAGGAGAAGTAGGTTATGCTCCAAAATAGCTTCCTACCATACTACTCATACTATTTGCAGCAGTAAGCTTATTATGCATGGCCAGAGTTTACCAAATAACCTACTACATTTGCCAAAATGTGCAGTATACAACTGAGCACACTGGCTGTTTTTAGTGTACCATACTAACATACTACTCACACTATTTCTGCAGTATGTACACTATATTGTGCATGAAGGGAGTTTGTATAAATGGAATACCAGAATGACCTATTTGCCAAGTATTTGTTTAATATACAAAAAGCACATTGTAAATATGTTTGAAATTGCATACTAACATAGGCCTACTACTCTTATTATTTTTGTAGTATGTGGTATATATAGTGTGTAATGCATGAAGGGAGGCTGTATGCATGGAATACCAACCTACTACATTTGCCAAAATGTGCAGTATACAACAGAGAACACTGTGGCTGTTTTTAGAGTACCATACTACTCACACTATTTCTGCATTATGCAGTATGTACACTATATTGTGCATGAAGGGATTTTGTATGCATGGAATAGAATGACCTATTTGTCAAGTATTTGTATAATATACAAAAAAGCACATTGTAAATATGTTCGGAATCGCATACTAACACTACTCTTATTATTTTTGCAGTATGTATATTGTGCATGAAGAGAGGCTGTATGCATGGAATACCAAATAACCTGCTACATTCGTCAAAATGTGTAAAATAAAAGGGGGCACAGCTAGAATAGCATACTAATACTTCTGCAGTATGTTTATTATCAATTTTCTTTATGCAAGAAACACCTAGATGACCTGCTACATTTGCCAAAATGCGTAGTATACAGCAGAGCACACTATGGCTATGTTTAGAATAACATACTAGCATACTACTCACATTATTTCTGCAGTATGTACATTGTGCATGAAGGGAGTTTGTATGCATGGAATACCAGAATGACATACTACATTCACTAAAATGTGTAGTATACAGCAGAGCACATTGTGGCTATGTTTGGTATTGCATACTAACAAGCAAGAGCAGTCGCAGACATGTATGATGTATGGCTTTCCTGTAGCTCAGTGGTTAGAGCATGGCACTAGCAATGCCAAGGTCATGGGTTCGATCCCAGGGATTGCACATACTCAGATACAAATGTATAGTATAATGCAATGTAAGTCGCTTTGGATAAAAGCGTCTGCCAAATGTAAATGTAAAATGTAAAACATACTACTATTATTTCTGCAGTATGCAAAGACCCATTTTATTTCCAAGATGAGACACCTTTCACTAAATCAAGCATGCAACATGCGACAATAATAAAATACTGCTGTTTGAACGGTTTAGTGCTGCATAATGCATACTGCATACTATTTTAATAAATACAGCAGTATTCCATTTAAAACATAGCCATAGACAAGCAAGAGCAGTCGCAGACATGTATGATGTAGGTAGTGACTGTGATTAATCACAGCGTCTCTCTCTTACACACACACCTTTGTATAGGACAGATGAGAGTATGCCATAGTGTGTGTGGGTTTTCATATGCCTATTTTCATATGCCAAGATGTTAAGTGCACACACACACTCAGAATGACTGTATATATCACACACACACACACTACAGACAGCTGTAGGGGAGGGGGGAGGAAGAGAAAGCGGACGGATGGATGAGTGTGTGTCTGTGTGTGATTATGTGAAGAGGATGTGCTCTGTTGATAGATCCCTCCTGTGTTTGTGCCTGTACGTGTGAGTGTGTGTGTGTGTGTGTGTGTGTGTAGTGGAGAGGTGTGATGGGAGAGAGGTGTGTCGGGCTAAATGAAGTGTGTGTGTGTGTAGATCTCTAATGCGAGAGGGAGGCAGACAGATGGGGGGTCTAAATGATTAGTGTAAGTGTGTGTGCGGTCGTGTGTGTGTGTGTGTGTGGGGAGAGGCAGACAGCATTACCATGGCTGCTGTGAGTCATACTGAAGCCACACAAATCAGTGCTATAATAATTAACACAAACATCATGTTCTTCACACTCATATGCACCCATATAAACACACACTGTTAAAATAAGTTCTCAGGTTCCACAAACAACTTTATTATTGTAAGTTTCCTATGCTGTATATGCTTTAGATATGTGTATCGGTTTGTACTTTAAAACACCTGAGAATAAAAAGCTCTCTGTAAAATCCTTTTTCGTTCTAAGAGGAACCATACTGCATAGCAGCATGCTTAGCAACCACTCAGAGTACCTTAGCAACCACAAATAAATGCCCAGCAACCAACTATTACACACTAACAACTGCATGTGTAACATCATTGTTCAAAAAAACAATGTGTAATTAGAATAGTACAAGTATGAGGGTGAGTAAATGATGACAGTGAATGATTTCGTGAATATATTTTGGATAAAATATATATTTTTTAATATACCTATATATTTTGATAGACATTTAACATTAAACATTTAGAAAAAAACTGATGTTATTATTATTATTACACAAACTTATGTACATAACCTTCAAAAAGCTTTTTATTCAGCAAGGATGCATTAAATTGATCAAAAGTGACAATAAAGACATTTAAAATGTTACAAAAGATTTCTACGTCAAATAAATGCTAAATAAATAAATGCGAAACTTTCTATTCATCAAAAAAATCCTGACAAAATGTATCACATTTTCCACAGAAATATTAAAAACATTGATAATAATCAGAAATGTTTCTTGAGTATCAAATCATCGTATCAGAATGATTTCTGAAGGATCATGTGACACTGAAGACTGAGTAATGATGCTGAAAATACAGCTTTGATCAAAGAAATAAATTAAATTTTAAAATATATTCAAATAGAAAACAGTTATTTTAAATTGTAATAATATTTCACATTATTATTTTTTGATTAAGTAAACGCAGCCTTGGTGAGCATAAGAGACAAAAAGCACTGAAAGCATTGTATGTTGTGTGCTGATTTTATTTGCCATGTTCACACACAGGCTCGGTCTGACGCTTGTGCACTGGGCTACAGCGCGGTCAACGTGAGCTCGGCAGCCTCCCAGCAATTTAAAGAGAAAGAAGAGAATCTTTGAGAAAGTGAATCTGTCAGATGTCTTTGAGAGTGCGATTGTGTGTGTGTAATGAAAAGGGATGTTGCTGAGAGAGAGGGCACACACACTCACACTCAAACACTAATACAGCAGAAAACAGCACCTCTGCCTTCCCTCCACGTCTGTCTATTTTAAAACCACACATCTTCCCTTTCACACTCTGCCTCTCTCTCACTCTCTATTTGACCCTTTTGTCTCCATCTCCCACTTTCTCTTTCTTCATCTCATTTTCCCCATTTCTATCTATTTTTGCGATAACAATTTCTCTCACGTTCCCTGTCTCTCTCTTTCTCTCTTGTGCTCTCTCTATGACCCTGTCTCACTCTCTCCCGCTCTCGTTCTCTCGTCTAGCTGCCAATTTTAACACTAAGCATCTCTCATGTGCATGCGCCGCACCATCCTTCTCTCTGATTCATTCCTCTCTTCCTCTTGCACTTGTCACTATCTCTCCGTTCTAAATGTGGCTCTGAAACCCTATCACCCCAATACGGCACAATAATTTATTCTGTGTTATGGTGAGAAGCACGCGCTGGTCTCAGAGCAGAGGTGGCTGATGGGAATAAAGGACCGCTGCAGCTTCAACACAAAGCAGCTGATCTCAGGGCAGCTCGAAACAACAAAAGACTGACATTTTCTCTATGTATAACATGGAAACGGAACCTTTTTTATGATCAGTATAGTATCAGCAGCTGATCTCAGGGCAGCAGTTAAAAGTACAGTTCACGCAAAAATGTAAATTCTGTCATCATTTAGATAGACCTTATGTGCCAGAGAAACAAGCGCACAGCCAGCAGTAGCTCTGTATATTTCGAGAGTTAACGAAGGTTATCATGAGCATTGTAATGTTTGAAGCGGATGTCATAAATGTAAGTAGACCGGGAAGATTAAAAAATGAGTGGTTCATTCATAAATCTGTAAGATCTTACCTTCATGCTATATATATATTTATACTGGTCTTTTTTTTTTGTCCAAAGGCCATAATAATATTAAAAAACAAAGATGTGACATCCAAAGTATGTAAGGTCTAGCTATCCAAAGAGATCCAACTAGATCTCTTTTATCGAATTCAAAAGGTTTTAATTATATTTTACTACATATAAAGATATTTTAAAGATTTTGAAGTGTCAAAAGGTCATTCAGTTTAACCGTCCAAAGGCCAATACAGCCACTTAATTTGTGATTAAAATGTAATAAATGTATATATTTTTATTCTGCCGTGATTTTATAACATCATATATCAACAAAATTATGTGTAGAAGCGTTGCTATATTATGAGAAAGAATGTCCGGAAAAATTAATTTCATTGATGTCATTCGGAGTAACCAATAATAAGGGATCATTTTGGATCAAGTCATGCGGTCAATATCATGTGACAGGATGTGACATCATTCAGACACCTGCAAAGGACCACATGGTCATGAAGCAAAGTAAATGACCCTGCGTCCCAATGTCCATACTATCCATCCTAAATAGTATGTGAGATTAAAATAAGTGTGTCCCAAAGCATAGTATGCTGAAAAGAGTGTGCCAAAAGTCCCCGGATGGTCTACGATTTCCGGTAGATTTTCGAAGTGTTGATCAGTGCACACTATAAAGGCTAATATTGCCCATAACCCATTGCGCGTTGGACGAGGATTCAGTTCAGAACTACAAACACGAGTAAAAAGAGTTAAAAACTACAAAACATGAGAGGTTTGAGTGACTAATAATCAGTTCAACCTGATAGAAAATATTTCTTTAATGTTATCTGTATTATTTTTCATCTGCAAATACCAATGTGGACTTTTATAAAGATCCGATTGGCCATTAACTTTTAAATGCATCATTATGCATTAATATGAGGAGAGTTGCAGATCAACTGCAGATCAATGTGCTGCATTTCTCTCCGATACGGTAGGAAATTAACTAAATGAAATGTGGAGGATGTAAGATGATTTACAGGCCAGTTTACAGTGACAGGATGCGACAGAGAGAAATGACGCAATTGTATGACGTGATAGTATGTCCCAAAGCTTGTCTACTCTTTTGCTACACACTCAAAAGTAAGTACTTTTTGTTCACAGAAAGAGTACATACTTTTAGGGCGTAGTATAAGTAGGCAATGGGACGCAGCATAACTCTCTTTTAACCATTTGAAAAATTCATGTTTTCACTTGCTCAAACGCATATCCCGAAACATCAGGTCATTCGGTACAACCGCTATAAAACATGGAAAATGTTGTAATATTTTAAAAACTTGTACTAAATATAAAATGTTTGATTGTCCTTTTGCTAGCTAGATATCAGCCTATTAGCGTTGTTTGAAAATATCGTCATTCGGTATAACCAAAATTTTGTCCACATTGTAAAAAATTACAAAAGTTAATTTTTAAGTCTTAATTGTTAAGACTTAATAAAACTTCAAAATTAATCATATCTTCATTATGTTTTTTTACACTTTTATGTGACTTATTCGTCAATGACCCACGCATATATATATTTTTGTTTTGTTAAGTTTTTTTTAGGTTTTTCAGCTAATATTTATATTTTATTTCAGCTTTATTAAAAATTTTTAATACTGAAAATGATTTTTAATAGTTTTAGTAACTATTATAACTATGAACCAGAACCAGGATTATTATCAGTTATAGCATAGCAGAGGAAAATGCAGCATACTGCAGCATTGCATTGTTTTCATATAGCAGCTTTGCTTAAAGTCAGCATGAAACGGAAGTTGCAAAAGTCCCTATTGTGACATATATCCGAGTGAAACAGCTTTTTGAACAAGATCAAATATAGGGCGGGACTTGATTTTGTCCATGTGGAATTGTTTGGATGGTTGTCGTTTGCTATTGGTGGATCTCATTTGAGTGACAGATTGCCCCGCCCTCACACCAGTAAACACATCATCAGGGAAGAGATGAGCTGCAAGAGGGAGGGGAAGTTATTTTGATTAAAGATTATGAGGCACATGAATTTAAAAATAAAAAATGATGATGGGCACAGTTAAATTATTTAGTGTATAAAAGCACATCATAGATAGTATAGCATAAATACAGCAGAGGATGGGTTACCAGTCGGCTTCATTATGTTAACAAAAAACCTTCAAAATACTGTGTGTGTGAGAGACAGAGAGAGAGACAGCTCAATCTCATTGCTCTCATTAGGATTTCAGGATTTCACGCTTCGTTATATTCTGACTTTGTCTTTAATTATGTCACTTAAGAGCAGTAGCGTACAAACCTTTCTTCCTCTGCGATCTGACATTATCATGCGCCTCCACACACTCCACTCTCACAAGCAAATCAGCAGCTAAAAGCAGCACAAAACAAAAGGATAATGTCATTTTCTAGGTCTCTCTCTGTCCTTTACTGTCTATAGCCAGCTGCGTCTCACGGCCATTAGCGTTCTGTCCACCCCCCATTTTCAATGCCACCAATTCCCAGAGCCAAGACTGAACCCCACCTCCACTCATTCACACGCTGTTTTAATCTCTCCATCGTCCCACCTTGATCAATCCAGTCTCTGTGCCGCTGAGAGACCAATGTCACAGGATCCATCTTGCCACAGAAATGATCACGCCATGCACACAGTTATGGTGAATTGTTGTACATATGCGCCATATGTACATTTGATTAATTTATTTTATCTAATCTTCTATCTATGTTTTGTGGATGCAAAGATGTTGTTCATGTAAGTCAGCATAAACACAGTAAGTGTGTGATGGATGTGGAATATCTTGCTCTATGAGAGGTAAAATGTGCACATTTTCGACATTTTCGGAGAGGCTAGCAATAGCAAGTTAGCTTTCAAATCATAAGATCCCACTCTCCCTTCAGAGCGTCTCTAAAGTCATGCCTCCTCCAAAACACATGAAGGCACACACACACATACAGCTGCTCTCGGCAAAGCGTCACGAAAGATGGCGTTAAACTACCTCATGTCTGAAAGCACAAAACATTACAATAATAATGAACATAAGCAACTTAGAGAGCTTGTTCCTGACTGCTGCAGATTCATTTTGGTGTTGATACCGTTGACATGTAAACACATAATTCTGAGTCTGAGGACGTGAACAGCTCCGGTTAGAGTTGCCATCTCTTAATTGCGATAGTTATGGTATGGCACAGCATAAGCTCATTGTTTTGGAGGAACTGTAAAAGGTGGTTGCTGTTTGTTTGTGGTGCTCCGCGACTGACATCTGTCTACATAAACTCTGCCTGGCATAAAACTGGCTGATGACGTATGATGTCTGCGCGAACAGGGTGTATGTAAAACCATACGTTGACAGGCAGGTAGGACACTGTATTATTTAATTCGGACCAAATATAAAGATTGGATGAATATTTTATGGTCCTTCGCCTTCCACAGAATATATATATTTATAAAAAATACATTTAGACCGTTTAACATAGTGATTGCTATCAGGATATGAGGAAATGTTTCTGTAGAGAATCACCTATTGCACCTTTAAGTCACTTCAGTTAAAGTATCTTCGCTAGTATCTTGATGACATTTGTGCGAGGCAGTATGTGTAGGTAGGGTGTCTGTAAGAGTTAGTGGATAATTGCACACAGATTAACTCTCAAGCAGCCTCAGGTGGAGAAGTATATGTGTGTGAGAGTGTGAGTGAAGTATGTGTAATTGTAGGGTGTGTGTGAGTAGCCTAGATTCACAATATAACCACTGGTCTAGTGAAGTTTTACTATGCACCACAAGAGTAGTTGTTTTTTGGGGAGGATTTCAGAATGACATTGTTTTGAGAGGTTGTTTCAGAAGTTTTTAAAAGATATGCACAGTATGGAAGTAGATAGTAGCTTCTGCAGCATGAACACAAGCATGTAATCCGCTATTGTAGTTGTTGCTGTTACGTGACGTAGCGGTGTCTGACTAGAGTCCAGACATGGGGTGATGACATCAATGTTTCACAAAATATAAGGATTGGCTGCACACATGAAAATACAAGGGTGTAATTTTATTAGATGTATCCATTCTGGGACCCGGTTTAAAAAAATTGCGGTTTCAAGCTCCCAAAACGCCGGATCCGTCTGAACAAAACAACGATACGTCTCCATGTGGACAGGCTCAAAATCAAGTTTAAAGGGGATTTATGTAGAATTCAGAAACCTTGTTATTAGCGACACCGGTGGCCGTTAAGTGAACTGCAGCCAGTAACTTATTGATCGTGCTCGAACTTGTGCACATATAACGCACAAGAGACTAAACGTGATTCAATGTCCCGATTTTCTCACAGTGAAGTTCTTTCTCGAAAACAGCAGTTAAAGGGTTAGTTCACCCAAAATTGAAAATAATGTCATTTATTACTCACCCTCATGCTGTTCCACACTCGTAAGACGTTCGTTAATCTTCGTTACGCAAATTAAAGGATTAGTCCACTTTTAAATAAACTTTTCCTGATAATTTACTCACCCCCATGTCATCCAAGATGTCCATGTCTTTCTTTCTTCAGTCGAAAAGAAATTAAAGTTTTTGATGAAAACATTACAGGATTTTTTTTCCATACAGTGGACTTCAATGGGCACCAAACAGTTGAAGGTCAAAATTAGTTTCACTGCAGCTTCAAATTGTTCAACACGATCCCAGATGAGAAATAAGGGTCTTATCTAGTGAAACCATCACTCATTTTCTGAAAAAAATTGAAAATTATATAAGTTTTAACCTTAAATGCTCATCTTGAACTAGCTCTCTTCTTCTTCTTTATTAGAATTCCGGCAGTGTAGACACTGCTAAGCGTATTACTGCCCTCCACAGGTCAAAGTATATATACTAGCATATTGCATATAAAAATTAGTTCAAAACTTTGACCTGTGGAGGGCAGAAAAAAATCCTGGAATGTTTTCATCAAAAACTTTAATTTCTTTTCGACTGAAGAAAGAAAGACATGGACATCTTGGATGACATGGNAAACTTTGACCTGTGGAGGGCAGTAATACACTTAGCAGTGTCTACACTGCTGGAATTCTAATAAAGAAGAAGAAGAGAGCTAGTTCAAGATGAGCATTTAAGGTTAAAAAATATAATTTTCAATTTTTTTCAGAAATCTGGGAAATTATTTCTCATCTGGGATCGTGTTGAACAATTTGAAGCTGCAGTGAAACTAATTTTGACCTTCAACTGTTTGGTGCCCATTCAAGTCTACTATATGGAAAAAAATCCTGGAATGTTTTCATCAAAAACTTTAATTTCTTTTCGACTGAAGAAAGAAAGACATGGACATCTTGGATGACACGGAGGTGAGTAAATTATCAGGAAAAGTTTATTTAAAAGTGAACTAATCCTTTAAGATATTTTTGTTGAAAATGACTCAGTGAGGCCTGCATAGCCAGCAATGACATTTCCTCTCTCAAAATCCATTAATGTACTAAAAACATATTTAAATCAGTTCATGTGAGTACAGTGGTTCAATATTAATATTATAAAGCAACGAGAATATTTTGGTGCGCCAAAATAATGACTTTTATAGTGATGGCCGATTTCAAAACACTGCTTCAGGAAGCTTCGGAGCGTTATGAATCAGCGTGTTGAATCAGCTGTTCGGAGCGCCAAAGTCAAGTGATTTCAGCAGTTTGCCGGTTTGACACGTGATCCGAATCATGATTCGACACAAAAGATTCATAACGCTCCGAAGCTTCTTTCAGTGTTTTGAAATCGGTCATCACTATATAAGTCGTTATTTTGTTTTTTTTGGCACACCAAAAATATTCTCGTCGCTTTATAATATTAATATTGAACCACTGTACTCACATGAACTGATTTAAATATGTTTTTAGTACCTTTATGGATCTTGAGAGAGGAAACGTCATTGCTCTCAATGGAGGCCTCACTGAGCCATCAAATTTTATCAAAAATATCTTAATTTGTGTTCTGAAGATGAATGAAGGTCTTACGGGTGTGGAACGACATGAGGATGAGTAATTAAAGACAAAATTTTCATTTTTGGGTGAACTAACCCTTTAAGAATGCATTTGATCATAGCGATGTGGATATGTTTGCACCAGCTCTGAAATTCACCGGCATCTAGTCGACAGATTAAAATAACAAAAATGTCCCGAGTCCTTCACTTAAAAATCAGTCTACAGGCTTTCATAGACAACCTAGGAAATTGGGGAAGGTCTAATTTTTTTTTAGTTTTGCCCCTTTTTAATCTTTTAAGCTCCTTCATATTCAAGACAAAAATCAAAATTGACCTTTTTACTGATTCCTGTTCTTGCATGTTTCATTTGTTCAAGTTATTCCAAGGGGAAAAAATGTCTTTGTAGCATGTCATTAAAATATAATGACTCCATGAACACCTAAAATGACTTTCCTTTTCGGGATGACATCATCGAGGACTCTTATTTTGAAACCCCACCCATAGAGACTGCTTTCATGACCCAAATAAAGAATATTTTCTCATTGAACATCATTTTCACTCAGAAATACATCACGTTGCAGATATAAAATGGTTTGCCAGCACAGTTTACAGACAGCCATAAAGGTACGTTTTGTTAAGTGAGATTAAAGGTTTGCTTGTGAGACTGTGTAAGTGTAAAAAAGAGACCACCTTGCGTTTCTTAGTTGACTCCCACCTCCCTCTCTTCCAGCGACAGTCTAAAGGTGTTGTCACTTGGTCTTCAAGCGGCTGATTGCATTCCAAGTGTGAAACACATGGTTTGCAGCTTCATGCTCATCTTCTCTTTTCTCTTGACCTGTTCACCTGCTTTCCTTGAATAGAGGGGTGTAGAGAAAAGGGATGGGCGGCGCATATACTTTTGTGCGCGGGGTGCATTACATCACTTACATCTGTACAATGATCTAATCTCTGTCCGTTTCTCCCTCTCTCTCCTCCATCCCATTGATTAAATCACTCGATTTTCCTGGCACTACACAATAACACTGGCACTTTTAAATATGGAGATGAGGTAAAGAGGTGGACCACTGTGGACATGAGCCAAGACTGAGAAAGAGAGAGAGTGAGATGGGAGGNNGGGGGGGGGGGGTTTGTTGTTGTGCATGCATGCATCAGACGTTAGGAAACATAGGAAAATATGCTTCCCTGCCTCTGTGGAACAAGAGTCGCGATGACATCACTTTCCTCACAGTCGAGAGGCAGAGTGAGACAGATAGTGAGAGGTACGGGAGGGAACAAAACCACTTTAAGCATGTCTCCTCTCTCCACACCCTCTGCTCCTCACATCAGTAATGGAGGTGATATTCATGACAGGATTCTGGCTTACATACCCTCGGTTCAGCCTCTGAATCTTTACGCAGTCCTTTCTCAATATCCATCGCTGACATACCCAAGGTCACTGTCAAAATGTGTCTCTCTCTCTCACACACACACTTTAATTGTAGAGTTTCTGAGCTAAGTCCATCCTAGTTTTAGCCTCAGATGGCACCCAAGGATTCTTATATGATGGATATTACACATAAATAGCAAGAGCTTTCTCAAAACCGCACAATCCCATCAATTACACAAGACTTGTTTACAAGGAATCATTCTGCTAAATGCATCTCAGAGGAAGAACTTAAGTTTGGTCAGAGTTGTGATTCTTTTGAGAAGCTTTACGAATCTTTTGTTTTGAATCAGTGGTTCGGAGCATGTATCAAACTGCCAGTCACGCCCCCCAGTGGTGAACTATTGAAATTTCAAAACTCTTATGGCGTAACAAAGCCTCCTTTACTGAAATCACGTGACTTTCACGCTCCGAATTACTGATTCGAAACAAAAGATTCATAAAGCTTCATGAAGCAGTGTTTTGAAATCGCCCATCACAAGATATTGTTGAATAAAGTCATTATTTTCTTTTTTTGCCACACAAAAAGTATTCTCATCGCTTTATAACATTAGGGTTGAACCACTGTAGTCACATGAACTGTTTTAAATATGTTTTTAGTAGCTTTCTGGGGACTGAAAGTGTTAATTATCTTGCTGGCAATGCAGGCCTCACTGAGCCATCAGATTTTATCAAAAATATCTTAATTTGTGTTCCGAAGATGAACGAAGGTCTTACGGGTGTGGAACGACATGAGGGTGAGTAATTAATGACAGAAATTAAATGTTTGTTTGAACTAACCCTTTATGTAGGTCTATATTCTTTTAAAATGTATTACTAACCATAATAAGTATGCTAAAGTGTACTTTTTTTCTTTCTTTTTTTACAAGTGGAGGAACATCTTCTTTGAGATTAGTCTTATTATCAGAGTCTTATTGTCTTATTATACGATTATTTAACCTAACCTTTTACTAAGGAGATGGGTCACTCATTATATTTAGTATTCAGGAGAGGAGGTGTCAATGGAGACAAAAAGTGATGGTGGTGATATGAGACTTATTAGTGGGAGTGTTTGTGTTTAAACTTCCTCCTCCCCTGCTGGAGCAAAAGGTAATTACTGCAAGCTTACTGCATTGCACTGCCACACATCTCACACAGACATTACCAGTGCCTGCCTATATGTGTGATTCAGTTTTAGACACTGTCAACATGACACTAGCCAGCATGCTTACCCAGCATCAATAAACACCCCCTGATCTGGATCGATTGTCAAAACTGAAAACAGAGAGAAAAAAACAGAGTGTCCTGCTGAAGAGAGAAAAATAAATAAATAAAAGGTGGTTTGCTAGTCTGGTTTAAGCAGGTCTGGATGGTCTCCCAGCCTGGCCAAGCTGGTGTTCAGCCTGTTTTATTTGCTCGACCAGCTGGTCAACCAGAGCTGACAAGTGCCTAAAAGCAGTCTAAAACCTCAAAACTCACTATGCAAAAGAGCTTACCCTTGTGAAAAAAGTGTACTTAATTGTACTGAATGTACACTTGTAGTGTACTTCAAATCCAAAAAAAAAAACAAAAAAACTTGTACTTGTAGATAATATATTAATAAAAGGCCACTTAAGTGCACTTAGAGAGAGCACACTTTAATGTAACACAATTAGGTACACATTGTAATAATATCAAATCAAAAGTTTCTACTTTAGAGTACATTTTATGTTTTAATAATCTTTTGTTGTGCTTTAAAGAAGTGCACTTATTTTTATGTCTTGACTAACATACTAAAGCACATGTAAAGTACTTGATTATAATTTTAAATGTAGTGTGTTATTTAATATTACATTTAAAGTTAATATATTTTAAATGTACTAAATTACATTTTCATCAGTACAATTGTGTTATTACTGATATATTTAAATATATGGCAAAGAAGTTTCAATACTAATTACATTTAGTTTACCATAAATGCTTGGCAGAACACGAAGCAACTTAACCATATAAAAATCCAACTTAAGTGGGTAAAAAAAACCACTTTTAAGTTCAGCTATTTGCATTTATTATAAATTTAAACTATAATACATTTTCATTTAATTGTAAATAACATGCAGTTAAGTGCCTGAAAATATTCAGTTTGCGCTTAAGTATATTCTTTTCAGTATATTATTTCAGTAAAAAAGTACTCTTTTTTAAAAAGGGTTTATTTTATGTTGCTTTTTATGCAGTGTTGTTTGGCACACAAAGCAAATTAGCATGTATAGAAGCTGCATCAAATGCACAAAGTTGCTGTGACCGCTATCTTTTGAGACTCGCAACACTCTCCCGTGGAAATCTGAATTAGAATTAGTGGAAGAAACACTGGCTAATAATTAAAAATATTAATAATATTAATGAGGCTAGCCTTGCCACGGGTCTCGCAGAGGAGGCTGAGAATATATCCGAAGTCACAAAATGCCAGCTTATTGACTTATGCCTGATCCAGCCTGCCTCAGAGCTGCGGCTGCTGTCTGCTTTATTGCTGTTCACCCCTCCTTCCCCTCTTTCAGATATTACACAGAGAGAGAGAGAAAGAGAGAGAGAGATCACAGGGGAGATGAGGCTGTGCGGCTTGGATGGATGGACAGATGCATTGATAAGGATTGCAAGCGCTACAGCACCAGCGCTGAATGTCCAATCACTTCTCCCTCCCTCTCTCAGTTCCCTCTCATCTCAGTGGTCTCATTCCCCTCTCACCTCCTTTGTCCTTGTGCACGCCACGGCATAAAAAAAATCATCATCTTAATCTGTATTTTTTAATGTCTAATATTGTCTGTTGAATAGGTTTAGCAAAATCTTTCAAGGTAGCCCTTAATTCAAGATATATTTTCTGAAAACAAGACTTTGCAAGCACAATAATCCTTACAAGAATCGTAAATGGGTTTATTTCCCATAAACTGGAATGAGACCACGATTTTTTGGCGCTTTTTAGTTGGCGCGATTAGTTCACCCAAAAATGAAAATTACCCCAAGCTTTACTCACCCTCAAGCCATCCTATGTGTATATGACGGAAGGCATAGGACGTAGAGTAAGCATTTTGAACTGCGAGAGGTATTACACTTTCTTCATAAGTTGAATACAAAAGGCGTTATTATAAAAACATCCTTATGGGTAATTTATATGCAAGTAGCGTACTACAAATCGATTAATTTTAACCTTTAAAGGGTTAGTTCACCCAGAAATGAAAATTCTGTCATTTATTACTTACCCTCATGTCGTTCCACACCCGTAAGACCTTCGTTAATCTTCGGAACACAAATTAAGATATTTTTGTTGAAATCCGATGACTCAGTGAGGCCTTCATAGACAGCAATGACATTTCCTCTCTCAAGATCCATTAATGTACTAAAAACATAATTTAAATCAGTTCATGTGAGTACAGTGGTTCAATATTAATATTATAATGCGATGAGAATACTTTTTGGAGCGCCAAAAAAAACTAAATAACGACTTATTAAGTGATGGCCGATTTCAAAACACTGCTTCAGGAAGCTTCGGAGCACAAATGAATCAGCGTGTCGAATCAGCGTGTCGAATCTGCTGTTCAGAGCGCAAAAGTCACGTGATTTCAGCCGTTGGCAGTTTGACACGCGATCTGAATCATGATTCGACACACTGATTCATTTGTTCTCCGATGCTTCATGAAGCAGTGTTTTGAAATCGACCATCACAATATAAGTCGTTATTTTTTTGGCACACCAAAAATATTTTCGTCGCTTTATAATATTAATATTGAACCACTGTAGTCACATGAACTGATTTAAATATGTTTTTAGTACATTAATGGATCTTGAGAGAGGAAATGTCATTGCTCCCTATGCAGGCCTCACTGAGCCATCGGATTTCAACAAAAATATCTTAATTTGTGTTCAGAAGATTAATGAAGGTCTTACGGGTGTAGAACGACATGAGGGTGAGTAATTAATGACATTATTTTCATTTTTGAGTGAACTAACCCTTTAATATTATAATGATGTATGTGGTTCCCTGTATAGTTTACAGCATTAGCCGAGAGAGTTTTTTTCTTTAAAGAAAATTTGCCATGTACTGCACCTGATAGGCCCCAAATGAATCAATACTGAATCGAAGTTAATCGAATCGAAACACATGCTAAATATATATATTTACTTGAAGCAAAATTGTCTTTTCCCTTTATTTTTCTCATGTGTCCCTCCTGTGGATAGAGAGAGAGAGTAATGCTGCTAATGCTAAAATAGCAGAAAATTTCTCCAGACCCCCCTACAACAATTTAAACCGTAAACATGTCTCCTTTTCCACCTATTGAGTTTGCAGGTCTGTACTGGAAAACGAGCCAGAACTACTGATTAAGACAATGATTTTTGTAGTGTATATACCTCTCTCTTGTCTCTGTCCTCTCAGTTTTCTTGAGGTCTGAGCGCTCTCTAATGTCTTCGTGTCCATTAGAAGATAGGTCGAGGCATCATTCTGGCAGCTCTTTCGCTTTTGTGCAGAAGAACGTGACAGGAGAGAATTAGAGGCAGTTTCGGATGTGGTGGTAGTGATGTTCAGGTCTGGACATGATATTAAGCACTCAGTAGGTGTGAACTGTAGGAGTAGGCGTTCGTGGCTAGCAGCCACCGACTAAAATGTTTACCGTCACACCTTCGGTCTGTTTTGTTTAGTAAGTTTTATCCGTGGCATCAGTTTTATCAATTGGCGACATTTGTTTTCTTTGCAATACTTTTCTATTGCTTTCCCTTTGAAAAAAATCAGTGACATTGGCCTTGAAACCTGTTATTGTCTTGCCTCTAGGACAGGCAGCTCAAAATGAGCTCGCCGGTTGCCATGGTTACCCCCCCAGAGATGCGAGCGCGCTTGTTTATCTCTGGCCAGTGCGCGCGCTCAAGCCGCTCGGCGCGGGGGCAGGCGATCTCGAGCAGATGCGAGCGCTCGGCTAGAGGGAACGATTAAAGAACACACATCAGCGAAACACGTCAATATGCGGCGCTCTCACCTGCTTTCAAGCGCCGCGTTTCTGTGAAAAACTTAAATAGCTCGAATTAAAAGATAACGAGGGCGACGAGCTCCTGTGTGTTAAGACGCGCTCTGTCAACACCGCGTGTGATTCGGCAACCGAGCAGGCGCGCACGCGAGCGCTGACGTACGCAGCCAAAAATAAGCGGCGTATAAAAGGAGCATTTGAAATGACCGCAGTCAGCTCCAGCTGCCATTGAGCGCGGGACTGCGCCGCTGTCTGGGGGCGATATATGTCAGATGTCAGAGTGTGTAAGTCACAGGGTTGACCAAGCACAAACCCTGAGCTTTCTGCACGTCTAGAGCCTATAGTGCTTTCAAAGACGCGCGATAGAGAGAGATAATCATGATGAGATGAAAGAATTTCATTTTGCCACAGATGGGAAGGAAAATGCCTTTGATTTAAATGTTTTATGTATGAGCTCTCCCGCTGTTTAGGCTGGATTTCAATAAGTAGTGTGGTACTATGTGCTGCAAAAGAAGAAGGCATTTTTATATAATAGCAGGAAAGTACCGGTTCACTGCCATGCGTATAGGCCTAAAACAGCAGAAAGAAATGCCCTTCTATTTC
The DNA here is from genome assembly GCA_003731715.1 of Anabarilius grahami. NCBI lineage: Eukaryota > Metazoa > Chordata > Actinopteri > Cypriniformes > Xenocyprididae > Anabarilius > Anabarilius grahami. Next base: position 2,647,517 of record RJVU01026436.1, read on the forward strand.
CTTCTGTCCCCCCAGTTTTTTTAGACAAGTACCTGTGAGGTTAGCATCAGAGTCACCCTCCTAAAAATAACCGGCTTGCCGCACGGCAGGTCCTCCCTCAGGAACAACAGAGCCGTCCTGCTGTGGCCCAGCTCTTCACCGCTGCCCTAATTCATACACACACACACATCATTTGGTACTGTACCCCTCACACACACACACACACACACACGTTTGTTTTTGTGAATTGTGGGGACATTCCATAGGCGTAATGGTTTTTATACTGTACAAACTGTATTTTCTATCCCCCTACACTACCCCTATCCCTAAACCTAACCATCACAGGAAACTGTGCACACTTTTACTTTCTCACAAAAACTCATTCTGTATGATTTATAAGCCTTTTGAAAAGTGGGGACATGGGGTAATGTCCTCATAAGTCACCTCTTTTTGTAATACCTATGTCATACCCATGTCATTATACACATTTGTGTCCTGATATGTCACAAAAACGCGCACACACACACACACACACACACACAGACATTCTGTACTGTACCCTCTCTCTCTCTCACACACACACACTCTCTCTCTCTATCCACAGGAGGGACACATAAGAAAAAATGCTGTCATCGTTTACTCACCCTCATGTTGCACCAAACCCGTATGATACCCCTTGTTGAAAAGAAGTACAGTTTAGCATGCTTTAAAAAAGAGAGTGCTTAGTACAGAAATAATATAGGCCTACTATTGCTGAATGTAATATTTTACTGAATGTTATTTACAGTTAAATGAAAGTGTATTATAGTTTTAGTTTTATTATAGTATAATTTATATTAAATGCAATTAGCCAAATTAAATAAAGTCCAACTCTTGTAGGACTTAAGAACACCTTTATGTTTTTTCATAATTACTTCTTTTGAAAGATGGTTAAAGTCTACTGCTGAATGCACTGATCAAACTAAAATACACAAAAACTTTTAATTTGTAAGTATTTTGAAATGTAGCCTATTTGATAAAAGTGTATTTAATTAAGGGTGTTAAGAAGTGTACTCTCTTTAAGTACACTTAAGTGGGCTTTTAAGCAAATATATACTTTTAAGATTTGAAGTACACTACAAGTGCACATTCAGTAAAAATAAGTGTACTTCTTTTCCACAATGGACTTTGTTTCGTGGACCAAAAATAAATAAAAATAAAGAACGTCATGACCGCTCTTTTTCTACTGTGAAAATAACCAGAGAGTATATGGTTACAGTACACTGGCATCAAATGGCAACAACACAGCATTTCTGTAGTCCATACAACTTTTAAAGTCTGTTTCAGAGCTCTGCAAAGGGTAAAATGATCAGTGAACAATTTTACTTCAAATTTTTCTTCAAAACACCTGTATATAGGAATATAGTCACATAATCATGTAAACATTTGGGTCGATACTGTTTTTCCCCCCTTTGGAGCTTCCCAGGTGAAAAAAAATGATTTTTTTTTTTTAAATATCTCTGTTTTTAAAAAATATATTTAGTTACCACTTGTAGTACACTATGGGTTCAAATGTGCTATAAGTGGTATCTAAATAAATGTTTTAAATACAGTTCATATTTCATGGTGTCTCAAAATAGCACAGTTAAGTACACTTAAGATAATCTTAAGAACATCTAAGAAGTACTAAAGAAGAATTTTAGTATATTAAGTACAAAATTAGTGCTTGGAAATAGAGCACTTTAAGTACATTATAAGTGTACTTTTTTCACCTGGGTTGACAGACAGTCTCCATCAACTTTCATTTTATGGAAAAGAGCCACCAATATATTTGAGAATTCATCTTTTGTGTTCTACGGAGTAAATTAAAGGGATAGTTCACACAAAAATGAAAAATTGCTGTTAATTTACTCACCCTCAGGCCATCCAAGATGAAGGTGACTTTTTTTCTTCAGAAGAACAAGTAAAGAAGATTTTTAGCTGAAGCCGTGGTCCTCTGTGATTCATATAATGGAAGTCAATGGGTGCCGTCACTTTGAGATTCAAAAACACATATGCAGATAAAACAAAATGAACACCTGCATCTCCTGACGATACATTGAGGTCTTAAGAAGTGACACGATCTATCTGTTCAAGAAACTGAACATTATTTACAACATTATTACCTGTAATCCACAGCCTCAGCGAACGGTCTGGACCGCGTTCACGACACTCTGAAACATGAGCTTCCTGTCGCATTATGTATTCGCAGGAGCTCAAACGTTGAGAATCTGTGAAAAGTCAATCTTCCCGATTGAGATCACGCATATATGGGTTGTGGCATCCAGGTTAAGCACAAGTAAGTAAGATTTTGATGAACAATACAACAATACACGTCTTCCCTCTCTGTTGTAAACAAATACAGTGTCAGTTCACGTGAGTTTGCTCCACTCATACGTCATTATGCGACAGGAAGCTCACGCTTTAGAGTGTTGTGAACGCGGTCAGGACCGTTTGCTGAGGCTGTGGATTAGAGGAAAAAATGTTATAAATAATGTTGTTTCTTGCAAGGACCGATTGTTTTACTTCTCAAGACCTCAATGTATATTCAGGAGCTGTAATTTTCTTTTGTCTGAATCACTGAGGACCACGGTTTCAGCTAAAAATCTTCTTTGAGGCCTGAGGGTAAGTAAATTAACAGCAAATTTGAATTTTTGGGTGAACTATCCCTTTAAGCCATACAGGCAATATGACTTGTAAAGAGGGACTGAATTCACATTTTGGTGAATTGCTTCTTTAACAATTGTAACATTTTCTCCTCACTCTCCGATCTTGGCATCACATACTCTGTATAATAACCACTGTACCTCTCCAAAACTCTCTAACAAACGTCCATTAGCCCCTCTGAGGTGTTATGGTAGTTGTCAGCCCAGTTACCACCTCACCTCACAGACCGATAACAGACCATTTAAAAGCGTCCAGCACAATGGTCAGCTTGTGGTGTCTTCATGCCAGGTGGGCGATTCACTGCAGATGCCACATTATGTAGCAGCCGAGCTAAAGTGGGCAAGGTTGGCACCAGCTCCAGCCTCTGCGCCCAGTCGGTGTCGTTGTGGAGCCAGAGAGGCATCAGTATTACACGCTTCCTTGGTTCATCCCCACGGACGCGGGCGACTAATTGCACAAACTGTGCCAGCGCAGATGAGGAGTGATTTGGCGCTGATGGGATGGGCTAATACAGGCAGGCTGGAGGTGAGGAAGAAAATCAATGAGCTTGAGAACTGAGAGAGAGAGAGACAGACAGCCACTCAGCGACAAAGTGTGAGCCCCTGTATGCCTGATGGAGTGAACACACATATGAAACTCTCAGAGCTACTGACCTCACAGGCACAAGTGCATGCGTCACACATATCTACATTTGAATATTATTTATGGGATTACAGTTCATTCAGTGTATATAGTTTCTTATTATGTGCGCTCGTGAAAATCAAACTCACGACTTTGCTGTTTCCAGAACCTGCAGCATTGAGTTTTCAAATATTTTTTATACTTAATTTTATTATATAACTTCTTGGCCTTGGAGGACTTCAATATTAATGTTAATATAAATGGTATACTTAAAACCCTTTCATTCTCAAGAACATGAAAACAGCTTAGAACAACATCAAACCAGTAAGAAACACAAAATGTGCATCCAACATTGCATACTGTCTGATTATGTACTACATTTGATGAGGAACTAACTGCATGACAGTATGTTCTATATAGTATGAATATAATCCGGACGTACATGTACTATATCCGCCATGTTGATATTGTCATGTGACTTATGGCGTCAGTTCTGTTGCGTTGCTTCGCCACCATTCACAACTCCAGTCCTATGGCCTCATGGGATAGTAAAGTGACCATCCGATGTGCACTTCAGAATCTCTGTGTAATAAGTAGGTCATCCAGTTCATTTTCAACTACTGTTTTATGCGTACTGTGAATTTGAAGACAAAAGTGGGCATATTTGGATGCAAAATAGAGACTGTAGCGTAATATTTTAGCTACCTTCAGCTTCACACAGAGGTCCTGATTAACCTCTTGGGGATTATTATTTGATAATGACCAGTACATTATCCCTATTTAAAAAACAGACAGTTCCAGTCCTGGCTTCTGATTTGTCATTTTAGACATGCTAAAATATATGATATAGTAACAGTTAATAACACAAAACAACCATTCACTGTTATTGTTTACATAGCTATATATCTTCTAGCAAAAGCATGGCACGTTATAGAATAAGGAAGTAAGACACTCAAGACTGTGCTGTATTGAACATTGTGCCCAGTGCTTAATTTGTAAATATTGGAACCAGAACAAGGACTGGTTAACGGATCAAGCAGGTTTGAGGTGGAGTTTGGAGGGAGTGTGTTTACTTCTAACCAACAACACTGCAAGCAAGCATCCTAATATACCCACCTATCCCACTATAATCAACAAAGCTGATAGAACTGGAGCTCTTGCAGTGTACACAGCTTTCATTACGGTGGAAGGGATTACGTTTTCCTGCATTGCAATGCCCGCGTGTTGTGTAGATTGGGTATTCCAGATGCATTAGCATTGCCACAGTTGTGGCGAGTGTCCTAATAACTTGCATTAGCGTAAATGAATATGTAAATAAGATTATTCTGCAAGCAAGGATCATAATTTTCTCCTCTGTGGATTCATATACACTAGTGAAAAATACTCTTAAAGGCAGGGTATGTGATTTATTCCAGAAACATATTTAGTTATGCTCTTCACATCCTGATAGCAATCACTAAGTTAAAGCAACACCATGGAACACTTGCTCACGGTTCCCCCATGTGGTTGATAAGCGCAATTGTCTATTATCAGTGTCGTAAATACTGTCCTTGTATAAGCTTCCCCGTGGGCAGCGCAATACACGTGAATTTGTTGACTGACGGAACCGGCGAATGCAGAAACCTCGTTTGGAAACCATGTCCACCAGGTAAAGTAGCCCGTGTTATTCTACAAATATAGTTTTATTTATTGTTATTCCAGAATTGAAAAAAACAATGACAAAAAGAATGGTAGTATGTTAGCCTAGATTTTTTGCTTGCATTGTTTGCATGTAGCATTGTTTGAAAAGGGTGTAATTTGTATAATAGAATAAAATGTTGTCCACATGGTTTTGAGACTTGCATATTAGATAGTTTCGTCTTATAGTTAGCTGTTGGCTATATCCACCCAGGCTACGATTAAAATATGTGACGTATGTAAAGCAGGTCACACTCTTCCGCTGGCAGGGGATGGGCTGCGTGTACCGACCCGAACACGAAACGTGCAGTGTGGTTGTAGCCGCTAGGAGGCTGCTTAGGTAGCAGCGGCAGTAGAATTTGTCCGGTTAAGAGTTATTCTACCACTGAAATTATTTTAGAGACATTATTTTAAGGTCAAAAAACTATATAGTGTTGCTTTAAGTGGTCTAAATCACATGTGGAAGGCGTAGGAAAATAAAATGTTCGTCCAGTTGGTCTGAATGCAATGATACAATGTCCTATCTGCCTGTTAACGTATGTATTTTCATACCTGCTCACGCAGACATCACACATCATCAGCGTGCTTCATGCCATGCAGTTAGACAGATGTCAGTAATGTGGAAGAGATGGAAACCCGTGATGTTGTACTCGGAGTGGTTCTTGACTCGAATTTATGCATTTCAATGGCAACACTATCAACGCTGAAATGAATCTGTTAATAAGTACTCACCCTTGTGTCGTTCCAAACCTGTAAGACCTTCTTTAATCTTCGGAACACAAATTAAGATATTTTTGTTGAAATCCGAGAGTTTTTTTATCCGCCATAGAAAGCAACATAATTACTGTCATTCAAGGTCCAGATAGGTATTAAAGGGATAGTTCACCCAAAAATGAAAATTTGATGTTTATCTGCTTACCCCCAGGGCATCCAAGATGTAGGTGACTTTGTTTCTTCAGTAGAACACAAATGATGATTTTTAACTCCAACCGTTGCGGTCTGTCAGTCGTATAATGCATGTCAGTGGGAACTTCGTCTATAAGAGTAAAAAAAACATGCATAGACAAATCCAAATTAAACTCTGCGGCTCGTGACGACACATTAATGTCCTAAGACACAAAACGATCGGTTTGTGCGAGAAACCGAACAGTATTTATGTAATTTTTTACCTCTAATACACCACTATGTCCAACTGCCTTGAGCATCCGGTGTGTGAGGTCTGAATGCACTCTGATGCCGGAAGTGATGTCTCACACTCATTGACATATACACGCGAGAGATCACTTCCGGCATCAGAGCGCGTTTTCAGACCTCACCAACTGGATGCTTAAGGCAACTGGACATAGTGGTGTATTAGAGGTAAAAAATTATATAAATACTGTTCGGTTTCTCGCACAAACCGATCGTTTTGTGTCTTAGGACATCAATGTGTCGTCACGAGCCGCAGGGTTTAATTTGGATTTGTCTGTGGATGTTTTTTTTTTACTCTCATAGATTTTGTTCCCATTGACACGCATTATACGACTGACAGACGGCAACGGTTGGAGGTAAAAATCATAATTTGTGTTCTACTGAAGAAACAAAGTCACCTACATCTTGGATGCCCTGGGGGTAAGCAGATAAACATCAAATTTTCATTTTTGGGTGAACTATCCCTTTAAAGACATTGTTAAAATAGTCCATGTAACTACAGTGGTTTTACATTTTCTCCATCGACGTCTATCCATCGCAGTGGCTGCGGCTTCATCCCACAATATATCGATGAGTTTAAGGTCGGCTATGAAAGTGCGACACCAGGTGATACGGGGGCGACCATATCCACGTTTACAGACAACACATATGACAGGCAACACATATAACAAACGTTTGCGATTTAAAGTTATTTGCGACAGATATTTTCTTTGTACTCTGACATACATATGATATGCAATGGATTATCAAAAGTAAATAAAAATGTAGGGTAAGGTCTTGGTTCAATCCATAGAAGTCCGGCATACAACAGATAAGTCTTAGTTTTACTGTGGGGAAAATAAATTAGTTATGATGTTATATAATTATAATTACAAGGTGTAAAAAAATAAAAATGCATAACATGCATAGATGAATTGTTCACAATAAGATCAATATTATGCACTTAAAAAATAATAAAGAGGGGTGAATTTCCATTTCATGCCGACTGCATCGTTGCTTTTTGAATTACACGTTTAAGGAGATATGTAAGGTATTGACACAGTACAGATATTAGAATCAATTTATGAGGTCATATGAGGATCCACTAAAACATGTATCTGAATTGTTCTGGCACAAATGAAAGCCTAAGTTGTGCCTAACACCACCGTTTAGTTGTGACTATTCACAATATCGCACTGCCTCTCAAGCCTTATGGCGCAATTTTCATTTGAATTCAATCAAAATTGTGCACAATATATCAAAGCACCTTTATGTGTGATTATATGGGCACTGTGTTTATCGTACAGACCAGTGTGAATGTCTGAGATGGGGGAGGGGACACATCCACGCTGTAGGTATTGTGGCCGTGTCTGTAGGGGGGACTTCAGAGCGAATCAATGCGTTTGAACTGAGGGATTGCAGCGGAGAGCCGCCACAGCAGCACATAGCCAGCTGGAGCACGCACACCCACGCACACATGCATGCTGTCAGCCCGCCGCTCCCTTTCTCCCTTCACTGTCACCACCTTTCTTTCATGCAGACAGGACCGAGAAAGAGAGAATTTTAATGGAGGTCTCATCTGAGCTCTCTGAGGTGTTAGCTATGGTCAGGGAGATAGACAGAGAGAGGAGGCTCCTATGACAATTGATGAAAAGGCTTCTCTCTTTTCCGATCTATTCTCAATGGAGGAATGCATATCTCTTGCACACAAGTCCTTTCTTTCACCTCATATGTATGCAAATCAAGCATCCTATGCAAATGGGGCAGGCAGGCGAGGAGGGGGGCTTTCAAACCTGCTGTGCCTCCAGCTTCCAATCAGTTATTCATGACGCACACGGCGGAGTGCACCTGAATCCACGGGTGAATGGAAATCCTGCTGCAGTTCCGCAGTCGGCGCCACACCGTTCACCTCGTCGCACCGGCGATGATCGGCGTAGCTGCTGCCAATCTTTGCATTAGTTGCTGGCATCTGCATCTGCTCCACGCCCTACAGTGGCACCATTGTCGCACCGCGGCCCTGAACTTCCTGTGTGTGATGTTAAGCTGCTTTCTCAGGCACGGCTGTTTGCGCCTTCTGGTGAGAGACTTAGCAGGCCGACGGCATCATTTGCTTTCACGCTTCAGAGCCACAACTCCCCCTCACCCACCACCTCTACCTCTCTCTCTCTCTCTCTCTCTCTCTCTCTCGCATATGTGAGGATGGGGATCTGGTGAAGGAGAGACAGTGTTCTCCAGCCTCAAAGCTCTAAGCTGTCAGAGAATGTGTGTGCAGACACGACTCCTGCGTGGCGCTGTGTCAAAGCACCCAACACAGGCGAATGCCAATGCCGTTAAGAGACATTCATCTGAGCTGTATTCACAAGACCACATTTGCATGGACTACTTGATTTAAATACACATATATTTGTGTTGTGAATTAAAAAGCCTAGTTTACCCAAAAAATTGACATTCTGGCATTATTTACTCACCCTCATGTCATTCCAAACCTGTAAGACTTTATCACAAAAGGAAGAATGTTCACGCCGCTTTTTTCCAATTAAAGCATACAATGCAATTTGACTATAGAAAGTAAGATTATCAGTTATAACAAATTTATTTTTGGTCTTTCTCGCATGAAAAGATATTAAATGGCTTCGGAAGAGCTTCATAGAAAAGAGCAACATGAACATTTTTACCCTCCTAATGTGTCTTCTTTTCTCACCTATCCCATTTTTGTTCCACGGACAAAAGAGTGTTGTACTGTGTGAGTTTTGAATGAAATGAGGGTAAATGATGACAAAAATAGTCATTGCTGAGTGCAAAATTCCTGTAACCATTCAAGGCTCCAAGACGTGCATTATGAAAATCACACATAAATAATACTGTGAAGAGAGTCACTGAATATTGCTTTGGGTAAAAATACTTTCAGATTGATGGTACTTCTCGAGGGAGACTCAGCTGTGCTGATCTACTGGTTAAAACACCCAAACAGCAGTGAGTCAGGCGCCTGTAAGGCGTACACTGAGCCGCTGAGTTAATATCCTAAAACAACCTGTCATGCACTACACACACATTTATCACCCAGAGCTCATGTATGTGCAGAGATAGCCCTAGAACAAACTACTACACACAAGCTCACAACCCCTCCCCTGAAAACGCAAACACACTTCATCTCAGCCACAAACCCTCATAGCTGCTACTGGTATTTGGTCCATTTTTGGTCACAAAAAAATATCATTTTCACACTTTGTTCCAGAGTTCCACATTCCAGAATTTCAAATATTCTAGTTAGTTTTTAGTTGCCACAAGAGGCACTATAATAGGTATTTGTAAAATGTTTTCTCTGTTCAGTTTCTATTTCAGGTTAGCTACAGTTACTGAGCAACAGTTTGAAGGGAATCTTAGAGTAAATTACCGTTATTGCTAGGTACCTGAATAATGAAACAGACCTTATTTCCCCCTCCAATAAACATTGGCCAAACATTTGGATTTGCGCAATTCGCATAGAATATGCTTCTGGGCTAATGCTAATTATGTTTTCCTGTTTATCTCAGACAACAAACCTAGTTATGATCTTGATGTGTCTGTTTTCAGGTTATATTCATCTCCTTTTCTTTCAAAGCTCAAATCTGTAAAAACACATTTTTTTGGTGATGATGTAAGGGTGAGAAAACTAGCATGGCTTATCTCAAAGATCCACTCTTTGAATGGGTCTTGAAATGCCTGCGGGAGGTTTTACACACTTGCTGTCCTAATGTCAAATCAATGCCATCAATCGTATTTCTTAATACAGATCACCGTGCTCACACACACATATTTATGCACAGGAAATTTGAAGATGAGATCTGTTGGTGAAAGAGAGAGAATACTGGCACACAGACTGCGTTAGAAGGGGATAGAGGGCGACAAGAATGAGACAGGCAGATGAGAGACAGAGAACTGGAGTGCTATTGTGTAGACTTCACCCAGGTGCAGGGCACATTGAGTCAGACAGGAGCCACAGCTGACTGCTCCATTTTCCAAGCAGCACGGACACCACTGTCCTCTATCCACTCAAAAAAGGAGAGAGAGAAAGAGACATTTTCCCAGCAGGAGGACATGACCTTCAGTCTATCCCTGCATCCAGCCCCTTTAGCCCGCAGTCGAATAACACAACCCTCTTTAAACCATGGCTCTTCGCTCAATTACGTTGCAGGTAATTTGTGTGGTATTGGGAATTAAAGTTTAATTAGGGCGACTGGAGTAATTTGGGCCTGGTTTAATATAATCACGGTGAACTGGCTGCTTGTGAAGTGCCCTGATGTCAGGCTGAGGTAGATGGGATCCAATGCCGCTTTTCATCAACAAAGAACAAAGAATGCCGACTCCCCCAGCCCTCTGCTGGCTTGGCTGAGATCCACCAGCACATTTTCACTCACCCATCCCTGTCCACACTCCCCCACCACACATACACACTCACAGCCCCCTAGCAAACAGCGGCACAGAAGGTTTGGACAGACAGAGACAGCAAGAGAAAAGGAAAACAAGAGAATGAAAAAGAGTGTGAAATAAATATTCCAAAGCCAGCACGTCCCTTTGTCTTGGACCTCATTGGCAAAGCCATGGACTCTCTGAGCATCAGAGAAAGCATTTCTGACAGAGCAATCGAATCAGTGGACACTTTTCAAAGAGCAAATCCTCTCCTCCACCACCCACCCTAGGCTCGGCAGGATAGAACGACTTGTACGCTCTGTCAAAGAGCATGTTGTTGCGTGGATGTGTGCAGTTGCGTTCGGAAGGAAGTAAACACAGAGGCGTGTGGAGGCGGTCAGCATTAGGGTCTAAAAGAAACCAAACAATAGATCCCAAACAGGATTCTATAAGCCTCGTCCCAGAGTCAATTTGATTCCACTAGATGAGGATGCCAAAAAGAAAAGAGGGGGGAGGGAAATCAATGACAAAACTGCCTGGCAATAACGATCTCCATTCCATCTTCAACCATCTATCCCTTCCTCCCTCCCTTGTCTTCTTTCTCATTCCTGCTTTGCCTGAAGTCTCCCCCTTCACCCTGCTCTGATTTCACCCATACTGTCAGTGGATTGCTGAATGAGAGGCTTTTAGTGTCAGCCCATCTGGATTTTCAGAGCAAGAAAATTCCCCTGCTCATTCCTCAGGTAACAGGATGGTGGTTGATAAGGCGGAGAGTTGGGATGACATACATGGAGCATGAAGAGACCGGGAACATCAAGGGCACCTTCCAAGAATCGCCCGAGGTTCTGTCGCAAAATAAAAAGGACACCAATACACAAACCTCTGCAATCCCCAAACCTTGCAACGAATACTTCCATTTGTTTTTCACCCATTTCTTCTTTTCTCATTTAATTGTATTTTAACGTCCTTTATTTTGCATCTTCTACATGGCAACCTTGAATTCCAGCCAGTTCCATCACTCATCCTGCATTTACACCAACCTAAGAGCCAGAGCCAAGTGAGAGTCCATGTCAGCTGTCATTGCTGGAGCAGAGAGTGGCTCTCTCTGACGGTTCTCTCGAAAGTCAAAATGACGATATGCCAAACAAAATAGATCACATTGGCACAATACGTTGGCCAAGCTTCAGAGAAGTGCAGATTTGTTACTCAGACAGAGTACCATGACTGTTATGTCCTTCCACTAAAACGCCCATCTGACGATTATTGAAAGGAGGTAAACAGGGTGCTGATAGCAATTAAAGAGTAGAAAGCTGCCCCATGGAAAATGATCTAGGAACATGTTGTACTTGGTGAAATCACATTCACCTCATAGGCACACAGAAAGCTCTATACCTAAATGGCATTTTTCGTCATAAAATTTGCACTTCCGGTCAGAATAGGCAGTGAGTTGCATGTTTGGGCATCATAGCCTCATGCAAAATATTCTGCCATCAAAATGTGCACGTAGTGAGCTGAGCTAAGTAGCAGCCTTCAAGACAGCATTTCTGGGAATCGTAGAAACACTGAGGCCCAATATGTGTCCAGGTAGGCAGCTGAATTGGTTTTGAACCATGGCTTTTGTCTGTCACCACTCTGCAGCTCCTGAATGCAACAACAGACAGCGTCGTCTCAAGGTCACTGCCAGCGTGTCCTCCGCTTCAGGGTAGAAAGGTTAATCTGTAGTTAAGGTGGAGCCAAAATTGGACAGAGCAGGGGGGTGATGCAGACATATGAAACAGAAAGAAAAGATGTGTGAAAGAGAAAGAGAGATATCGGTAGCTTGAGTGACACTGCAACCGCTTCGCATCATCAATTAGCCGAGCTGAAGAGGCACAGAACAGGAACAAGCGCAAAGTGGCGTGCCTCACAGGGAGAAATAAATGACTGTGCCCTTATTGAGCGCAGCAAGGCATATAGCATTTCAGGCCAGTAATGTCATTGTGCCTTTGTACCAGCATTATTGATGAAGTCTGTCTCAAAGAAAATAATCCCTCGGCACGACAGCATTTGAGACTTCTCATTCCGTCTGAAAGATCAATGTAAGCGATCTTCGGGACGGAAAATGCACTGGGAGAATGAAACGCAGTGAGCGTGAGTGCGGGCTGGGGTGTTGAGAGTATGGCCACAGTGGAGCGCTGCAGCAGAGAGAGGTTGAGATCAAAGCGGAGCGCTGCTTCACTGAAGCGCAGCACTGGGAGACTCGAGCACAGCGGTCTCACCTGCCGCAAAATCTCCCTCTCTCTACATCTGCTGCATCTCACCCCTCTGCTCTGCTAATGCCCTCTCCTGCACGCAGACCTGCCGAAGAATATCAATCAGCCCCGCACCGCAATTTATAGCAGCTCTTTCTTTTAAACGTAGAGTCGCAATTCCCCAGATACTATGTGCCTGGTTATATGCGCACATACAGGCGGTAGCTGTCTCTGTCGTTCTCTGCTTCTTGAGAGATGTTGTGCGCCATCAGTAGTCGGCATTTATGTTCCTTTGGTCTGCCACAAAGCAGCTTAAAGCCTATCGTGCAGGTGCAAACATGCACTTCAATCTTATTTAGGTTTTATTCAGGTATTAGGGCTCTCGGAGAGGAGCTTTAGACCTGATTTACCTGTGCACACAAACACACACCCCACACTTCTTTCGCTTAGTATCACACACTCTAATGCATGGACTAAAAATCGATCACAGGGAGAGGGCTCTCACCATGCCTTACCCAGCACCCTCTCTGAACAGCTCTCATTTCAGACCCCTGGGGTGTGATGCCTTGGGTACCACTGGCACAGATGAAATGGGCACCAGGCACCTCACTGCAGGGAGGGCAGGTTTGCTTTTTCACTCCCCTTAGCGTCGCCATGCCAACGGCGGCAGGTTTCAGCATTTAAAGGGCACTCTCTGCAGCCTCCAAACAGAAGCAGCAGCAAAATAAATGGGGGAAAAAGTGTTGAGTGCAATTCTAAGCTAATTGGGGGATTTGTGTCTTCTGCGCAAGTCATTCAAAAGCATTGCCTGCTTCTGCAGTCAGACGCAGTCATTATCACCTTGTTGATATTATGACTCATGATTTTTGAACGATGAGGTTGTCAGTAAAAAGGCATTTGAATTATGTGGGACAACACCATCTGAGAAGATCTTACGTAATCCTTTTATCACATAAGATTTATTAACAGTCATATCTTTTTTTTTATGTCTACTGACACAAATAAAGTATACTCTTTTCTGTATAAAAACTATGCCAGAATGGTTACTAATAATCTTATATTTCACATAAATTAAAGAATTTAAGAATCTAACATAATATATATCTAATATTTTCAGGACTAAATTTATTCATATGTTGTTGTTTTTTTTGTTTTGTTTCTCCAATATATATATACAGTATATTTCAATTCTCAACTAATATATATCAGACTGTGTCAAAATGATGATGCAGTTGAAAAGGGTAAGACCTCTGAGGTGGGACGGTGAACGTGATTTCACCAAGTACAACATGTTCCTGGATCAACATCTTTGTTGATCCTGGAACAACATTCCAATCAACCAATCAGATTTGAGGGAAAAGTTTACCATTTAAGTACATTTTAAGAACTATAATAATGTAGTCTTTACTGACCTCTGCTTTTGTCTTGTAATAGATATGCTTATTTACTCTGTGTTTCCAGAATTCCAAAACTGGTGAGCAAACCAACAACACTTGAAATACGGTGAAGAAGAACAGAATGTTCTAGACATTCCAGGTGTCCATTGCGGATAATACCTTTAACCCTTTATTTTCCTGAGACTGCTGTTTCTCTGTATGGTTCAGTTCTTTCAAAGGTCAGTAAAAAGCCGCAGTGATGTCAATCAAAAATGACATCTCAGAGAGATAGGCCTCACGCCTGGCCAAGACAGACAGTCCAGTTGAAAGCCTCCGATCTGATTAGCATCTTTCAGTCAAGTGTGAACCATTCAAAGCAATACAAGCCATCTCTGAAAAACCAGCACTCTGATATAAGAAACTTTTAACACTAAATTATCCCTAGAACATGATATTTGTCTGTGATGCAGTTTAGATTCAGGTTGTGAATTACGTTTTTTCTAAATGAACGCATCTAACTTGCATATCTGTGTGCGGTTCTTGCAGGAAACAGATTAAATTTGGTCCTCAAATTCAGTTCATGTCCTTAACGGACTGCGCTGAAATTGAATCGACCCCCTACCCTGACCTTCACTCCCACTTCCTTTCCTTCTTCCTTGGCATCTTCTTTCCTGACTCAATGTTTGCTTTGGTTGAAAGCTCCTTATGTGCAGATTGTCTTTTTTGCGCCTTGTGCCCCTCAGTCTCATAACTAAGCTGTTTTATGAAGGATTCAGAAAATGCCAGAGAGCTGGTTTATTGGTTTATTATTTCTCAAATCCATGAGAGTATTCCTTCACCTTTTCAAAAACAGGGAATTTGTATTACTATAGCTCTTGTCTGTTCTCCAAACGATACTGCCTCACTGTCTTACAGCCTTCATAGGCAGCCCCCCAATCAAATTACAACATCACAAGTGACTGTACATGTAGTTTGGACAAAGTTGCATTAGATTTAATGTCAAAATGAGCCCTTCAATACATCTCACCCAGACTTCCCAATGCTCGATCTGAGAGTGAGAGTGAAACAGGCCTCCAGAGAAAGAAAGTTTATTGACTGCATTTGAGATAATCACATGTGTAGATAGAACAGAAAGCATACTCTATTTATACATGCAGCCACTCTACTGTTAATGAATGATTTTGTAGTGAATTTTGTAGTGAAAGTCTCACAGGGAATTCTGCTTTAAAATACGTAGAAGCTCATTGAGCTCACAGCTGGCTTAAACATACCACTCCACAGTCTCTGTTTCTGCTTCAACAAGCTTCAAAAATACAAATGGAGGAGAATGACGACAAACAACGCCTACAAATCAAGTAACAGGAATATAATTTTTACCTACGTATCTTTTTAAAGTTGTCATCAACTCACACCTACTTTGTAGCACTGTGGAAGCGAGTTTGAGACACATAGCCATAGTTTTGACTCATTTTGGATATGGGCCAGTCCATGCTGGTACACTCATGGTAAGTTCTACAGTAAGGGTATCTTTGTCATTATTTGGTACCCCAGGAGACAAATTCTGCCCTCTCAGCAGACCTAGAAAACTTACTGTACCTTTTAGACCACGCTCTCAACAGATCTGCGCCTGTGTCAGCAACATAGCCACACACAAGTCTTTAATCAACTGCACACAGTGGATCTGTCATGCAATATGTTCAAGCAGAATGTTCTGAATGCCAATGATTCCACAAAAAAAGTCTATGTATTGGAACAAATTTAATGTGGGATAACTTAAACATATTAATGCACCACTTACTATTGTGCCTTCGCAATAATATGTGAAAGGGAAAGCTAGATCCATCATGTCACTTGCTCACTCTGGCCAGTTTGTACATTCCACTACATACTATATGCATTTTTAAAGGCTTAAAGCATAGATCCAGAGTGATCTTATTTGGGTCACTGTGTAAACAAGCAGAGCAGCAAACAAGCAAAACTGAAGCAGTAGTGGATGGTGGGGCCTCTTGGGAGGGTGCTAAGAGGGGAGCACGTTGCTCTTGGGCCTGATGGCTTCAGACAGTGCGCTAGTGAGATGAATAATGTGTGTGTCTGATGGGACTGGGCGGCCATCCCTCGACAGGCCTACAGCACTGGAGTGGCGAAATAGAACAGCCTCCATCTATGCCTACAAAACACACACTTGCCACTTTGAAGTCACTGCTGAGAAGAAAATGTATCCAGTATATCACATTGCCAACTGTATTAAATTACTGAGCAAGATATACGCAAATAGCACACATCGAATCCAAATTCTGAGTAACACCAATAATAGAATCCTCTTATTGAACATGCACAATATTGAATATAATTTATTTTAATAAATCACTTCATGAGCCAATAATAAATTGTTTGGCTTGTTTGTATGCATGGTCCTTGTGAATACAGGTTTTAAAACCATCATGTTTTTAAGAAAATTAATAATAATATAATAATAATAGTAGCTGCACGTGTTATAGGTATGTACCACAGAAGATGATACCACCAAAATCTGGAATAGATGGGCTGATTCCTAGATTTAATATAATACAACAATGATTGATTGCAGCTGCAGTAAGGGAGAGTGAAATTTTATAGTGCTCATTGAGAGATATATGATTTGATTTTATGAATGACTGAGTATGTGTACATTCTAATATGATTTGTTTTAGGACAAATAATGCAATGAATTCAAATTAATTGAATGAGAGAATGATCACTGATAAGAAAATGAAGCCACTAAGCACAGCCTCTCTCTATTTTTTCTCTCTCTTTCCAAAGAGCCCCCTAGCTGGAGTCATGCAGTCCTTCAGAGAGCGGAGTGGTTTCCATGGCAACCAGCACTGCTACCAGCAGGAACCCCAAGAATTATCGCGCCTTGAGAGTTATAGACATCATCACAGCCAGTCCAGACAGGGCTATGAGCCACACTCTCTAGCTGCTGCACGGATGTCAACAGCAGGAGCGGGTTCTAAGGACTGTTATGGACAGCAGACCTATCCCGTCTACACCAGCACCAGTGCTACTCAGACTAAAAAACCTTACAGAGGAGCCAAAACTCCAAACCAGCACCTGCAGGCTGGCTACAGCAATCACATGGGCCCTGGATACAACGCCCAGTATATTAGTGAAGGTCACTTGCAACAAAAATGGGATGAGTCAGCTCAGATGACCCAATTTGAACAAGACATGGTGGGACGGCTGGAGTCTGGGGTCAGTGGGTCATCCCAGTACCTAGAGCAGAACATGCTAGCTATCTCTCAAAGTCAGTGCCATCTCCCCTCCCAGTCCTCTGCCCCATCCTATACAAGTTCCCATCAACAGGGCCTCCCACCCAATCCAACACCATCTCCTTTAATGTATCCACAGGGCCACCTCCATTTCCCTCAGCACTCGCAACCCCCTTCTTCATCTTCGTCATCTTACATGGAGAAATGTAATACAATGCCACATGGCTACAAAGGCTATGGTATACCAACTAATGCCCAGTATGGAAGACAACTCAGCAATCACAGCAGTCTAAAGCAGAGTGGATACAGGCCTCAGAATAATTATGGTTATCAACAAACTCCCTCAAGATCTGGATTTGAACAGGGCTCCCTGCAAGGAATGTCTGGTACACAGGAGAACCTTCAGAAATTCCAGCACTACAATCAGCCCCAGCAAAACTACTGCATAACAGATATTTCTGTAAGGTCACCAGATCAATACTACCAGACCTGCAGTCCAAGTTCCAGTCATTCACCTGCAAGGTCTGTTGGAAGATCTCCCTCATATAACTCTACACCTTCCCCCTTAATGCCAAATCCTGATTCTTTCCAGTATGGCCAACCTCCCATCAACCCTGGGGCTTCCTCATCCACAGGTTTGCAAGACCAAAATATGCTGATGCCCCCTAATACCCATTCATCACCCAGTGTGAACCACCAGTCCCAGAGCTATTCTGGCTCTATGAAAGAACGATTCTCAGAAAAGCTCCTGTCCAACCCCAGTTTGTGGAGCCTCAATGCCCTGACATCTCAGGTTGAAAACATCTCCAACAATGTTCAGCAGCTGCTGCTGTCAGAGGCCCTTATGGCTAACAAAAAGACCAGCAAACGAAACCATCCAAAAAAGGGAGAAGACTATAGAGGTCAGTTAAAGGGTATGGAAGAGTCATCTTGTCCTGATAACCAACATGGTCCTCCTCCATCTGATGCTTATAGCATTCCCAGATCCATGACAGCAGAACTACAGGAAGGAGGATACTCTAGCAGCACTGAGGACCAGATGGACAGGAGCTATTACTATTTTGGTCAGGAAAAAGGTCAAGCACACACCCAGACACACTCACGTCTCAGCCTTGACACAGTGTCCACGTGTTCCTTAAACTCAGCTGACGATGTATCCGTCAGGTCAGGTGACTCAGTTCGAAGTCTCCAGAGTGTAGCTTCTGAGGATAATCTCAACTGTGACCCCAGAGTACAGAGAGTTTTGACTGGAGAGGAGCCCAACAGCTCTCTCCGTTGCATTAGAGATGAGAGGTCTCCTATCAGTGTAACAGCGCCAAGTCCTATGAAACAAGAGAGTAATTCACCACCCGACATAAAGCGTTCAGAGAGTACTCTAAAGGAGAACTTTGAGGAGTCAGCATGGACTGAGAGGATGGCTGATGAGGAGGAAATTGGACAAAGAAAGCTGTCTGCAGACCATGAGTGCAAAGGAGAGGTCACTGAAAAACAAGAGAAGTGGTTGGAGGATGAGAAAAGTCCTTCACTTTTTCATAAAATAAATAAAGCAGTATTAGACGAAGGCTACTCATATGAAACAGAAGCAAATATCTACCAAGGGCTGCAAAACAAATACAATTTAGATAAAGGAAACTCAGAAGAGATGGACTGTTTTTCTGAACTTAATCACAAAAGTAATGAAGGCATAGAAATAAAGTCAGAACATTTCAAATCAGAGCCACAGACAAATGTTGAAATGCTTGTGAAAACATCACCCAGCAATTCAGGCACTGATCTGTATTTGCCAGAGAAAGAAGAAAATTCAAAGAGTGAGAATTCAGTAGATAGCCTCATATGCACTGAGGGACCAGTGGACACCCTTGAGGAGCAGCCGTCTGTCCTCTCCCATAATTCCACTGAGGTAAGAGATGAAAAGGAGGATCTGACAACCTCAGAGGAGGTAATTAATAATAGAGCAAGACCACAAGAGTCCTTTCCAGAAGTCTGCAGTACATTTGAGGAGATGGGAAACATGCCACAAGTCAACACAGAAACAGCAGAAAGCTTTGCCCAGGACGCACCACACAGAGGCAGCGAAAGGAGGTCAGGCATATGTGACATTGCACCTCAGCCTCACACTGCCAAGAGTGGCTTCTCAGCTCTCAATGAGAAAACAACACCTTTGGCTCAGGCTAGGGATCATCACATCGATCGTAGTGATGCAAAGGTACTGGAGCCTGACTCTCCTCAGTTGCCAGGCAAGTCAATACTGCACTCTGCACCATCTTGGGCTGACACCCCACCCTCTCCCAAGAAAGGGGATGAGGATATGGAACCGGGGATAAGCTGTCCCAGTGCAGTGACTCCCTCAGCCAAACCAGAGCCTTTGGCCCCATCTGCACATACGAGAATGTTCGGCAAGAAACATGCACGGGGCAGGAGGAGACTAATGCATTCAAGTGTAGGAATCAGAAGGCAGCTAAGTGTAGAAGGAGACAGTGCTCCACCTTCTGCCCAAAATCCCAGTATGCCCTCCAGCAAAAGCTCCCTTATTCCTGATCAGATGGAAACTGCCCACCAGAATATTAGCAGTCAAACACAGAAACTTGTGACAGAGAGTTTACCATCGCGCATGTGCACTCGCTCCTATGGTTCACAAAGTAGCCCAAAGGTCTGTCCTCAAGAGAGAAGGAAGCCAGGTTCAAAGCCTGGTCCAAAACCAGGTTCAAAACTAGGTGTTAAGCCAGGTTCAAAGCCTGGTCCAAAGCCTGGTCCAAAATCAAATATAAAACCTGGTCTAAAGCCTAGTCCAAAATCAATTTCAAAACCTGGTCCAAAACCAGGTCCTAAACCTGAAGTTATGCCTAGTGTAAAACCTGGTCCCAAACAAAGTTTAAAATGCACAGGGTCCACAGAAAATGCAAAGCCTGGTCCAAAACCTGGTTTAAGGTCAGGTCCTAAATCTGGTCCAAAATCTGGTTCTAAACTAGGCTCAAAGCCTAGGGCTTTACCAGAAATACTTGTTCCAAAGCCAAGTCAAACCACCACAGAGTCAAAACCAATTGAGGGGGCAGTGCCTAAAGGTCCAGGTCGACCAAGAGGCATCACATCTAAGATAAAATCAATAAAAAGAGATGAAAATATTCAGATTACAAAAGACCATCCCAAGGACACACATGAAGTTATTTTGCAAGATGTGAACACAGCATTAACTATGGACACACTTGTCGGTGTGGTGGACAACTCTAAGAATGAGACTGTGGGTTCCACTTTGGAGTCTACTCTAGCAAGCAGTTGTGTAAAGTCTTTAGCAAGAGATCAAAAGTCCATGGTGCTGAGATCACGAAAACAAACAAGAGAAAAGTTGACTGAAGATAAAGAGCAAGAGAGTGATAAATCAACTGAGACACCTTCAGCAATGCTCATACACTCACAAATACAGAATATTACTGTGGATCAGTCATGTAAAACTGAATCTTCAAATCTTGAATTACCTAAGCAGAAGGATGTCTCTACAGATTCACTTCAACAACCGAGCGAAGAGATAGTTTCCATCAAAAGAAAATCCAGTTTAACATCATTAGACACCAAAAAGAGGAAGAAAGGTGTGCAAGAGAGTCGAGTGAAGACACAGGAGCCTCCATTAGATACAGTCACAGGAGTCTGTATTGCAAAGGGAAAGCGAAAGAGAGAACAACAATTGCAAGCAGAATCTGTAAGCACCACTGTAACCGCTGATAACCCTCCCACTGATGACATAAGTGACATGCCTTCTGTACCTCCTCAGTGTCCCACTAAAACCAAGTATTTGCCTCCTCGGAAAGGCAGGGGACTTAAATATGAGGCAATGGTTCAGAAAATCACATCCCCAGGGTCCAAAAAGCAACCTTTAAATATTCAACCAGATATTGTACCAGACGAATCAACATCAAAAACAGTGCCACAGGTACCAGAGCTGAAGGAGACAATAAACGCCCCCGAGGTGACTCACATGGAGGGCGAAAGCACAATAAGTACTCAAGAGACCCAAAACACAGAAATTCAAACTCCAAGGAAAAAGAGGAGAAAGTGGGCCACCGTAGAGAGCAGTGATGCACCAGATGTAGCCCTGGAGGCTGGGAGCCTCGTTATCAACACTCCAAGGCTAGCCAAACAGAGAGCCATTAAAAACAACCACGAGATGCATCTAAAGCAACGAAAGAAGAGAAGAAAAGGCATTGAACCACAAGAAAGCATCCCCATTGTGGAGCAACAGGAGCCTAACCAGACTGATATTTTGCCCCCACCTCAACCCGCCTTCTCTTTACCAGAAACAGGTGAACAGTCACAGTATGAGGAGCCACCAACAGAACTGTGCTTACCATTGATAAAACCAAAACGAGGCAGGCGGCCATCACTCAAAAAGAAACAGGAGGAACTCTCAAGTCAAACAGAAGATGACAAAGTAAAGGAGAAAAAAAAGCCTGGCCCTAAAAAAAAGGTTCTGAATGTCCTCAAAGTTGTAGTAAAGAGACCTAAGATCAAGACAAAATGCAGCAATGATTTTCCCCCAACAGTGAAGGGGTCATTATCAGACTTGCATCCAGCACTAGGTGATGGCAAATGTTCTTTCAGACCCTATGTACACATTGACAGCTCTTTGGAGCTAGCATCTCTTTGTACTATCATCAACAGGCCTGAGGAAGAGCAGATGCTCAGCCAGGCAAGAAAAAAGAGTGCAGCTAAAATGAAAAATCTAGTCACAGTTACCAAGACAGTATCAGACTCCTCAGTAATGCTCCAGGGGCCCTTAGTTAACAAAAGCCTAATTGAAAGGTGTCTAACGTGCTGCCTATGTGGAAAGCCAGCAAATTACAGGGAGCTTGGGGACTTGTGCGGCCCCTATTATCCTGAGGACTGCATACCACGAAAAATGCTGTCTTCAACACACAGAAATGATTTCAGGCAAAACAGCAACTGTGCAAATGAGACAGAGGTCAGCTGCATCTCAGAGCAGATCACCTCACAGAGTGCATGTGTGAAGGACGTTTATCAAGATGCAAATGAAGGACATAGTGGGCATCCCAGGAGAGGGAAAAGGGCAGTTAGGGAACCATTAAGAACCCGCCCCACCTTGCGGATGAGATTTAAAAGACTGCTGCTGTTGCAGAGCAGACTTAGTGGAGCTTCTCCCCCTGCTGGTGAGGAGGGCAGTGGAACAGCTCTGCAGAGATTGCAGATGGAGGCTGAGGCAAAAGAGCACTGGGCTCATGAAGCTTGTGCTGTCTGGACCACAGGCATAATCCTGGTAGCAGGCAAACTCTTTGGGCTGAAGGAGGCTATTCAGAAAGCTGCAAATGCAGTAAGTGTTTTTCTTTACATTAAACACCATGGTTTAATAACTTCCTGTACTGTTAAATAAAGAGGCAAGAGCACATCTCGGAACTCAGAAATGGCTATATACACCACATTCTATCCCACCATGACTCAACTGGAAATTAAATCAACTGTAATATCATCTATGACTTCTGTCTAGACACTGACAAAAGACATTTTAACACATAATTAGGTTAAAGATTCAAAATAAATGTATTTCTGAGATGAGGTTGTGAGAACAATGTAGCACACTACTGTAGGAAACTGTATACTGTTTCGCATTCTATTTTCATAAATTAGTATACACTAAATAGTAAGCAATATATTAATATTCCATTCCAAACAGTGTAACAGGAAATGATTAATACTCAAAAATAATATATTTTAAGTCTAGTGGGTATAGAGATATTATGTGGTGGCTCAGGGGGCTGTGAAGGAAAGAGTCGAAATTTTAGAGAGAAGCTCCTCAGGCTTTCTGTTTCATCACAGAAATGCTCCAGGTGCCAAGGTGAAGGAGCTTCCATCTGCTGCAGCTGGAAAAGCTGTAATCAGAGATACCATTATGTCTGCGCCAAAGAGACGGGTAAGAGTTCTGACATTTTGAAGTGTGCTGTTTGTTTGTCTACAATATTTACTGTCCATCCAATGACTCCACCCTCCACTTCAAATGCTCCATCTAGAAACCAAATAGAGTATGCAAGCCTATATAAAGCATATATAATTACTGATTCTATTTGTATCACAAACCATGCTTTAAACTATCAAGTTGAGACATGACAGGAAGTTTCTGATCAACAGGTAGAAACAACCAATTATACTTATGTTTTTCTGTGACATTTAGCTGTAGGGATATCACTGGAGATGGAGATAGGTCAAGTCAGAAACAAAAGGGCAAGCTGATCTTGCTTTGCATTTTCAATTGCATTTTCTAATTTATATCTTAGATTCTTCTCTTTCTTTTCTCTATATCTTTTTCCAGGCTGCACGTTTCAAGAAGAGACCTTCTCTATTATGTGTCCGAAACACAAGGTAAGCAGGTGAATTGGTTTTGCACACAGCAAAGGACATCTCTGATCTAAAAGACATGTCCATTGTACCATGAACTTCAGTGTCCTTGTAACATTCTACCACCTCTATAACAACAGCAAGGAGTGAAACTAGAGAGCAGAGCACAGTTCCTCATCAGCACCATCTCTCAGGGCAACAGATGAGCCCTGAGCATATCTCACCCTTATCTGTCTGCTATTGACTGGGCAGTTCTCTACTGACAGCAGAAGTTAGTGAAGGGATGTTAATTAGACATTCTAGGCTCTCTCAGTCTCCTTGTTTCCCTTTAGGAGCCACAAACTTTAAAGAGAAGAAAAAAATAAAAACATTTAGAAGTGCCGCCTGATGATTATTACTGGATGGGGAATGGACACATTTTTCACTCAAGGTCTTGGCACTTGCATGTAGCAGAAAGCCTTGCAAAAAAGTTCCATTGCTCAAAACAAATTTTATACTGATTTTGCTAAATCCCAAAACTAAATCTGACATTTCTGCATTATTTACTCACCCTCCATGTCATTCCAAACCTGCATGTATATTTTAACACAGCAGGAAAATTTCTGAAGAATTCAAGAATTCAAACAAATCTTTTCCAAACAATGGCAGCTCATTTTGACCACAGCTGTCAATCACCAAAAAACACTAAAGACCATAAAGACTCATGCACTATATTCAGAGTCATTATATTGCATTCACATATAACATTATGTGGGAACCGACAATGTCAATCCAGACATGACATGTCAAAGTGCCATTTTGGTGCCATCGAAGATAAAATTTTATATCTTCGGAAGAGGCTACTGCTCTATCTGCTCTTATGTGACTTCAAAAATCTTTATTGTGCACAAATTTCATGGACTACTGTGTGCTTTTATGGTGTTTTTGATCCTTTTTGAAGCATGCATGATAGAACTGTGGTTGTATGGCAAAGAGCTGCATGAAGATTCTTCAAAATGCTTCCTTCTGTGTTCTACTGAATAAGTCATATGGGCTTAGAACAACGTAATACAACTCAGGTCATTTGAAAATACTTGTGGCATAATGTTGAATGCTGTAAGCATTTTCTAGTTACATGTTAGTAGTTGATTACCTGTGCCAAAGGTACTCTATTATGCCAGAGTGGTGCAATGTGGTTCCAAAGGTGTTCCAAGGGCTTTTAGAATATTGATATGCAATTGCTTGGTGTTGTGGGTTGTTACGACTTGGTTACTTGGATCACTAGACATGACTCATGTACTTCATTGTCCATCAGGCAAAAAGAATCTGATTGATTTAAAAGTAATAATAACACACCCTTCCTCAACAAAAGAAACAATACAGCAAGTTTAATACTTAGGGTTAGTATTAAGAAATAATACTAGTAATGCTCACCTTAGCTTAAGCCTTGTTTCCACCGAAATTACCTGGAACAATTTGTCCCAGGAACTTTTTTCCCCCAGACCTGTTGCTGTTTGCGTTTCCATCGTGGTCTAAAGTACCATTAAGATTAGTCCGGAGACGTAGGACTGCTTGTAACTTTCCAGTTCCTTTTCCAGGTAGTGTTCTCCGTATATAATCTTAATAAAGCCTGAAGCTCGTCGTCAGTCCATCGGTCGGAATTTTTAAACTTCATTGTTGAATCGAATAGCAAACAACTCTTTCTGCACTCACTCAACAGACTTTTAAAACAGGTGGTTGAAATAAAATGCTGCATGGAGTCAAACATTCAAAATGCTGTGTGAACTCAACCAATCAGCATGTTCAGCACACAAGTCCCACCCCTCAAAGTTTGTGAACTTTGAATAAGTACTACCTAGTGAGCAGGGACTTTCTGAGGGGGGGAAAATTTAACCCAGAATTTCATTTAGACCCTGGTCTCTGCAGTCGAAACACACCACAGAGTACCACCCCAAAGTCTCTAGTTCTTGGGGCAAGTTCCTGCGGTGGAAACGCTGCTTTAGTTTCACATGCCTTTTCAGTCTTATACGGACGGTTGCATTTGCTTGTGCATTTGCCACCTACAGGCAATCTGTGAACTACAACTGAGGTAGGTCAGGGAGAGAGAAAGGAAAAGGGATAGACTGAACAAGAAACACAGAGAAAATGGGCATGGCAGAAAGAGAGAAAGAGAAATGATATTCAGCAGTAGTACAGCTTCCTGTCGGAGACCGTGAGGCAAAACCTGGATGGAGATCAAAACACCCCACCCTCATCTCTCCGGCTCTACCCCTCCCTTCCTCTTTCACCCTCCCACGACAAAGGAAGAGGAGAACAGAATGAGAGAGAAATAGACAGACAAACAGAGCAGAGGAGAAAGTTCAGAACAAGCAGAGCACACATCAGCAGGGGGATCTAAGGGCTTTGGGTCTCTGGGATGCCAATTTGCCGCTTTAATGAAAGCGAGCGGTAGAGATACCACCCCCGTCCAGGTCTCCAAGGAAATCTCTTCCTCCTCTTCATCTTACTCTTCTCCTCTGTGCTCACATGCACTCAGTGGCTAGCTCTCTTTTAGGTTCACGTGGCTTGAGAACATGACAACAGCAATGCAGCACAGGCAGAGCTTTAAGTCAGGCCGAAGGGGGGCGGCGCAGCAGGCAGGGCAAGAGAATGCTGCCGTTCTTTCCACTGTACTTGCATGAGAAAAATTTCATTTGCATTTCCTCAAGGAAAAAACAATTCTAGCCAGTCAACAAAAGATTAGTGTTAAAGTTTTGGGTAAACTTAGGTTCTGTAACACAGTCAGGTGTGCTAGGTAATAAAAATGGTTAAATATATGTAACAGAGGCCAGCTAGTAGTCGCTGTGAGAATAAACCTCACTCCTCTGATCTCAAGAGATGCTCTAGCGATTGACGCTAGAGGTTGCAGCCTTTATCCTCTTTGTTAGAGTGTTCGACTTTCACACCGGAGACCCAGGTTCGAGGCCCACACAGAGCGGGACGAGTAGGACCAGGGTAGAGGGGTTACATTGGTGCCGTGACCCGGATGGGAGTGAGGTTTAGGGGGGTGAGTGTAAAGGAGGCCAGCTAGTAGTCGCTGTGCGAATAAACCTCACTCCTCTGATCTCAAGAGATGCTCTAGCGATTGACGCTAGAGGTTGCAGCCTTTATCCTCTTTGTTAGAGTGTCCGACTCCCATGCCGGAGACCTAGGTTCGAGGCCCGTGCAGAGTGGGGCGAGTAGGACCTGGGTGAGGGGTTAAATATATTCAAAAAAGACAAGACTGATCACAATTCAGTATGCAATTAGATATAAGAAAAATGTTGCGATGAAGTCATGGACATTCCATCAATGTAAGTCAATAAGAGATTCTCTTAAATTAAAAATAAAAATTAAAAATAAAAACATGAACAGCCACCTGCACATATATGTAACTTCAAAGCATGCAGTGAGGCAGATCATGTGAAGCACATACA
Organism: Anabarilius grahami; assembly: GCA_003731715.1. Lineage (NCBI taxonomy): Eukaryota > Metazoa > Chordata > Actinopteri > Cypriniformes > Xenocyprididae > Anabarilius > Anabarilius grahami. Next base: position 2,674,666 of record RJVU01026436.1, read on the forward strand.
AAGTTCAGTTATTACAGCTGTGATCAAATCACAGAGAATGGTGTTAATACCAGATATAATCATCGTTTGTTTGGAACACGAGAACGTTTGATGAATATCAATGCAGTGCTGCCTAACAAACACTGTAAGCAGGGCTGCGGTTAAATCGCGGTGTGAGAGAGATACTGATTACCAGCGTTAAAGAGCAGAAGGATTAGTTGAGAGATCAGAGAGAAAGCAAGAGATTGGACCCAGAGCAGAGGAGGGAAAGAGAACGAGAGCAAAAGCAAGAAAAGCTGCGGAGGAGGAGAGATACATAAACCAAGAATAACATCCGTGTCAGCGCAATTAGGAAACGGTCCTGCAGTGTTTTTTTCGGGCTGTAGATCCCGGCTCGATGCAGCTTTCATATCGGCGCAGCGGCCACTGTTCCAGCGCAGGCAATTAGAGAGCTCATGCAATGCGTATGATGCACAACCACCGACACAAACACGCGCATAATGCGGCCCTGCTGCCGCATACACAACACGGATCTCATGCACAATGCACAGATTAGAGATATATACTGGCAGATTATGCTATTTTTATAAGTGCATATTTTAATTTCAGCAAATTCGTGTACACATTTTTGTCATTATCGGCATCAACTACCATGGTCTTTAAGCCTGTCGTTCAATAATTTTTGGTTAATATCTTATAAATAAGTCAATCAATAATGACGTGCTTAGCACAGCATTTATATGCCAAGACAATGAATAGAACAGAAATAAAGAGCTAAAGTTACTCAGTGGTAGCTTACATGAGTAATCAACGTTTCATTTTAAGACATCTTTTCAAATGTTGATATTATAAGACTGATGTTTAAATTATCAAACAGATGGAATGTTTTCAAGTGAGACAAATTAAAACCAAATCATCACAGAATTCATTAAATCCATTACTTACTGTTACTTGTGCTGTTGTTTTCCCTCCAAAATAATGTCACTTCCTGGGAGATGATGTCATGTTAAAGGAATATTACAAAAGACTCACAGGATGGAAAGTGATATTTGGGATGCAGTAAAACACAATTTTTTTATTTTTTTTTTAGATTAAAACTATATTACCAAGTAAATATGTTTTGTTTGTAGCATTTCCAATCGAGTAAGGAAAATGAGCACCTGGAAACCTAAATTGTGAAATAACTGTGATAATGTGATGAATGTACCTAATATGACTTCTATCTTTAAAGGGGTGGTTGATTACGATTTCACTTTTTTAACTTTAGTTAGTGTGTAATGTTGCATAAACAACATCTTCAAAGTTAGGACCCTTAAAGTTCAAAGCAAAGGGAGATATTTTATTTTAAAGAATTCTGTTTAAGGACTACAATGAGCTTCTTCCCGGGTTGGTGGCATCACTAACCCTAAAATTTACATAAACCCTGCCCCCGAGAACATGCAACAAAGGAGTGAGGCCATGTTACTGCATTACAGTACTTAGCACAAATGCAGTAGCATGTCATAAAAGCAAGATGACAACATAAGTTCTATCTTCATGCAGCATATATTCTCTGGCTCTGTAGGATCTTACAACAGTTCCCACACAAGTGATTTATAGATTATGACAGAATATGCTAATCAATGACTTTAAGATAGTTAACTCCACATCAGCTACATAAATAAATCAACTAACCATTCAGAAACGTCCTGTTGCATTCTACATGTTGTCACTTCTTCTTGAGTCTCTCCATCATTGTCTGACTCTGTTTTGAACATAAAAGGCTGAACAGTTTCTGACATTTTAAGTGAGTTTGCGTGAGGTAATTGGTGCTGCTAAGTGCTAACATGAGCTCTTGAAACTCCGCCCTCTTCTTGAGAGCAGCAGCTCATTTGCATTTAAAGGGACACACACAAAAACGGAGCGTATTTGCTCACCCTCAAAAAGTGACAAATTGAACATGCTATAAAAAATGCTAAAACTAAAACTTCACATTCACACTCTGGGGACATCAGAGACTTATTTTACATCTTGTAAAAATCATATTTCATTGATATGAGGGGGGCTTAATAATGTATATGAACGAGGAATATTTCAGCAAGCCTTTCTTTACTCTTATGCATTTCAAATGGATCTGTTTTTCAGGCAATGTAACATACCGGTGGCGCATGAGGACTGGTGAATGTCACCTATGCAGTAGAGCAAGGACATGCGTCTGCCTGTGTGCTGCAAGTCGCTGTGGACACCCGAAACATAGAGAAAAACTGGGGCTTCAGTCGAAGCACAAAGATACTGTAGCAATACCGACCCAAGATCAGATCATCTCCGAATCCATCCGGCCCGGCCCAAACACATAAACCTTCATGACCAAAAGCTGAAAAAGGGAAAGACACTTTTGTTATGAATCCGAATGTGCCATTCTTCCATTTTATTCCGTATTCTAGAGCGGATGTTATCAGTCGGAGACACCTGGTGGCGGATTTGGCCTGCTGCCCCGAGCACTGGCTGGCACGCGTGCGTTTCCACTGTGGAAAAGGGATTGAAATTTGAAGATGTCATGCAACACTGGATGTATTTCAATGGACACTTACATGTTACAAAGAAAAAAAGTGAAAAGTGAAATTGTACATGGTGTGCTTTACAGGTCTAAATATTCTGATATCATGAAGAAAAAAAACATATAAATGCATTATTTTAATATACTGCTACTCCAAGATGTAGGCTTATTTTCATGTGCATTTGAAGACAAAACAGCATCACTGGGATGTCCGACAGTGCATCCGGATGAAAAAATATACATTTTTTATATATATATACGTTCATACAGTGTTGGGGGTAATGTAATCAGATTACTTTTTCAAGTAACTTGTTAAGTAACAATAAATGTTTTCCCATTTATTGACTGAATTTGCATTTCCTTCAGCCTGAGGCTTATTCATTTCACTTTTGTTGTGAAAGGGCCTTTACATTTGACAAAAATATAACTTTTTTTTTGTTATTAATGAAAAAACAAGCAAGCCGAAGCCCAGGTGAGAAAAAGTAACGCAAAAATAACGTAATGCATTACTTTTTATAAAAAGTAACTAAGTAACATAATTAGTTACTTTTTTGTGTGTAACACAATATTGTAACACATTATTTTAAAAAGCAACTTTCCCCAACACTGCGTTCGTATTATGTGTTTCAGCTTCTCAGCATTTATTAAAGGTATTATGAAAATTTTGTCATCCTTTACTCGCTCTTATGTCATTCAAAACCCTCATGACTTACTTTCTTTTGTGAAAAAAATGCCATATTGTAGAACAACAGCACATTGGAAATTGTCTGGGAATAGCGTCATTCTCATCACATGACTTGAAATGTAGCACTCTTGGAATAGGTTTTTATGATAACGTTTTGTCATTTTGGAGCTTGACAACCCCAGTCCCCCGTTCACTTTCATTGAGTGAAAAAGGGCAGCTTGGACATTCTTCTAAATAACTCAAATGAAGAAAGAAAGTCATATGGGTTTGGAAAAAAAACATCTAGATGAGTAAATAATGACAAAATTGTAATTTTGGTTGAACTTTGAGCTTACGAAAGCCTCAGCACAGTGAAGAGATCCATATCACAAACAGATTTTACATTTACATTCATGTTATTTGTGAAATGATGCAGAAGACAACATGAAAAACTGAAACTGAGAATTCAAAGTCATTTAATCAGATGTATATGTGACTGACATACAGTATTATAGGCTTCACTTCACTGCAGTATTACAGGTAAGACCGCGCATAGAGATGACAGAACCATCACGTAATTATTTGATTCCTAATTCTAAGTAATTGTGTATATAAGTATTTGATGCTGTTTAAATGTAAGATGTGATGTACTATTATAATTGTGTATAGTATTTCTTAGAGATGTTTATTTTCTATAAAACAAATATGTTATTGCTTACAAAAGTTATTAAAACAATGAATTAAAAGGACTTTTTTTGGAATTGTATTTGTCCACAGCTCATATTGCAACGTTTCTGGTATTTTCTTTTTATGTAAAGCTGCCATGAAATATAATAGATGTGTGAACATGAACAGCTGTCTTTGGAATTGAGATCAAAATCACGTTTTGTTTTCTTTCCGTGCCTCTTTGTTGGTGCTCAACGCAAAGTAATTCAGTGCTATTATCCTTAAAGATGTCTCTGTCTCACAGCCAGCGGTCTGAAATTACATCTGGAGGCATACAGAAACAGATCTATGCCTGCTTGCTTTCTTAACACCTTGATTTACTCTGCTGGGGGCTTCTGTTGGTTTAGCGAGGTGAAAACAAAGCCATTCTATTTCTAGTTTGTCACAAATGTGAAGCCCATGTGAAATCAACATCTTATCACCCAACCACCAGCACACATGAGTTTCTGTATTTATTTCTGGAAACTATACCCTTTCTGTATAAAAGAAATATTCAGTGCTAAAAAAACAAAACATATAGGCCTACTGAATAAATGCAACAAAAAGCTCACGTGACTTTGCCTCAACAGAGCATGTGATTGATAACTGGACTCATTGGAATCATCATAGATGATAGAACAAACAGTCATAATATGTGTTTTAGCATATGGTTTTGAAGTTAGCATAAATACAAAGCATCAAATTAAACTAGAGAAACCGCTACTTTAGATTATGTAAGTTAAATAACTAGCATATCTACAATTCAGTGATTGCTAAGCAAAAAAATAATCCCGATAAAACAAAATTTACTTTCTTACCTGAAAGTGGGGGTTATAAAATCTACAAATTTGCTCAGTCACATGCAATTTCTCCTGTGAGCTCAATCATTGATGATGTTATAGCTCTTTTCTGAAATGTCAAACTTACAGTGTTACATCCGTGTTACAACATTCCCCGGTCTCTCCTATTAAAATATTATTATTATTGAATTAATATAGAGTAAATCAAGTTCATTTAAGTTCTACAAATCTGTTTACATAGCATTTTTGTCATTATCAGCCTTATATCATCAACCTTAAAGGTACACTAACCTAACAAAACTGCATGCATTTTGCGGAAGAACGTTGTTTTGTTTGTGCTTCGGCTCTGCTTGACTGTGCGGATGAATATGGTTATCCTGCTGCTCATAAAACATTAACATTAACTAAAGACACCAGTTTAGATGGAAACTAGGATCTCAAGCTAACTCGCTGAAGACTGCTATCTATACCTATTAAATAGACACGGTACTTCCTTGAAAATAAATTCCAGCACGCCACAACAGCCATAATGAAAAGACCCTTCACAATAGATTCTTTACTATCAGGGGCGCCTGCAGGAGGGTAGGCACAAAACTAGCACCTTATTTGTATTATATATTTATTGTTTTTGTTGTTACATTTAATTTATTGCCACACCTTAATATGTGCATTATATTATCAGAAAATTAAACACATTTAGCGTCGTCAGGCTTTTGTTTGTGCTTAATGGATAAAACAATGGAGCTGCGCACTCAGGTGTATGGCTGCTGTAAATTTTACCTGCCACAAGATGGCGCTGTTTTCAACACTCTTGATGCTCTGAAACTTTTTCCGCAACATTTAGAGAAAAGCTTCAAAGATTTAAAGCTTCATTTCTCCATCCCTACTCTTTTTGCAAATGTTTCAATAGAATTTAGCTGTTTTAGAGAGCGTTTACTCATTTTGAGCCTGTTTTTAAATATTAAAGGCCCGCTGAAGTGTCTTGGACGCGCAGCATTATTCAATGTGTTGAGGTAATTTCAACTGAAACAGGAAGACAGGGCGATATCGAACAGCCCCGCCCCCTTTTTTTAAATAGCCAATAGCGTTTCGTTTATACAGCTCGGCCAGAGCTGTTGAACTCAGTAAAACCTCTGTTTCCTTTTAATATCTAACCGTTTCTCCTCCTAATCTCCTCTATAGACCAATGTGCTATGAGTGTACGGTTAGATTTTAATAATCGATTTAAAAATGATGTAATGTAAAAAAATAAAAACAGCATTACTTAGCGCCCTCTCATGGTACGCACAATGCGTACGTATGGCAATTTATCTGTTCAATAAAATAACTTACCTCTGTTGAGTTATAAAAACGCCATCTCTGTCGCTTTTACATTTCAAATCCATCGGTTCTCGCCATCTCCGAAAAGCCAAGCCAATGTTGATTCTCGTTTTATTACGAGATCTGTCGCGTTCTCTTTTTGCCAGCTCTTTTTGACTGACTGAACTCCCGGAATGTATGTCATTTCCTGCGAAAAACATCCAGCTAGGTCTAAAACACTGAAAATAGGCTTACCGTAGTGAAACGGTAACATTGACTCATTTTTTAAATTTTGTTCATTTTGTGCATATAAAAACAACACTTGTCACACTTTTTACTTTAAATATTTCTGATTTTAAAGTCAATTTCTGCGTACACACATAGCATAAAACATTTCCACTGTAATTTAATTTATAAAACACTCGTCTTGAGAAGTTAACAGTTTAAGTTTTCGGTTCAAATTCACCTTCATTATAAAATTGCCTTTTGTCTAAATGTTTGTCAGTGTCGTTATTGTGCTATTCAACAGTTATAGCAAATATATGATACTAGAATTTTACCTTGGAGGTTTGAATTTTAAAAAAATGATCCTAGTTTAGAACTATTCTAACTGGAATTGCATTGCTGTTTATGCTTATGCTCACCAAGGCCTCATTTATTTGATCAAAAATACAGTAATATTGTGAAATATTACACAATTTTAAAATAACTGTTTTCTATTTTAATATATTTTGAAGTGAAATTGCTTCCTGTGATCAAAGCTGAATTTTTAGTATCATTACTCCAGTCTTCAGTGTCACATGATCCTTCAGAAATCCTTCTAATATGATGATTTGATGCTCAAGAAACATTTATGATTATTTTCATGCTGAAAAGAGTTGTGCTGCTTTATATTTTTGTAGAAACCATGATATTTTTTCAGGATTCTTTCAATATCAAGTAAATAATAATAAACAAACAAACAAACAAAAAAAAAACAGCATTTATTTGATATTAAAATGTTTTGCTACATAAAAATGCTCTCCTGGAGAACTTGAGTTTAGACTTTACATTAAAACGCATTTCTGTTTTTACAAAAATTATTTTCCATGGTTATCGACAGATGCTCCCAAAATAGACCGAACCCAGAACACAATAAATTGAAAATAAACGGTTTCAAAGTAAATTACGTTTTGCCCATAACATCAGGAGTCAAAGACACACAACCGAGGACTTCATTACAAAAGACTTTTATTTACAATCTTAAGAATAAATCAAATATAAGACAATATAGGATATACTATGTGTGCGTCTGCAAGTTTAAACACGGTTCATCTTTGAGACTCGATCACAAGCACTACAGAAAAGTTAGCGTACAAGTAATGAATGTCAATTGCAAATCTCACGGTTACTGCGGATATAAAATGTGTCTAGTAATCAGAGTTCGTACATAACAGTGGCTAGAAATGAAATATAAATATAGTTCTCTCCCTAACAAGAGCTGCAGGTAGCAAATCTTATCTTTGGATAAAGATGTTAACGCTGATGTCTTTGCTTTATAATCAACACTTCAATAACATTCGAATGCAGATGGAATTATTACTCCAATGGAAGACTTTACAACCAAACTGGTTGGAAATACAAATTAAATAGTAGATTCAATGGCAAACGGTGGGCTGTAGGTGACCGTGCAGCCCACTCACTAAATAGTGCAAATGGACACAAATCCAGCGAACAAAGTCATACTGTGGCTGCAGGTAGAAACCGTTTTTTTTTCTGATGAATACTTCAAATCATTCAAACTGGTTAAATTTCAGCAGCACGACAAAATCGACCATGAGCCCCTCTTCAAATACTGCTCACCTACAGCGTCAGACAAATCATAAATACACTTAGTTAAAATATATACAAAGAAAGAACTTTTATAAAGCCTTAATTTTCTCAAATCAATATTTAGAATTCATCCCAGATGGTAACAGGTAAGTAGGAACTACTTTATTCAGCTCACAGTTGTTTTCCTCTATCGTAATGTTTCTTTCTTTCTTTCAAAAGGTGCTAATAGTAAAGCAAAGCTCTACAATGTGTCCAATTCAAGCACCCGTTGGACCAGAATCCAGTTTACCCCACCAAAACAAAATCTTGTGGCCAAAGTCAGCACTGACAGTGCATCGTTTTACAAAGGAAACCGAATAAAAATACCTTCCGTTCAATCTTTGTGTAGGGCATATAAATAAGTTAAATAATCACTTTCATATCAAAAATATCAAGGATAGGGTCCCGTTATCGCCCCTGCATCTTGTAATCGGATAGGCAGTGATGAATTGTTGGGGAGAAAAAAAAAAAAAACATCTTTGCGTTCCTGGATGACATTGACTGAGGCCTGATATGAAAAGCGTGTTGATTCTCTGTGGAGAGATGTTGGGGTGTGTGTGTGTAAAAGTGCTCTTTAGTGTGTGTGTGTGTGTTGGTGTGTAGTTGGCTAGGTGGACGTGACGGTCGTTCCGCTGCCTAGTTTGATGATCATCTGTTGGCAGTCGTGGAGGGTGCGTTTGTCGCCTAGCTTCTCCAGCGTCCTGGCGGCGTCCACCAACATGCCCACCCTTTGGCCCGGGGCGGACAGGAAGGAAGGGGGCAGATAGCGACACGCCAGCATCACGGCCTCTGCCTGCTCGCGCTGGCCTGGTCGCATCTCGCACTCCTCTGTGAGAGAAAACACACAGAGTAAACGTGAGCAGGGTGCATATCTAACATTACAGAGTTAATAACTTTATTAGTGACTGCAATATGATGCAACATGATTTAAATTGATTTGAAGTTGATTTAAATTGAATAATAATGTGATTTAATAATGTGAAGTAAATGTTGTGCCCTGCACATTTTTTTTTCAATCATATATAATATACATGATTATATTATTTAAATACATTTAAAAAAAACTACTAAACTAAGACTTTTNATATATATATATATATATATATATATATATAATATTGTGAAATATTATTGCAATTTTAAAATAACTGTTTTCTATTTGAATATATTGTAAAATGTAAGTTATTTCTGTGATTTAGCTGTATTTTCAGCATCATTACTCCAGTCTTCAGTGTCACATGATCCTTCAGAAATCATTCTAATATGATGATTTGATGCTCAAAAAACATTTATGATTATTATCAATGTCGAAAACAGTTGTGCTGCTTCATATTTTTGTGAAAACCGCAATGATTTGTTTTAGGATTCTTAAAAGTTAAAAAGAACAGCGTAAAAATAAAAAAAAAATAGAAGTCATTTGTAACATTATAAATGACTTGATAAATTTAAATTTGTCTTAGCTGAAAATATAAATTTCTTGGTAACACTTTACAATAAGTTTTTATTTGTTAACATTAGTTACCACGAACTAACAATGAACAACACTTCAACACCATTTATTAATTTTAGTTAATGTTATTTACAACATTTACTAATATATTATTAAAATCAAAAGTTGCATCCGTTAATATTATTTAATGAACTGACATGAACTTACATTTTTATTTTTATTAACTAACATTAACTGAGATTAATAAATACTGTAACAAAAAGCAAACAAACACTTTATGACTGACAAGAAATTCTTTATATATATATATATATTTTATAAAAACACACACACACACACACTACCAGTCAAAAGTTTAGAAAAATTACTATTTTTAATGTTTTTGAACGAAGTCTCTTATGCTCATTAAAGCTGCATTTATTTCATAATACAGAAAAAAACAATAATATTGTGAAATATTATTACAATTTAAAATTACTGTTTTCTATTTTAATATACTTTTAAATGTCATTTATTTCTGTGATCAAAGCTGAACTTTCAGTATCATTACTCCAGTCTTCAGAGTCACATGATCCTTCAGAAATCATTCTAATATGATGATTCGATACTCAGCTATTATCAATGTTGAAAACAGTTGTGTTGCTTAATATTTTTTTGGAACCTGTGATACTTTTTTCAGGATTCATTGATGAATAAAAGGTTAAAAAGAACAGCCTTTATTCAAAATAGAAATCTTTGTTTTTTAATAATAAATCATCATATTAGAATGATTTCTGATGGATCATGTGACTCTAAAGACTGGACTGAAGACCAGTCAAAATTTTGGAAACATTACTATTTTTTAATGTTTTTGAAAGTCTCTTATGCTCATTAAGGCTACATTTATTTCATAATAAATACAGAAAAAACAATAATATTGTGAAATATTATTACAATTTAAAATTATGGTTTTCTATTTTAATATACTTGAAAATATAATTTATTCCTGTGATCAAAGCTGAATTTTCAGTCTTCAGAGTCACATGATCCATCAGAAATTATTCTAATATGATGATTTATTATTTATGTTGGAAACAGTTGTGCTGCTTTATATTATTTTATAACCTGTGATACTTTTTCAGGATTATTTGATGAATAAAAAGTTAAAAAATATCAGCATTTATTTAAAATAGAAATCTTTTGTAACAATATACACTACCGTTCAAAAGTTTGGGGTCAGTAATTTTTTTTCTTTTTTGAAAGAAATTAATACTTTTATTCAGCACGGATGTGTTAGATTGATAAAAAGTGATAGTAAAGATTTATATTGTTAGAAAAGATTTATATTTTGAATAAATGCTGTATATATATATATACAGTCAAACCAAAAATTATATTATATTATATATTAATATATTTTTACAAGTGGGTGCAGGACACTATAGTTAATTTATGTAAGTGAGGATAGCAAAATAAAGTAAACTGTGACATATTATACCCAAAACTTCTTCATACAGTGGACTACCAGTAAAATTAATAAAAATTATTAATTTTTATATTAATACACTTTGACCTGACCATGTTTTGCTTAAGTGTTATCTGACACAATTAAGATTTTTTTTAACTCAGTTTAAATCTTGTCATATTTTATTCCCTTTTTTTTTTTTTTTTTTTTTNTTTTTTTTTTTTTACTATAGTGAATAAACTGTAATTATGAATGAAATGTTCAAATTCTGGTTTGACTGTATATTCAAACAAGAAATTCTTCTCTGATGTAAACAATTCTATTCAAATAAAGACATTTTAAATTAAAAGGGCTTTCAAAGTAAGTCATAAGAGAAAAGTAGCTAGAGCTAGAATTGTCTTGGAAAGGCTCAGTGCACAGAAACCCGCCGCATGTTCACCTGTTCTGCTTCCAGGCGTGGCGCGGCGGCGCAGACTGCGGTCCAAGAGCTGGTGTGTGCGTGTTGGACTGGCTCCCGCCATCAGCCGAGCTGTGGCTTCATGCAGGAACAACTGCAGAGAGAGAGAAACTGAGCCATTGAGTTACACAGAAACGCTCCATAATCCTGCCTGCAGAATGTCAGTTAAACCTATGCAAGAAAACAATGTGTTTGATGTCTTATTCGAACTTCCTTACTGAACAAGATTATTGTGCTAGCTTTTTGGGAAGCTACTTTAAGCAGGTGAATCTGCTAAAATGTTAAAAAATACAGTAAAAATTGTAATGTGAAATATTATTACAATTTAGTCTATTGTAATTCTATTATAATTATGTTTTAAAATGTAATTTATTCCTGTGATGTTAAAGCTGAATTTCAGTATTTGTGCTCCTATATGCTCCCTCCACATGTTAATACGTGTTTGTAATAATGAATTATCAGAGCTTGAGGCTGGGTGATGTAATGGTATATAGCGTTTGATGGTTATATAAGATTTCGGTTGTTCTGCCTGACCCAGGTCAAGTTGTTTGCAATAGTTTGTTTAAATAGAACATATCTTAGTTCAATGAACTAGTGACACAAGTATGACCACGTGTGATTTTTTGTGTGGACTCTGAACCGTGTCTGTCTGTGTGCACGTCTCACCCTGCGCATGGCCGGTCTGAAGCTCTGAGCGAGTTTGCGGAGGGAGCTCAGGTCCTGCTGGAAGCCCTGCAGCTCTGCAGGTGAGGCGGCCGTCGGCGAGCTCTGCTGTGACGCCACCTGCTGCTCCCTCCACACGTTAGTGCGCGTCACCAACAACAGATCACACAGCAGCAACTGCACCAGCTACACCAGACAGAGAGAGAGAGACAGATGGACATCAAATGAGACATTTTGTTTCATTCCAAAAGAAAAGCCTTAAGATATTTTTCTTTGAGAGCACAAATACCATCTGTGTGTGTTTGTGTGTTCTGGCATATGTGGTTTATGAAGACAAAAATGTGTATAATGACTTCCTGTGTCCTCGTAAACCAAATGGCTTAAAAAAATAAGCATACTAAACAGTTTTTTTTTTTATTTAAAAAATGCAGACAGTTTTCTGTGATGGTTAGGTTCAGGGGTAGGGGTAGCGTAGGGGGATAGAAAATACAGTTTATACAGTATAAAAACCATTATGCCTATGGAGAGTCCCCGTAACCACATATACATGCCAATTAATGCTAGAAACATTAGGCTAAATCATACTAACAGAGTGCTAATTCACTGTAGAAACATACTAGCAACAATCTAAAAAAAAATGTTATCCATCCATCCATCCATGCATTTGTCCGTCCGTCCATCTATCTATTCATCCATTCGTTCTTCCATGCGTCCATCCATCCGTCCGTCTGTCCATCCATCCATCCATCCATCCATCCATCCATCCATGCATTTGTCCGTCCGTCCATCCATCTAAGCGTCCATCCATCCGTCAATCCATCCGTCTGTCCATCCGTCCGTCCGTCCGTCCATCCATCCATCCATGCGAACATCCATCCGTCCGTCCATCCATCCATCTATGCATTTGTCCGTCCGTCCATCCATCTAAGCATCCATCCGTCCGTCTGTCCATCCATCCGTCCGTCCATCCATCCATCCATCCATGCGAACATCCATCCATCCATCCATGCGAACATCCATCCGTCCGTCCATCCATGCGAACATCCATCCGTCCGTCCATCCATCCATCCATGCGAACATCCATCCGTCCGTCCATTGGTCCATCCATGCGAACATCCATCCGTCCATCCATGCGAACATCCATCCATCCATCCATGCGAACATCCATCCATCCATCCATCCATGCGAACATCCATCCGTCTGTCCATCCATCCATGCATTTGTCCGTCCGCCCATCCATCTAAAGCGTCCATCCGTCCGTCCGTCCGTCCATCCATCTATCTGTCCGTCCATCCATCCATGCGAACATCCATCCATGCGAGCATCCATCCGTCCATCCATCCATCCATGCGAACATCCATCCCTCCGTCCGTCCGTCCATCCATGCGAACATCCATCCATCCATCCATCCATCCATCCATCCATCCATCCATCCATCCATGCGAACGTCCGTCCGTCCATCCATCCATCCATCCATGCGAACATCCATCCGTCCATCCATCTATCCGTCCGTCCGTCCATCTATCTATCTGTCCGTCCATCCATCTATCTATTCATCCGTCCATCCATCCATCCGTCTGTATATCTATCTATCCATCCATCCGTCTGTCCGTCCATCCATTCGTTTGTCCGTCCATCTATCTATCTGTCCGTCTGTCCATCCATCCATTCGTTTGTCCGTCCATCTATCTATCTGTCCATCTATCCGTCCGTCCGTCCATCTATCTGTCCGTTCGTCCATCTATGTGTCCGTCCATCCGTCCATATATCTATCTATCTATCTATCTATCTATCTGTCCATCTATCTGTCTGTCCATTTGTTTTTCAAAACCTGCAAACTTTAAAAAGCTTAAAAACTACTTTAACCTCCAAACTACCTCAAACTGAAAACCTTCAAGCTTTTCAAACTTTTTGGTCAGGCTTTCTAAAGTAAACAAAATTTGTCTTGACAGACTTTTTTTATAATCTAATTACCATCATTATCATTCAAATATTAAAATGTAAAAAGGCACACTTTTAAACCAAAACACTTCAAATGACAAAACAACAGTTACTGTTCAAAATGAAGACAAAAAGTATTGTGACATTTTGTGCCAGTCTTGTTGCTGTTTACTAAAACTAAAACCTTTATTTCAATTAACAAAATCGTTTTTTTATAGCTGAAATTAAAATTCAAATATTACATGAAATAACTTCAAATGAAAATAGAAATGGCAGACTAACTGAAATAAGTTAAAGTACTGATATAAAACAAGAAATAAAAAACTAATAAAAATGACAAAAGCACAAAATTATTCAAACAAACTAAAATGAAAATAAAAATATAAGCTAAATCAAAATATAAATACTATAATACTACATAAATAATACTTGTTTGTTTGTTGTCAAATGTTAGAGAATTTGATGAACTACTATCATGACACCTGTGTGAACTTGAGGAGAACTGACCACCTCGAGACCAGTTGTTTAAAATGATTTAAAAACATGTTCTTCGTGTGTTCAGCAGAGGCACTGCGGTGCAGCTCTGTATTGCACTGCAGGAACATTGCACAGTTGAGACACATGCAATGCAACTACAATGCACCACAGCCCTGTCCAAGACAAAACACACGCCGCAAAACTGACAGCGAAACTAATGTGACTCTCAATGATTCCTAAACCGAAGTATGTGATTAAATGCAAATGCGCATCTACCTTGTCTAGAGTGTTGGTGGTACAGTGTGGGCCGAGGTTGAGGCTGTCTCTGAACAGACCGCTGGCTTTCTCGCAGTAGCTCAGGCTGAGCTGGTAGTTCTCAGGTTTGGCCAGCAGGGAGCGCACCGCTTTAAAAGTGTTCAGACAGGCTTTGGGCAGCGGACTCCTGCAACACAAACAGGATGTGTTTAGCACAGGCCGAGCTAAAAGCAATAAACCCACACAAAAACACACATCAAATGAAGCGTTGCTCCCGGACGGCCGGTGGAAAAATAAATGGGCCTATATCAACAAAAACTGATTTGCCACAAAAACCACTCTGATGAGAACTTGTGCAATCTTTTGTCAACCAATTTGATCTTTATTAACTTGTGGTAATAATATGTTTTGGAAGTAAATATAACCTGAGAATGGAATTAGGTGGTGTATCAAACACAGCTACTTAATAAAGTGTTTCAATAACACTGAAGTTTCCCGTGTCAAATGTCACTCACTCAGCAGACTGAAGGCTGCGGGGCAAGTGTTCCACCGCTGGGTACAATCTCTCTGCTGCCACATCATCGCCCTGGAGCCAATTAATTATCACCACGGCCACCGACGACCACCATTTGGAGTGAGGGTCACAGCCTGGAGGTCAAGGATACAATGGTGACCACACATACACATACACAAAGTATCCTTCATTCACCCTGAATAACATCTGCTTCAATGAAAACATGCTGAGATGAATGCAGTTTGATGTGAAATGTGCTGACCTGAACGGAAAGCGACAACGCAACTTTATATGAGTTGTATGTGCAGAGCCCAGTAGTGGCAATGACAGAACATCACAGAATTTACCGCATTTTGGTGCTGATGTGTGAATGGCCAGAAAGCCACTGCTTGTGTGAACAGTCTTTGCCGGTAAAGTCATTCTGGTAATTTTACGTAATTTCAGGGTACAGGGATTGCTGTGTGAAAGGGGCTACTGATAACATGATCCAGGAGTCCCCAAAACAACAGCTCGGGGGTTAAAGCAGAAGTTAATGGAATCTAAAGTGAAGCTGACCTGTGACGGTCGCCATGTTTGATCCGATGGCAAAGGACTGTGTTGTGGCTCCTGCTGCGTCTGAGGCGCTGGTGAGTAACTGCAGGTATTCCAGAGCATCTGAATATTCCCTGTCAAAACAAACCCAACTCAAATTCACACACAAATCACAATATAAATTGATAAGGCTGATTCAAAAGTGTATGGGGCACCAAATGTAAAATTAAGTGTCACCAAATCCTCAATTTTGTTATATTTAGCAACCAAAGCTGCCAGATGTTGCCATAGTTATCCCAAAAGAAAAAGTTTGCAAGCAGATCTTACAGCTGCACTTGGTTAACACCACCAGAGGCATCACTAATATACATAAATTAACCAAGTCTACATTTTGATTTAACATTTCAATTGAAGCTGATTTAGCTTTTTGTTGTAATAATTACAGTATATACCAGTAAATATATATATATATATATATGTGTGTTTTAAATGTTTAAAAAATAATTAATAAACNTTTTTGTAAATGTAAATATTATACCATAAATGTTTTACAAACAAAAGTTAATCTAGCAATCAAGTTTTTATCCTCAACAGAGTCAGACTGAATTAGTGACCGTCCACTTTTTCAGCGGCCTTGGTTTTGGAAGTATTCATTTTTCCCATATGGATTTTTAAAAAATTCTTTGTTAAAGCATTATAAGCCATGAACCACACCAATCAGCTATGTTGTGAATCACAACATTACAAATTTTGATTGAAAGCAATAAAAAAAAAAACACAAAAATATACACGTATACAAATTTAAGCAATTTGAGCATATGGAGACAGACTGTTACATCATTCACAGTGCTTCATGGGAGTGGGCAGCGTAAAAGAGTTCTTTTGGCGCAATTTGCTTGTCGCAACTCTGTGATTGGCTGAGATTCTTTGCAGAATCATGGGTAATGTAGTTTTTAAATCAGGAATTCCACAATTAAAAAAAGTTAAAATCACTGATCTATATAGAGCATTTGTATAAACGTGGCTCATAAAGCAAACAATTTTACGGAGTTATTAAAGTGAGCAGGTGCGGGTCGCAATATTTTGGTCTTATTTTCAGCATAAAGCATTTGGATTTATTTCGGTTTATTGTGGGGCTTGTTCTTGTTCACCATTTTTCTAGAAAGATCTGGCAACACAAATGAGTCAAGGCTCATATCACTTTCCTTGTGATTTCTTGCACCGCACACATACAGAGGAGAGAAACATCCCTGATGCATGTTAAAATACATCATTAACAACTAGTTGTTCAGTTCGGTTTCGTACTTGTGCAGAATTTCTGTAAATGCGGTTGTCAGTACCTGTATTTTTCGGGAGTTAATTCGGTTGTAGAATGTGGTTGTCACTGCTGTAAATTACTGAACTGTGCGAGTACAGAACAGGATTAAGCACTAAAAGGTGAATTGACAACCAAATTTAGCTGCAGTGTGTACGTGGCCAAACAATACAGTGTGAACACGATCCAGTGGGGGCAGGAAAGGAGGGAGCAATCGAACTCAGGTTCGGACCAGGCTATCGAACCAAGTGTGAAAGCACCCTTACATGCTTTAAGTGAAACCAGACATCAGATAAGTATTATAAATGCACAGTGCAGCGCTATTCCCAATAGAGATTTGTGTAAACTAGCACTAAGAATGACACTCACCCGTCCCCATCAGTGAGGGTCTTGTCACCTCGAGGCTGTGCCACACAGTAGAGTGCTTTTTCCAACAGATGCTCCCGGAACGCCTGCGTCACCTGAGCCAGCGGGTCAACTACAGACAAACGCAAAAACACACAAGAGTGAGACTGGGGAAACATTATCACGAGCACATTGGTAAAAACACAAACTTTCACAAACTAAAGCCTGGTTTTCTCTGTATAGTGCTGACCTGAGTTTCCTGCCTGGCTGTAGATGCTCTCTTTAGGGGTGCTGCGTATGGACCAGTCCTCATCCACAAAGAAACGATGACCCAGAGGGTGACACAACCACTGCATGGCAGGAGGGACGCTGCCGCTAGGTGAGAGACAAGCCTGCCGAGCGCTGCTCAAGAACACTCGCTGCAGAGAAATATCATATCTACACTTACCATATGCAGCACAGAAACTAAATAAGGAATTATCAAAACAAGAGTAAAAGATTCAAACTGTACTGGATGAAAAGAGAGACTCTGACGCTGTTCCAAAACCTAGTGAGCACCCTACGAAGGCAGCATTTTAAGCGCCACATGAACACTGCTGTGGCCAAGTATGGTAGCATTGCAAGTATCCTTGGCATAAAATCCAATCCCAGAATGCACTACAACTAGCTAAAATAAATCCAAGAATAGGTGAGTGAAGTGTCTTTAAATATAATTCATTCAATCCTTGCTATTACTGATAAAAAAAATACTTCAAATTACAACTGGACCATTTAACCCAATGTAAATTGGGTAAGTGTATGTGTGCTGTGTATTTTTATGTTTGTTTATAGAGTATCACACCGTTAGAAATTTCTGTAATACAGCCCCAGGTTTAATGTGAATGCTTAGCATATTCTATGGAAGCCCATTCCCGCCACATAACTATGTCATAATTTTGACTTCACTTTTTACATCATCTTCATGTGAGATGAAAAGTTTAAATTATGACATACCAAGTCATAATTATGACATCAATATTGATGTCAAAAATATGTCAAAATTGACACATATTAAAAAGTCAAAATAATGAGAAAAAAAGTTAAAATTATGACATACTAGGTCATAATTGTGACATTTTTAGTCATGATAAGGAGATAAAAAGTCAAAATTGACTTACGCCACATTTATGACCTAGTATGTCAATTTCAAATTTTAATGTCATAATTTAGACTGTCAATTATGATTTTTTTTTTCTTATGTGGCGGAAATTGTCTTTCATAGTATTCGTACAGCCAAACACTTAGCCTTTCATAGTAAACTCTCTTTGATAATGTGCACGAAACCTGGCACTCGACACATGAGGACTAGAACGTTTCATCCTTATCCAGTGTCTGCGCCATTTCTCTCCAGAACTTATGAGTGATAAGTTGCATGCTAAGTAAAATTGACGTCATGCACACTGCGCTTAACCTAGCGTACACATAAAAATGACAAAGCATTTCAAATGAGTCACATTTGAGTTTACAACCTAGTTGCGTGTGGTAGACAGCAGTGCAGCTCACTAGATATTGGAACAGGCCCTGTGAGTGTGAACTTGTGTGTACTAACAGTGGTGAAGTGAAGCAGACGGGGTAGGCTGGTTTTAACCCGTAGGGCTGCAGACACATAGATTTCTGCCAGTGTGGCAACAGGGAGACAGTCTCCTGCACACTCGGCCAGGTTAAGAGCACTCAGTGCCATGTGGATGGCAGAGAGGTGGCTTCCTCCGAGCTTACCTGCACAAACAGAGCAACATCATGAGCAAATATGATTAATGGCTAGAAGACTTGGTACAAGAAATGCTTGGTTATGCCGACAAACAACAAACGACAGTCATTCATTTCCAGTGGAGTTGCAAGGAGTTGCAATCAAATGCGTATGGGTCCGATTTGAGCTTCGGTTGCAGGGTTATTATAGTTAACTAAAATTAAAACCATTAAAAGAAACATTTTCTCTACATTATTACAAGGTACCGAGTAATCACAATGTTTTAAAGAAGTTTTCTGTGTGCAAACATCCAAAGCGCACACACCCAGAAAGCTACCTCTCAGACAGCGTGTGAATAGCCTATTAAATCAAGTTCTCTTTCATGTCTTCTTGTGCTTGAATGGACAAATTCACACAAAATTGTCAAAATGCCTGTATAGGCAAACATAGCCAGTTATGTCTTAAGTGAACGTAAACAGTTGAGAAAGAAAATGCATGTGTCACAGCATGTTGGATCCGTGCAGCTCTTAAAGTGACAGCAGCCTAATAAACCTGCTTCTGTTTTTGTCCTCAATGTTAATCTAACGACAACCGACAAAGAGAAAATCCCTCACAGCTCTTGACTGGTTGAGCCCTGCTGGAGCAGCTCTAAATATTCACTGTGCTATTAAATTAAAGATAAATTATGATACAGCAATAACATGAACAGTGAAAGTAACTAACAGACATAATTAGGCATGAAAATAACTGAAGGAAATATCTATTTGATAAGCAAACTAATTTGATTCATAATCTTTTGGTTTCTCTGCCCAATATTTTTAAAAATTAAATGAAAATGACAGAATACAGGTAACGGTATTCTGTATCGGCAAGTACTAAAAATTTAAGTATCTGACTCATTCTGTAAAAAGTGGTATCGGTGCATCCCTAGCCCTAACAGTGACTCTCCACAAGTTTACCTGATTCCTCTATAAGCTAAAGCGACTTACCGGTCATGTGGAGTTGGTGTAGACGGTGGTAGACCAAGGCGGCATCACGGCAGCTCTTGCGGGCATCTTCCTGTAGGGGGCGGTTGGAACGAAGGGCTCCAGCACGGCTGGCTAGCCAGCGGCCCACCCAGAGTCTCTGCAGACACAGACGCAGGGCAGACCACAGCACAGCACAGGTCAGGTCCAGCTGAGACGTGGGCAGAGGTCGACCAAGAGCTTTGAGACATGTCCAGAGGTTCTGAGATGCCTGAGCAAAGTCTCCCTGCAGAAATACGTAAAGAATATTAAAGAAACAGAAGCATAGAAGGGGATCTGGTGAACTTGGACTCTCAGATCAAACACAGATGAGCGCAAGAGTTTTTTTTATACCCTGGCTAGATCCAGGTCGGCCTGCTTGCGGTGTCTCCAGAAGAGGACAGATGATTCTGAGTGAGGTCTGGTCACAGGTTCTCCATACACGAGCAGTCGGATCAAAACTCCAGCGACCAGAACACCATTTAACAGCCACACCAGAATAGTGGGCAACATCCAATCCATCCAACCCCAAGACTCAGCTACACACATCAAAACAAGATTGCAGAGTCCACATTTAGATTAGGTGGAATGCTATTCTAAACATATTGTGTCTCTCATGAGCTAAAGGCCAAGATATACTTCAAGTGAAATCGAAGAACAAACTGGTGTAATAACTAATATAATAATAATATAATAATTAACTCCTAACAAAATCAGGCCAAAACGAAATTCCTTTGGAGTTTGTTTCTGGAATTCGAAAAAGCTTGCCAAAACGAACTCTCCAGAAAAAGTTCACTCCAGCTGCTAAACGCCTTCATTGGTCAATGGTGATTACATAATAGGTGGGTGTGGCTCTGAGGCCCCACCTTCTTTGACTTCTTTGATGTGGGAAATCTTTACCGGATCATTTCTTCTGTTCAGTCCATCGAGGTCAGATGTGAGTAAAAACATGAACACGCTGGAGAGCTGCTTTATAGTAGAAACTGAAGACATGGACACTGTTTTTCAAGTATAATACTGTAAAGCTGCTTGTTTTAAACCAATCTATTGTATAAAGTGCTATATAAATAAACGTGATGTGACTGGAGTGCTGAATTGCAAACATATCCGCATGGCTATGATAAGACGCTTTCTTCACTTCTGTTTTCTCAGCGCTGTCATTTTTGTTGGGTGTTAATTTTGTTATTGAGAGGAAAGTGCGCAGCACATATTTACATATTCATCTAAACTTCTTTTATCCCTAAGCCAAGACTGAAAAAGAACTTTGCTGAGAGTATATTAGCACCTGTTTCCTGCATTGCCAGCATGCTCCTTCCTGTGTGTCCAGAGACAGACGCCCCAGAGCTACTCCAGCCACCACACAGCAGAGAAGCCAATGGGTTAAAGGACAAGAAGAGCATGGTGAAGGCGCACAGAGCCATGCGAGAGCGATCCAGCATTCCTCCAGCCCTCTCCACCACAGGCTACACGAGAGAACAGGAAACAGAGATGGTGTTAGACTGTGATACGCTAATTCTTCCAGGTTCTTGACCTCAAGCAACTGAATTATCCGTTACATGCTAACACATTCAATTAGTTTATGACCAAAGCCAATTCATTAAAGGCATGACAGGAGCTGTAGATCATCTGAGTTTCTGTTACCTTGCTGTCTTCTACCATTGGGCTGTCCGGCTCGGAGTCGCTGCCGTGGTGGGAGTAGGCGCCGCTGGATTGAGGCGAGCCGACATCTGATGCCGGAGGGGTGGGGATTTCTGGTTTCACATCCACCTCCATGGTCACAAGGTCCTTCAGAGACTCTGAGGAGGCAAAGCGACAGGTCAATGCAAAGACAACCACACTCTCCTAGTGAAAAAGAAGTGCACTTAATTGTATTTGAATGCGCACTTGTAGTGTACTTCAAATCTTAAAATAATATAATATAAAAAAAATAAAAAAAACTGTACTTGCAGATAATATAATATTAATGAAATAAAAGGCCATTTAAGTGTGCTAGTGTACTTCTTCACAAGGTTCTAAACAAAAATATTCATAATTTGATCTTTAACATTCTTGATATCTTAACATTAGCCAATAGCATTGTTTCAGAGGTGGAGCAATTCATCAGGTATATTAAGAATGTAAAAAGGGTTCATTTCATGTTGACTTTGAAGGTACTCTTGGTGAGCTTACTGTTCTTCTGGATGGACATTTTGAGTGCCATGTTCTCCTGCTTTAGTTTTTGGTTGGACTGCTGAAGGTAGCGAATGTAGTCAATGGCTTTCCTCAACACTGCCGACTTATTGAGCTGCATAAGAGAGAAGATTCATCTTAGAATGATAGCAAAGGCATCTTCCAGGTAAGACAAGAGCTACAAAATCTAGTTTGGTTAGCTCATACCATCTGGTAGAAGTGAATTTCAAGGGTCACTACCATGAGCACAGTTTCTCTTGGTGACAAAATAACCAGATTTTGACAGACAATGACCCCACCTTAGCTTCCGTCCCAGCCACCAGGTCTTTGAGCTCAATAATCTTGTCGTTGATGGAGGAGCGGTAGCGTTTTTCAATGGCGTTATGGGCGGTGCGTTTCTCGCCCTTATATGGCTGTCCGCCTGGTTTCCCACTGATGGCGATGCGATTGATGGGCAGTTTCTCTGTGTCCACCATCAGTGGAACGGTGGTCAGGATGGTGCCTCCACTCATCAGCGCCTGAGACGAGAGATGTGCAGGTCAGAAATGCCTTAGGTATTTGGAAAATGGCAAATGTAAATTTCAATGTGAGAGCCTTTTAAACAAAAAAATAAGAATTTAAGTATTTAATTAACTTTGGCAAGGTTTAAATGTGACATTTAATATCAAATTTCTTGAACGCTGATGTATAGCACTACTTATTTGATTGGCCAGTTTACACCAAAAACAAAAAAATTTGAAGCGAATCTGCGACTTTTCAAACTTTGTTTGGCGAATGTCTCAAATTTTTATGGGAATCTTGAAGGCTTGACATGTTTGTTGAAAAATTTAGGAGCACATTTAAAAAAAAAAAACATTTGGGTTGCAATGAAACTTTATCAAATAATGTGTTTTTTCTTAATAAAGGGATACAAGGAGACATTTACAAGTAAAATGATTTAATTTATAAGAATACAAAAAGTTGTTTTCTTAACTTCTACAACCAACTGTATTTAATAATTATGTAATTAAACTGTAATAAACAGATTGTGCTGATACTAGTAAAATCTATATATTAAATATTTGTTCCAAAATGTTCTTAGTCTTTCATTACTGTGACAATTTACTTTGAATTAAATTACAGTTTACTGTGTAACCAAAATACCAATAATAACCAGAAAAAAAAATTATAAATAAAGCAGGACTTTTAATTATAAACAGTTCTGAAATAATTCAGGACTCTTACTGCTTTACTATTGTATGCACTCTTACAACCATCTATAACGCATTACAATATAAACACCATAAAGTCAATAATCTCATCATTCATCAACAGTAGATCATAAGCAATTGCTTGGCACAAAGGTGTCATATTTAATGATTGCGAACCACAAGTCTGTAGAACACACGACAAAGCCACGTTTTTACTTTGAAATGTGAAGTTATATCTCGATTCCCGTTTTTTCTCTTAAAATTATCATTAAGATGTTTTAGACATTTAAGGACCCTTTTTTATGCACACACATGCTACTAAATACATTTGACAGTTGGCACACATCTATTTTTAGTGAAGAGCTGGCACTGTCGCACTCTTGTTGCGAACAGGTTGTGGGACTGTGTTTGTGTACCTGCAGTGAGGTGTTCTGGATTGGGGCAGTGGATGTAGCCAGCGACGTGATGCAGGGTGTCGCTACTGTTGTTACCATAGATACATCAGGCTTCAGAGTTGTGAGCAAGAGAGAGTCTGCCTTAATGAACTGCGGCTGCAACAAAACCTGCCAAACACACGAAGAACGCTCAGCACACACAATAAAAGATTGCTTGGCTTTAAAAATGTAAATTATTGGGGATGTGGGCATTGGTGGGTCAGTAAAAGCACTTACAGGAACCTGCTGAACCTGAGGGGAGATTATCTGTGTGGGTGGGCTGGAGGAGGTGGTCAGGATTGGTGAAGTCGAGAGGCTATGCACCTGGGCTTGGATGGCCATTGGCTGAACATTCTGTGGGGAGGTGGGGAGATTCGGGATTGGCTGAGGAGAGCTCTGCTGAGTGACAGCTGCAAGAGCAAATGAGATGATGAGAGGAAAGAAATGGCAAGAAGTCACACTAAGGGGATGTTTACACGACACCATTTTCAACTAAAAACACACAACTTTATGTGTTTGGGCTGTTCATTTACACAACAACAGTGTTTTGGGGGCCTGAAAATGCAAACTTTTTTCAAAGTGCAAGTTTTTGAAAACGATATGTTATCGTCTCAGTGTAAACAACAAAAACGCAAATTTGTGAAGATGCCGACATCATGCTCATTACGTGTTAAAGGGGCTATATGTAAGATTTTTACTTTAATAAAGCATAAAAATACCCCAATATGTTTGCAGATATTTAGGAAACATGCTAAGTTCACCTACTTGTTTCTCAGAAAAATAATGCTACAGCCGGATATTCTACTTTGAAAATGTGTGTTCCGTGTCGGAATGTCTGTCTTTGTTTTGGTCTTTGTAAAACACGTGCTGCCAGTTTATCCAATAGTATTTCGACATCACAGGTTGCCAGTTGGCGGAAAACACTGCGTATTGTAGCCATGGAAACCAGCAAACAAACTGGGTCTGAGAATCGCAGATTCAACCTGACCTAAAAGCCTCTGCATCATCTAAAAATCTCTATGAACGACAGCATATTAAAACAGATAAATCAACTCATCAGCTTACAGTGTGTAAGTCTCCTCAGCTTTCACTATCAATTGCGCTCCCTCTTGTTGCGTGTTCTCAAGCTGGCAACCCGCGTCTTTGAAGGAGGGGGCGGGGCAAACAATATTTTGAATTTGGACTGCAGAGCCTATTTCGACCACTGGGTGTCATTCCTACATAGAGCCCCTTTAAGTCTATAGACACGTAGTATTTCTTTACAAAGTGACATCGCAATCTACTGGCCTGGCATGAATAATAGTGTTTTTAGTCTTTTTCACTGATACGTATAAATGGAGATCGTTTTGACAATGTTGTCGTCTGTATGCGAAAAATGCAAAGGAAAAACTTTTGTTTTTAGTACATCATTGTCGTGTAAACGTACCCTAAAACTCTAAAACTTTTAAAACCCCTTCTGAAAACAACTGAGATCATTAGAGCAGAAATCCTGACCACCCTTTGCCACTTGAGGCAATATTTCCACTGTTTGAAATCTGTTGAAATGTGAACATGCTGTCATTCAAGAAGAGATTTAGATTCAGACCACTCTTCACCAAACGCTGCTACTGACCAGTCCTGACTTAGCAATTGTTGCTTTTTATCAGTTTCTCAAATAAGCTTTAGCTCCTTTATCATGTATGTCTCTGCAGGATCTGCGTTTATGGAGTGTTTAAATCCGAATTTTATCAAAATAAAATATACAGTAATATGTTGTTACCAGATTACTTATAATAGTGGCACGAGGTAACCAGAAAGGAAAGGTTTTTATTTTGAATAAATCTTGAGAAGTTCATGCTCTGGATTACATAATGGTCCCCTTTACACCTGGTAATGACATTAGACTTGCTGCAAAATCAGAATTTGGTTACACTTTATTTAAATGTGTCCTTGTTACAATGTAAATATACATTTAAATACTGAGTAATAATAATTAATGTATTTACTATAGGGTTAAGATTAGGGTTAGTAGCATGTAATAATGCACAATTTATAATAATTATTATAGTAAGTACATGTAACGTGTAAAAAGGACACTGTAAAATAAAGTGTTAGTCAGAATTTTCATACCAGTACAGTATCCGCATTCAAACCGGTATTACTGGCATTACAGTAACTGTCCTATGCACACCCATGTAAATAACAACTTTTACATATATTTGTGTACATTATGTAATCTGTATTTTTGTATATCTATTTTTTTTTTTTTACATTCTGTATCATGGATTTATGTTAAAGAGTTAGTGACGGCTTGCTTATATGTGGTTTAGAAACCCTTGGATTTCACCAAAAAATATCTTCATTTGTGTTCTGAAGATGAAGTGGTTTGGGACGACATGAAGGTGAGTAATTAATGACAGAAATTTCATTTTTTGGGTGAACTAACCCTTTAAAAGTACTAGAATTCCTCGTGTGCTTGAATTAATAAAACTGATACTAACAGTAATGGGGCAGGCAGAGGGTCACTAACTATAACGCTAGAAACACATAACTCAATTCACCTGGACTGAACTTTGATCTACGCTAGTGTGATGCTGTATTCTCTCTTTGACCTGGTGGAGACATTACCTAAGCCTCGCAGCGATAAGCAGAATGAAACAAAATAATAAAACCATAAGCAAAGAAAGAATGTGGGCTGGGCTTCTTTACACATGAACACAAAGTACAATAAAAGGTCACTAGGCCTCCAGGACTGACAACAGTGACTTCCGTCTGCACCTTGAACTCAAATTGCCTTTTTATGACAAATCACAGCTACCTGAAGGGAACTGCTGACATGATGTGACTGATCAAAGGTGATGCATTTTAACAGTGGTGGTAGTCATGATCATGTGCATTACTCATGAACAACATGTGAATAATAATTTACACAAAAGATTACATAACCTCAAAACACTTTTAGAAAGTTTTCTATGAATCATGACACACTTTCAAAAATCTGATTCAACCTTTCAATCAAATATGTAAGGACTCAAAGGATTTAAAAGCCAGTATAAACACTATGAAATCACTGTAAAACTATGATAACAGTAGGACAAATGCTTAGCTCAAGCCGATTCAACCACCATTGCCAAGCCCACTCATTTACTTTTACATAGTTTATCAGGATTAACTTAATTTGAAAGTTTCATTATCATTTTGTTCATCAATATTACATTGGCTAGGAATCAGATACCGCACATATGAAGCTGGTGTAGTCCAACTGAAGACTGAAAAACAAAATGTCAGTTTGATCAAATGTTTTGAGTAAGTGACCCAAAAAGCCCATGTAACACATGCTACCGTTCAAAGGTTTGGGGTCAGAAATTGAAAGAAATTAGTTCTTTTATTCAGCAAGGATGCATTAAATTGGCCATTAAACTGACTAGTTACAAAAGATAAATAATAATCCAGAATAAATGCTGTTCTTTTGAACTTTCAAAAAATGTACCATATTTTCCACATATTATTAAGCAGCACAACTGTTGATAATAAATGTTTCTTGAGCATCAAATCATCATATTATAATGATTACTGAATGATCATGTGACACTGAAGACTGGAGTAATGATGCTGAAAATTCAGCTTTGATCAAACGAATAAATTACATTTTACAATATATTCAAATATAAACTTTTTTTAAAACAAAATTAAAAAGTGAACAGGTGAAAGACTTTTCAAAAACATAAAAATGTCACAGACTCCAAAAATGTGTTTTGGAATTTTTAAAAAAATAATAAAAAAAAATAAAAAAGGCAGAAAGCGGGAGAGCCTTTCCTTATTCTTCACAGCAAATGTAACATGTAAATGTAATACATGTTTGTTACTGTCATTTTACTTTTTATTTGGTGCCAATGTTGAATGTTTAGTTATTTGCAAACAAGGCCAGTGATTTAAACAAAATGTCAGTTTGAAAGAAAAAAGTTATTTAATATTGACTTTAATAGAAGGCTATTCAGAGATCTACTGGTGTAAGAAATCATGTAAATCATTTGGATCCAATTATAAGAGTCACTTTCTCCACATTGTATCAGATGCTTTAGTTACATAGTAGTTACATAGCTGTCGTAAAAGAAATTGTGACCAATTAGCTTATCAGATAACTGATTTACACTCTTTGAGATGAAGTGTCAATAGATGTAAATGACACATTTATGGTAAGATAGATAAGGCTGACATGAAGGTTTTATGTTTACTGGTAGCTCAGGCACATCTCTTGCGCACGAATGACAGATCTTTCACATTTGAAGGCCTTATGATTTCAGCGATGCGGAAAATGTGAATGGAATCGCGTAATCCAGCCATAAAAATGAAATTTAGTGTATGATGTGGAACGTCACAGAATTTGGCTATTTTTGGATGTATAAATCAAAAGTAGGGCTGTAGAATGAATCAAATTGCGGTGTGGACTAGTGTCTGTGAATATTAAATGGCAAAAAGACTACTATTGAATCTGAAGTCTGCATGTTCTGTGAATGAGCAGCACAGTTTCGTCTGCTACACACGTACAGAAGCACATGTGAAGCTTGTGGTGTTTTCAGTGTCTGTCGTCTCACTAAATGAGGACATGAACACATGAGCTTCATCTCCAGAGCTGCTCTGAGAGACACTTTACCAGCATTACAACATTGCATTTCCTTAAAACTATCATCCTATCATTTACACACAGAAAATCAAAGGTCTTCACGACAACCCGTCAAAATAAAAGTTTGATTTAACTTGATGTACAGAAGAATGAACTTCTCAAAGTAATAATAAAACTTTATTTATTCTTATTTTATTCTAGGTTTTAATCTTCCATTTTTTATTACTCTTCCATGATGAAATATATTATCAGCAAACTTCTGTTGTGCAGCAGATTAATTAATAGATTAAATAATGTTTTTTTTACCACCATTTTTGATTATAAATTGGTATTAAATTATAAATCCAGAAAAATGTAAAAGACAAAACTGAATTTCTGAATGAAAAATAAATAAATAAAACATTTATAGGGCCTTATTATTGTGAGAAAAATTAATAAATTAAATTCTTAAAACATTTAATAATTTATTAGATTAACAATATTGAATGAAACCACTGAAAAAGAATTTAGAAAAAAAAAAA
>RJVU01026436.1:2707894-2730080 GCA_003731715.1 Anabarilius grahami
TAGGAGGAGTTCGTTAAAGTACAAAATCTGGAAAATGCAAAAAACGGTGAATCAATTCAAAATATCTGACTTCCTGTTCGGTTTAGGATTTCGCTCTGAGAGAATTTTTTGTAGGTACTGGGCTGATAAATGTGTGTACCGAATTTCAAAACCCTAGTGAAACGTAGCGAGCGGGGCTGTACGTTAGATGGTGCTATCGAGCCATTTTGCCACGCCTAATGCTGCGACCCATAACAAACGTAAATTTTCGCCACTTCTGAAACGTGTTCAAAGTTTCATGAGTTTTCGAGCACGTTTAGGCCCTCAAAAATGCGATTTACTTTGGAGAAGAAGAAGAAGAAGAAGAAGAAGAAGAATAAACGGAGCAATTCCAAAAGGGTCCTCACACCATCGGTGCTCGGGCCCTAATTATTATTACTACTACTACTATTATTATATTATAAAATAATACATTGATATTATTAGGATCAAAAATAAGGAAATAAAGCATTTTATGCGCACATATTTATAATTTAAATATCTAATTCATGTTATTATTTTCTTAATTCAGAGTATAATCAGTATATTAACAATAATAATAAGTATTAATAACAACATTAATATGACTACTATAATAATAATAATAAATAAAGTTAGTGAGTTAATTTCCAACAGTGTAAAAACCTGAAGTGGTCAAAAGGTGTTTTCCACACATGTGACCCCACATAACATTAGACTCCTTCAGTGTGCACAGCCATGGCTGCGGCCGGTGTGTTTGTATGAGGTGATCGCGCTCGGCCAATCAGAGGCCCAGAAAGCGCCTCGCTATGCCGCGCAGCGCGCGCGCGCGCTAGAGGTTACTATCGGACACCGTCCGCTTCAGCGCAGGGTTACTGTCGGTCACTTCGCTTACATCCACCTTGCATTTACCATTTAACCATTACAAAGATTAATTACTAAAGGGGTCTAATAATGCAGAGGATATAAATGTAAATAAATACAAACATTCAGATATATTCAAACTTAAAAGATAACGGTCTAAATGTTTTTTTTAAAAAATGCATTTCGGTATGTAATACAAGACCGTTTTTGTTGTTGTTTTTTTTTTAATATTCTAGCTCTCAAATGAGCGTTATGGGAGAATTGTGTTGGTAGGTCACAATATAGAGGGGGTGTCCGACAGTAACCTCGCGTGACGACACCAGTCCAGGCTGGAGGGGGGCGGGGCCGCGCACAATGCAACTTCTAAATGAACACCCTGTGTTTTATTCTCATTTTAATAGGATTTAACGTACAAAGCACCATTAAATTGTGTGCAAATAAAGGACCCATGCATGTAATAGCTGAAAACACACGCCCAGCTTCACTGATCAGATGTGCTCAGTCACTATCAGCATGTTTAAAGAGGATACAGTGGTTTCTGAGCAAAACAAGCTTCCTAAATGATAACAGTGGTTGGTTAGATGCAATTTTTTTTCAATGTCATCGTTATTATAAACACGTGTACGCGTCTGACAGCACTGTCAATCAATGTAAATATGTATCCGTCGCTAAACTGCAAAAGCACAATTCACTCTGTCCAACCTGCCAACCAGCACCGCAAGTGTAAACAAATGATCTCTCACCATCAATGTCACTGAGCAGAGCCGTGTCAATATCACTCGGATCATGTAAAGACAAACTGGAGTCCAAGTTGTCCAGTGACGGGTCGTCAAAAGACAGATTCATTGTCCTCAAATGCTTTTTCAAGCTGACTTCAGAAGTGTTCAAGTCCCAGCACTCACTCACACACACAACAAGCGGTATTCCATGTAAACTAGGAACTTCTCGCACTCGTCGAGCAGGCAAATATGCCGGAACATTTGTTGGCGTAGTTTTCAAACGATATGTCCACTTGATTTTCGCTAAATTCAACTTTCTTGCTGATTCAGTCAACTACCTGCTCGCGTTCGTTTCCATACTGCCGCACAAGGCAAAGTTGACTTAAGAGTTTGCTTTGCACATTAGCATGCTAACAGAGAGAGCCCAGACGGCTGTGGGTGATTGACACGCCCTCCGACCAATCAGAACTCGCTCCTTCCTTCACATGACGCGGGCGCTCGCGTACTGCCATGCATTGGAATATAACGGCAACTGAAGTCACTTATTTGAGATTTACCTTTTAACTGTTACTTGTTTTACTTAAAATAGAGTAGCTTTTGATTTGTTGTTACATATATTATCTTTATATCATTATTATTTATTTTATGTGATGTATATAAATGTATAACAGCATCTAAACACGTTAATAATTATTTCCGACCTGTTCAATTAGTACGCTGAGAGTCAACGTGTTAAAAGAGCATGTGAAATCAATAGATTTTTACTATAAAGTGCTGAATATATACACCCCGTTTTTTGTTTACAAAATCTCAGTTGGCAACTGCATGGTTGGGACTTTCAGTGGGCTTGTCTCCGACAGCCAATCAGAGCTGAGCAGAGGTGGGCGCTCGGCCATCACGTTAGTCTGAGCCGCAGGGATGACTCCGCCTGTAGAACCAGAGAAAGCAACCAATTGGGAGTCAGAAAGCGAGTGGGGTGATATGACGTCACACATGTGGCTCCGCGATTACATCATGTATTTCTCATAGAATAAGAAAGAATATATAAATCTAAACGGGGATTAATACGAAAAGCTGATATAAAATTAGGCTTTTATTTAAACAGAAAATATTCTTTATATAAACAAATTAAGCACAGTTGATAATATCCGCTCGAAAAAAATAAAAAAATAAATACATAAATTGATCAAGGAATAAAATAGGATGATTGATCTAACCTAAATGATTAGTTGACTTTGTGTTTACAAAGTTAAGTAATTCTATATGTCACTGAACTCACATATAGATAACAACAAACAGAAGTGAAGTGGGTCAATGACCGAGAGTAGCACTAAAACGGGTGAAAGAGCCGAGGAGCTCGAAAATACATGTTTGTGAAGTGCATGTCTACATGTGTGTTAAAGAGGGGGGAAATAGAGTCCTGAGGCTTCAGTCATTCATCCATGAAGGTCTTCAGCAGCTCTACTATATAAACTCCTGGGCATAAAAATGGCTAAACATTAAGCTCAGCCTACTAACTATAAATTACTGGTGAGGAAATGAGCAAGAATTAAGCAAATGCCCTCCTTAAAAAGCATTGCATGGTGCATGGTGATGCTCCATGCGGTGTCTTTGAAAATCTGCTGAGAAATATAATAATAAATGCATCTGTACCGCAGTGAAGCATGGAGTGTGTCATTGTGTGGGAACTGAAGCCTTTTTAGCTGTTGGTATTGGTGAGCTACTTCACTGTGAAAAGTCATTTAAAGGGTTAGTTCACCCAAAAATGAAAATAATGTCATTTATTACTCACCCTCATGTCGTTCCACACCCGTAAGACCTTCGTTCATCTTCGGAACACAGTTTAAGATATTTTAGTTGAAATCTGATGGCTCAGTGAGGCCTGCATAGCCAGCAATGACATTTCCTCTCTCAAGATCCATTAATGTACTAAAAACATATTTAAATCGGTTCATGTGAGTACAGTGGTTCAATATTAATATTATAAAACGACGAGAATATTTTTGATGCGCCAAAAAAACAAAATAACGACTTATTTAGTGATGGCCGATTTCAAAACACTGCTTCAGATCATAAATGAATCAGTGTGTCGAATCATGATTCGGATCGCGTGTCAAACTGCCAACGGCTGAAATCACGTGACTTTGGCGCTCTGAAGCTTCCTGAAGCAATGTTTTGAAATCGGCCATCATAAATAAGTCGTTATTTTGTTTTTTTTGGCGCTCCAAAAATATTCTCGTCGCTTAATAATATTAATATTAAGCCACTGTACTCACATGAACTGATTTAAATATGTTTTTAGTACATTAATGGATCTTGAGAGAGGAAATGTCATTGCTGGCTATGCAGGCCTCACGGAGCCATCGGATTTCAACAAAAATATCTTAATTTGCGTTCCGAAGATTAACGAAGGTCTTGTGGGTGTGGAACGACATGAGGGTGAGTAATTAATGACATTATTTTCATTTTTGGGTGAACTAACCCTTTAATGCTTTGGAGTACAGGAGAATATTGCAGAATGGCTTGCTTCCCACAATTGAAAAGTTATCTGAAGAGGAATGATCAGATGTGATTTTCAACAAGACTCCTGCCCATGCACACTGCCAAGACAACCAAGAAGTGCCTGGAGAACAAGTCCTTCAGTCTCATGTTTTGGCCTCGTCAGAGTCCAGATTTGAACCTTATATTGAATATTTAGTCTCATATTAAACTCAAACAAACTGTGAGCCATTTTTTTTAACTACTCATGAACTCATTAACATTGAGTGGAACAACACTGACTCTTCTTCCAGTAAAAAAAGC
Organism: Anabarilius grahami; assembly: GCA_003731715.1. Classification (NCBI taxonomy): domain Eukaryota; kingdom Metazoa; phylum Chordata; class Actinopteri; order Cypriniformes; family Xenocyprididae; genus Anabarilius; species Anabarilius grahami. The sequence continues at coordinate 2,712,277 of RJVU01026436.1, forward strand.
TGCCTGCAAGTTGGGGAAGGCTATTCCATGCTAAGTTATTTTATCTGGAAATAAATGTTGTGATGTTATTTCCATTAAGAGGTGCATCAATTTTTGGTCAAGATCTTGTATTGACAATGCAAGAGGTGAGCACTCTGTAAAGTCTCCTCCAGCACATCCCAAAACACTTTCAGTCTAAACTCATAGGTGCTAATTCATGTGTGGAAATGATTCTTCATGCTCTTCCTGGAATATAACCATGATGTGTTTTCCTACATGGTTGTTTAAGAAATGAAAAGCTACACACTCCATCAATTATGGTTATAGAAGAACCGTTGCCAAACATACAACATGCTAGAAACATAAAAATCACTGGAATAATGAGACATGGTATGGCATATAGGATTTCAATTTGTCATTTTACCCCAATATAACCACTGACAATGTGTCATTTTCAGAACCTCATGCCAACTGCCTTTTCCATTTATCAATGGAGTTTGATAGTTGATCTCATGGAAGCAACCGATGAAGTTTTACCTCAACTGTAAGACAAAAAAGTTAACAGACAGTAAAGACTGAATACAATAAGAGGCAGATTGAGAAATGTTTAATTATTTTGCTGTAAAAATAGTCAATGCCCCCCTCTTTTTCAAAACTAACCTTAAAATTATGGAAGAGATGAACTTGTTAAAATGAATCACACAGAATGGGAAATGTTTGCATTAAGCAAATGAATCACTTTAATAAAATAGTTTGGATTAAACAATAAATCTGACAATAGGAAACTTTATTACATGTCATTATTCTAAAATACATTTAAGACATTATGGAGGTAAATAATCAAAATAGTTAAGACTTTTAATGTCACACAATGGCAACATTGATTTAAGCAGTTAATCCAAATAATGATGAAAGCAGAGCTCTTTAGAACAAGCAAGTTATTACTAACAGGGTTAACACTCTCCTTCTTACAAGTAATTAGAAGGCTGAAATCAAAAATAGATATTGCAGATTAACTTTAATCTATTTATTATTACATTATGGCATTACAAATGCTGTTCATAGATATCTTTTGAACGGCCTTGGTTAAGAAACTCATCGGGCCATTATTGATTTTGCTTTCAACATGCTGCAATTTCATTTCAATCAAAGCCACAGTGACTTATAAAGCACATACACTCCTCCAGTGTTTCACACATGTATCTGCTGATTTGACCGATTATGGGGGAATGATGGAGGTTTGCAACAGGTTAGATTAACAAAGTTTAAGCCCTTGCCTTCCCATCATTAGTCGTTTAACATTTGAGGTCTTTGACTGTAAAATGACTTTAGCTGCAGTTACTTTATATACATATAAGACTGAAGTGAACATCTTCCTTAAACATTAACCTCAAGTTGTTGGGAAGATAGCAGTGCAACATTTAGCATGATTAAAACTGTACGGTACAGCTGTTAGTGACTGGAATGAAAACCAATGGCGATCCTGCAAATCACATGGAATATCTTTCATGACGAGTCACAAAAAAGAGGGACGCAGTTAAAGGTACACTATGTAACTATGTAAGTGGTTAAAAATAACTGCATGCATTTTGCTGAAGAACATTGTTTTGGATGTGCTTTGGCTTTGCGTGACTGCAGATGGATATAACCCTTCACAATAGATAATGCTTTACAATGAACTCTGTTAGAGAGCAATTTATCTGTTCAATAAAATAACTTACTCGCGCCATCTCTGCGTCACTTTTACAACATTTCGAATCCCTCAGTTCTTGCCATCCCTGAAAAGCCAAGCTGATGTTGATTCTTGTTTTATTACGAGCTCTGTCGCGTTCTGCCAGCAGACTCTCCTCTGTTCGGCGTTTGTTTAAAACGGGCGATTCCCTGGAGGTTTGAGATTTAGCGGCTCCATGTCAACCTTTCTTGCTCATTGTGACAACTAACCTCTGCCACTCCCACACCACACACACGTCAAAGTAGCCGGAGCAGCTTTTCTATACTTACAAATATGACAACACATGCACGGGTGAGTGACGCAATTATGTAAGCAATATTCGGTGAAAACCATCCCGACAGGTCTAAAATATAAACACTTATAATAGGCTTACTATAGTGAATCATTGTGAATCAATGACATGTTTGGAAGAAGGATTTATGATGTATTGTTTTTGCTAATTTCGAACGGGAAAAAAACGTACATAGTGTACCTTTAAACATTTACACTTTACACCAAAGTTAATACAAACCTTACGTACTATACACACTTCCCTATTGTATATACACATTTATGTATATGTATGGATACATATTTTTACAAAAGCCATTAGGCTAATATAATTCTTGGTTAGGTCTAGCAAAGCACAAAAAAACTTCCATTCATCTTTACTGCCAAATGTGCGGATTTTTCCTTACTGAAATCAATCAGGAATCTGACAAAAAGATGCAGTAAGTGGGTAAATCTTACGACGAAATGTCTGTCATATATCACCCCAAAAACAAAAGAAAATTGTATAAAGCAAATGAAGCCTAGTTTGACATTTAATATAATCAAATTATAAAATTTTTCAGGTTTCTTTAATGAATAGAAAGTTCAAAAGAACAGCATTTATTTAAAATAGATAAAAAAGATACTGTCATTTTTGATCAATTCAATGTGTCCTTGCTGAATAAAATTAATTTCTTTAAAAAAAAAAAAAAATAAAATCCTACTGACCTAAAACCTTTGAATAGTAGTATAATACTAAATAAAATTATTTTATACGAATCTTATATATATCTTTTGATTTTGGGATGAAATATGACCCACGTCTTTCTTGCTATTTTTTTTTAATGAGTCTGTTCCAGGAAATCATATATCATAACCAAAAATAAGCTGCATTTTTCAAAAGCATATGTTTTTCTATTTTTGTATCACTGTAGACACCTGATTTATACGGAGCCCCACACATGACGTGGACAAAATATTATATATATATATATTATGGCCACAAATTAAGAATTTGTTCCCACGATTTACCCACGATTTTTGATTTAACTAAAGCAAGGGAACAAATTATTGATTTAGTCAATTGATTTTAGACATGATTTAGTAAATCGAGGGATTTAATCATTAAATCATGCACCTAAAATGAGGGAATGAATGTATAAAATTTGACATATTATATTGACAATTATGACATAGTAATAAGTCATGGGAACGAAATACAAATTGTTAATTCATATGATATACTTTTTTTTTTTTTTTTTTCACACATCATGTGTGGGGCTCTGTATATTTACGCTTTAAAATGCCCTCAAATAGTGCTTTTAAACCAGGCTATAATGGCTTCTTAGACAACCTCAACTGGAGTCAACATATTTTAACAAAAACCTTTATCGATGGAAAACAAGTTTATTCTTCTGTCTTTGGTAATTCGCACATTATGATTACGAGAATGCAGCCATTTTCCTTCACCAGACCCTCATAAGCATGAGACAGCCAATCACGAGCAGTGCACCGTTGGCACGGTTGTTTCTGTGCTCCTACGCCTGATTAAGATCTAATGTTTTCCTGCTCTATTTACCACGGGAACAGATTGAGTCACAATCCATAGCTGACTCACCCCTACAGAAGAACGGATACACCTGACAAAACCATAACCTCATGGAATGGCAATCTTTAAGACCATTAGTTCATTACTAAACAATAAATACGAAACCAAACAGCTCTATTCGACTGCATATCTGTTATTCGAAATGAATAAGCTCTCTTATTTTGGCTACATGTTGGCTTAAGCCATCGCTTGACTGCGCCGTTCAGCTTAAAGGTTGCAGTTAAAGCTGTAATGAAGCAGGATTCTCACAGTGCTCTATCAGGCGGGGGATATTAGACAGGGGTCTTGTTGCCGTATAACATCAGTAAAAGAAGTTGGAGGGAAAATGGTTGCGGTCACTGGGCTGAACCCGCATCTCTCCGTCAGTGTTCTACAAGGCAAAGAGATTGTCCTCCGTCTGTTCGGTCTTCCTGCGGCTGCTGCTCGATGCGCTGACGGGGGGTCTGGACTCTCCACTAGCAGCCAACGGTGAAGCCTTGTCTGCAGCTTTGGACCGCTCTGCTAAGAACTTGTCAAACTCTAAAGAGACACCGGGAGAACAATAGACGTTTTCAAATGGAGCGGTTAAGTGAACCTTCAGACAAAATCCTGACAGTATAAAAGTTAATCTTACATGTACTTTATAAAAATAAGTAAATATTCCACATTAAAAAGAAGGGGGACATTTTTAAAGTTATACTAAAAGGCCATTAACTTGCTAAACAAGTATGAACTATCAATCATACGATAGAAGGCATGTAGTAGATTGTGTGCAACAGGTTTTTCTACAACTGGTCAGTTTGAAACGGCATTTCCTACCCATTTTATATTTACGTAATACATTTCTGAGTGAAACAGAAAAAAGTATGTGAAAAAAAAAAATGCGTGGTTAGACTTTTATACAGTTAAAATCCAAACATTTAACTCTTGTAATGTACCTTCACTTGTGACTCCTTCTTCTGGCTCTTCACCTTTCTGTTTAAGGAAGCAAAGAGAATAAAATTATTTACATGTCAAGTGACCAGTCACTTTTATTACTTATATGTCACATTGTGCCACAAACACAGAATGAACAACTACCTACCATTCAGCTGGAAAACACCTTTACAACATGACATTGTTATAAACAAAGATACATACATATGCATTTTCCATATTATTTATGACGATAGATCAGTGTTGGGGAGATACTGACTGAAAGTAATGACACTAACTTAACTACATTATTTAGTGTGATAGTAGCTCAGCTGTTTTTGAAATGGTCTAGCTTTTCTAGTAATATGCTAATATTTACAACAAACAGTGACCAAACACATTCTCCTAGAACGTTCTATAATAAGAAGATTGGGGAAATCCATTTTATTTCATCAAATCAATTGGTTCGGTTGATTATTCATAACGTGACACAAAATACAGTCCGTGTACCTTCTTGTATGTCCGTTGTGAATATATCTGTTGTGTTTGTCGCAACAAAAATGTATTGCGTTCACAGCTGTAACTGTCATTCTGATTGTCATCAGACAAACACTGTGAAGAAAGTACTCGGATACTTTTTGGGGATTTCTGGGAGTTGTATAACAAGTCGTATTTTTATTAATCGTCACGTAGCCGTGCACAGAAGACCTATGTCCAAGGTCAGGATTTTCATTAAATAATACATTAAATTTTGGTTTGTTTTTCACCTAAACCTATCGTAAAGCCCCAGAACACTTGTAATATTTGACACGTGTACCATCGGACAATTCTGTGATACTTTTGCGTTTTTTAAAAAGCTTGGTCTCCATTAACTGCTATTATATGGACGAGTGCAAGCAGAACATTTAAAAAAAATTATCCTTCTGTGGTCTGAAAAAGAAAGAAGGACATACGGCATTAGAACAACACCAGGGTGAGTAAATGATGACTTAATTTTCATTTTAGGGTCAACTAACCCTTTGATTTCTTAAAAAAAAAAAAATAATAATTTAAACATTTAATGTGACGATACCTGTCACTCTCCAGTACTGTTACACGCTGATAGCCAATTTAAAATGCTCCCTTAAGTGTTTGTGTAAGCGCTCTGTGAAGAATGTCAAAGCTTTATAGCCAATCACAGACGTATCTGTTGAGTGCGTGAACACAATGGCCAATCAGATTTAAGTTAGTCAGAATCTGCTCAAAAAGGCAGAGTTTTTGTACAGTGAGTTCTGCATACTTGCAAATCCTTTCATTATAACCGATAAAGTATAAACATGACGTCAATAAGAGATTCATTGCACAGCGTAGACCGCTTCATTGATTATAACAGGAGTTTTTGCAGAGTGCAGCTTTGTGAACCTTGCGTTGTAATCGACAGCTCCAGCGATCATTGCTCACTTTCTGTGTAATATATATTTTTAATGCTTCAAAAGCTGTGTTCCAGATGAGGTTGGATGTGAGAATATCCCAAATTAAATGTCCCACTTCAGACCTCAGAGATTTCCATATGTCACGTTCACATGTTGACCACATGATGTCGCCATGACACAATGAAAGCAAATCATGTTTTTGTATCAATTACGGCAAAATAGAATAAAAATTACATAAAATCGCTTTGAAAACAGCTTTTGAAAATGAAGGTAACATTACATGAACTTAACTTCTAATGTTAAAGTTTGTTTTTATGTTCATGTTCATTGCAATCAGGACGCGCCGACATCGTGGAAGTGACATCAAATGACGCGTCTCGCTGAGGTCAGGGTTGATTGATGTACCCTGAGTTCAAACACCAAATGTCCGACTTTGAGTGGCGTTCCAGACGTTATTTAATAGAAGGAGGTGGGAAAAATCCCAAAACCGATCTGTCTGGAACACAGCATAACTACACAATGCAAAATTTCTGGATCGATAGCCATATTTAAATGCGTTTTACAGGTTTTTAAATATAAAATAGTTCTAAGTACTTGTTTTATGAGCTATCCTGATCGTGATCATATATTATTTAATGAATAAATAGGATGAGTTAATATTAAGTAACAAACATAAAAATATATTTGTCCGCCACCAACGAAGACCATTTTTGACCCAGGAAAAACCCTGATTATGCCACCCTAACAGAGATCCGAATTATTTTTGTACCTGAAAAATACAGCTGTTTTTTTTTTTTAAATGTTATGTATATGTTACATTGTTATAGAGTCTATAGTTATATAGTCTTATCTAACAATTACGATGTTAATGCGATGGTAAATTTTTCTGGTTTTGAACATTTCGGAAATGTAAATATTGTTTAAAAGTAAACATTGTTTAAAATTTTCATTTAATTTCTGCAATTCTGATTATGTCTCATTTGTTATCATTAAATTGGTATTGGCTATTTAAAATGTTGCTCAGTTTGACCTAAAAACTAATTATGAATGGCTGTAGTTTGCGTCAAAGTAACTTCCCCAACACTGTTCAATGGACATATATCACATGACATTTACTGACTTCAACAAACTACACAATTATTTGAATATCAGTACAAACACAACACAGTAACCAACAGATGAAGGAAAGCATCCGGCACCAGTGAACTGCAACATTCAACAGCATCACTCTTATCTGCATCTAATGGCGCTCAAACACCACCAACAAACGTTCTGGAGCTTTAACAGACTAAACTAAATTGGTAATAATTTATCCCTAGTTAATGTTCATTAGTATCATGTGAATGTGTGGCATATGGGGGACTGACAACATGATTGGTGGAAATGAATGATTAGTACTACTGAGGTGGGGGGGAAAAAAAATCCAAAAATAGAACAAAACGGACTTGGATAAATGAAAGTGAGTAAGATGACATGGTGTTACCATGGAAACAAAAACAGAGAGAATGAAATCAAGGTAAAGAAGTCTCACCACGTCGGCACAGAGCCACTCCTCAATGTCATCCATGACAGAGGACTGCGATACGGGGATCTATGGAGCGAAAGCCACGGACAAACCAAAGACCCCCAAAGCCACGAAAGAACAAAAAACATCCCGAACAAACAAAAACACAAACAATAAAATCACCAGAAGGTTTGAGAGGAAAATAACAACAAAAAATGCAATCAATGCCAAAGCGAGCCACGCGCCTCACACACTTGCGCGCACACACACACACACACGCGCGCGCACACAAGGCTTGCACATAGAGCTGGAGCAACAGTTTCACATGCTGTGAGAGTGAAAAATGAAAAGGACACTGAAGGAGAGATGCAATGATGTGTCAGAAAGAATATAAGACAAGCCTTTTATCCATAGAAATATAGGATTATAGTGAAATAGATTGTTGCTTTTTTAACAACAGTATCAGAACAGCGGCACAAGGGCTCCCCCTACAGGGCTCTATTTGCTGGACACTTCGCACATTACATACTGTATTGCACAATATGTATTTATTTGCAGTGTCATTTCTTCTGAGAACAAGAATCAGAATAAAACAATGAAAGGATGGTCTTTATTGAAGTTAGTTTAAGGTGCCCCTATTATGCTATTTTAAATGTTCATAATTTTGTTTTGGAGTCTCCAACAATATGTTTACATGTACCAAGGTCAAAAACACTTTAATTTTCTCATAATATACATTGAAGCATCACGTCTTTTCTCACAGTACCTAAAATGGTTCGATAAAGGATTCAGTCTCTATAAACCATTTCTTTCTGAGAGCCGACTCTGCTCTGATTGATCAGACGGCCCAGTCTGTTGTGATTGGTCTACCGTTTACAGCACATGTCGGAAACTAAACACCCATTACCATATCTGAATTTCAGCTCTGGATCTTCCTCAGTACTTGAAACACAGCGATACAAACAATGGCATCGGTTTTACCATATCAGTTCCAGCACAAGTCCCCATCGTTTGGAAGTGCCTCAGAGTGGATTTGCTTTCGCAGTGCAGAAAACATCAACTTCTCTACATGTCGACAACACAAACCAAACTCTTCCAGTCTCAGCTACAACTACAGTGTTTGAGGGTCAAAGTAGACGTTGTTTGCAGGCAGCCAATGAAGACCATAGGCTGGCATAATTCATATGTGTACAAACCTACGTAGGAAGTAAGACTGGAATTACTGACGACTCATTTCAGGCAGTTCAGAATCAGTTCTTTCTTTTGGGAGACTATAACTCCATTTATCAGCACTTTGATCTTTGAAACTTTGCAGAACTTTTACATTCACAAACAACTATTTTAATTACTAGAGACGAAATCTGAAAAAGCATAAGAGGGGCACTTTAAATACTACTAGTCCAAAGTTTGGACACAATTTCGTGGACAAATTTAAATTGTGCCAATGTATGAATTTCTTTACAAAACTAAAATGTATGCTTTTTGGAAAGTATAGAGAAAGAAAAGTAGCCAGTACTCCATCAGTAATGTTTAAAATTCATCCCAGGATGCTCCTCATGAAGTTGATAAAGTGTGTGCAAAAGCATGAATCAAAGTAAAAATAAATAAAGGATAGTTTTTTCTTTTTGGTCACTACATATACCCATTAGTGTATTTCAAAGTGTTGGTGACTAAACTAGTATTATAACATGTGGAAACAGTAGAAATAGAAAATGAGTTGGTGATAAAATTACAATATTTGGTTATTTTTTTATTTTGCTCAAGATAAATCTGTTAAATATGAATCTGTTAGAACAGAACCGTGAATTAATGGGTGAGGTAGGTAGTTTTAATAGTAGTGATAATGAAGATTATGAAGGAAGAAAGGCTCTGACCACACAGCTGTCCAGTTTAAGGATCTTCTATAAGCGAGGACCGAACTACTGGACAGTGTAAAGGCCATTCACACTGACAGCGACTTTATGAGTGGATATACAGTACTGTTCAAAAGTTTGGGATCTGTAAGTTTTTTTTTTAAAGAAATAAATACTTGTATTCAGCAAGAATGCATAAAATTGATCAAAAGTGACAGAAAAATTATAAACGTCTTTACTATTTTTATTAATTAAAAAAATCCTGGAAAAAATATATCAGTTTTCATCATTGATAATAATAATAAATGTTGATCATCAAATTATCATATTGGAAAGATTTCTGAAGGATCATGTGACACTGAAGACTGGAGTAATGATGCTGAAAATTCAGCTTTGATCACAGAAATAAATTAGATTTCAAAATATACTACAATAAAATATTAAATTGTAAATAATATTTCACAACATTACTGTTTTTACTGTAGCAAATGAATGCAGCCTTGGTGATCCTAAGATAATATTAAAAATCTTACCAACCCTTACCTTTTGAACATTAGTGTATTTTTGGTGAAAGTAAGTGTTCATACTGCCAGATGCCCTAACGTTATTGATGGGCTGCACAATTGGCCAATCTGATCACAAATGGGGTGATTGACACTAAAAACTAACATTATTGAGGGGAAAGAGTATAGGATCTCCTGTTGGAGACAGATCTTAACTCCTATTGGTAATCGTCAGATCGTGTAGCAGCTAATTTGTATAAAGTTCAACTTTGTTGTGTCGCTGGATACGCCCACAATGCATCGCCAACAGTCACTGTTGCTCCTTTTACTTTCGGATCAGCAACTCTCATTGACTACATTTACACGCACCCTCATAATGCGATTATAGTGATAGTTAGGAAAAATTGCGATAAAGCTTTACCGCATGTAAATGCACTACTTTGATCAAGTTGATGCGATTAAGCTCATAATCACAGTAACTATAATCGCAGTAATATATGTGGAGTGCTTTTAATCGTAATTAACCGGCATGTAAACACTTTAATTGCATCTTTTCACTCTGATCAAAGTAAGCATGGACGTACACAAATAACTTTTCGTAATCATAAAAGGAATCACATTTTTGGGTTGTTGAAGAAGGGTCGCCATGATTTTGCCAAGTAAGACATGTTTCTCGGATCAGCATATTTTGTTGATCCTGGAACAACATTCCTCTCCAAAAATTTAGTCCTAACCATATCCCTACCCCTAAACCTAACCCTACCCATAACTTCTCCCTAAAGTCAGAGGGAAATAACACTGATGTAGAAGCACCTAACCCTGGTTGTAAGCCTAAACTTGACATAAACTGTAAACTTGTCCATCAAATCTAATTGGTTGATTGGAATGTTGTTCCAGGATCAAAAAAGATATTGATCCAGGAACACGTTGCACTTGGTGAAAACACGTTCACCTCTGATTATTGGAAAGAAAACATTATTGGTGCAAGTGTAAATGCAGTGAATGAAAATAAATGACTTTTGGGAACATTCAGGTGTGAAAGTTTCTTGAAACTCCAGCTTTAAGTTTGGAGTTCTACCGAATACAAGATCCAGAACCTTCCATGAGCCGAGGGCCGATTTTGATTGTGTTAATTCCTCTTAGAGTCCAGGGTCTAGCTAGTGTATGATGATGAAATCTACTGATTTTCCTCTGAAAAAAGTAGCGCTGCATCCGAAATCACATACTGTCTGAATAGGTACTAAATTTGAATTTGAATTTACTTTGTGACCGTAAAAAAAGTATGCTCTATATAGTATCATTATGGGGGGTATGAATACAACAGCCGCCATTTTGTTACTGTCACGTGACCTAACAGCATAAGCTGCGTTGCTTCACTTCCATTCATAAAACCCCTCCTGTGGCCTCAAGGGATAGTAAAGTGTCCATCGTATACGCACTTCAAAATTTTGGCGGAAGTATTAGGTCAAAATCTGAGGCCTTTCCGCCAAACTGTTTTTTGAATACTATGTATACAGACATAGTATTCGAAAATACTACTCTTTTGGCGTACACTGTTTTTCACATACTATATAGTTGGTAAGTGGATTTTGGACGCAGCGTAGGTGTTTCCTACTTGTGATGGAAATGAGGTGATGAGGTGATTCACAGTAAAAGGGACAGAGCAAAGAGAAGAGCCCAGAAACGGCCCTGGAACCATAGAAGAGATATTAGATCAGAGATGTCGAGACTAAAATATGCTGACCATTAAGACTCTTTCCATACAACGAAAAAGCCACCATAAAAGTGGTATATTCAATTCCTTCATGGTGCTTTTGTGGTCACTATGAACTTTAGTTGTACAGGAAGAGCTCCTTCCATGAAAAAAAAAAAAAAAAAAACAGCATAGAAGTTTGGAACGACATGAGGGCGAGAAAATAAAAACAGAATTTTCATTTTTGGTTGATCTCTTAACACATGCGAGTCGACTCCTCCGCAAATCAAATCAGGCTTTGAGAGAGCGGCTCTCCCTTTTACTGTGGGTGTGTTTTAGTGGTGGAGGGAGGTGAAAGGGATGAGACTGAGGTCAGGGCTGAGTGGACGGAGGTGGGTGGACACGAGGGGACAGTGGTTCTGGTGAAATCCTCACCATTCCTTGGGTAATGAGCCAGCTGTCTATGGGCTCCAGCTCAGCGTTAGGACCTTTTACATTCGGCTAAATCAACAACAGAAAACACCTTACACACATGAAGAAGAGCAAAGCACCCACCCCAAACAAGCACAGAGACATGCCACCTCCATCTTCAGGAGAACTGAAGCAGGTGTCATTAAGGGCAAGAGAAATGTAATTCTGAGTCAATGAACTAAGGTAGATGGAGTGGGAGAACAAATAAAAAAGAGAGGGGAAAAAGAAGTGTAAACTTTGACCCATGGGCTGATTGCTTTACATTGCACCTCTAATCCACGACTGTTATGTAATCTTGGTCGATTTCAACACAAAGCATGTCTGGTACCAGAGATCTAATCAGTCTAAAATGATTTCCTAATATCACTCTTGAAGATTTCATAATAAGTCTTTATATTACATTCAAAAACATGTATGAGCAATAATAACAGTCATTCTTGCCTTGGCAAATATCACTAATAAAATATGGAATCTTATTTTGTACCCAGATCAATACATTTTTTTTTCCAGAAATAATTGCAAATTATACATACACTGACTTGAATAAAACTTTTAAATGATGATAGTGTTTCTGAAGTAAAATTCATTGTTTTGTTTTTTGTTTTTTTGTTAGGGTGATCTGTCGTTATAGAGTGCAACAGTTGGGTTCCCGAAGTAAAAACTCCATTCATTTTCTCCATAGAAAAATATTTTTTTAATGATAACTTATAAACCTTTAAAGACAGACCTACTGTAAGCTATGAGGTTGTTAATCGATGATATTTGCTTCTGTTGAACCCGTCAGCCAACATTATTTCAACTTAGTTTTGAAATAATCTTGTTTAACAGCAGAATTCCAAGTGAAAAACTACATTACCCATGATGCTGTACAGAAAATTTCACCAATCAGAGAGTCGCGGCAAGCAAAACGCATCCAAAGAGCTCTTTAGCTCCGCCCACTCCTATGAAGCATCGCAACCGACGTAATCGAGTCGGTCTCCCTACGCTCTCAAAATACTTATATATTTCAATACATACGCATATTTTGCAATAAATCTAAATTTATATAAATAAATTTAAACTTATAAATAACTAAACATATATATTCAACCTTTTAATTCTTAATTCTAAAGTTTTTAATCCGATTATGCTGTTTGCAATGCTTCATGGGATTGTAGTTCTTTCCCTCACTAAAGCAGTTAAGTACACAGTCTTGTACCGTTGTATTTTTGTCCGATTTTCAAATACTTTTTCAAATCTAAGTTTGTAGTGTTCTGATTTACCTCATAGCTGGTTAGTTTGGTTCATGGCTTAAAACGCTTTAACGAAGACTATTTGGAAATCCCTATGGGGAAATTAATGGAAAAATACTTCCGGAACCAGCGCCTCTAAAAAAAAAGGGGGGCGGAGACTAATGCTGTCTATAACATAAAAAAAGCATCATTATCAAAAGAATGAAATCTTTTAATAATGCTTTAATCATTATTTATCAGAAAACAAAATATTATAACAAAACTGCTTCAATGCTTTAATATAAAAAAAAAAATTAAAAAAAACTTTGTCCACCAAAAAGTCAAACATGCAGAAAAAACAACAACATAAAACATGAAATTATATCAAAGAGAGGACCCAGATAATTTAGCCTTTTTATGGCAAGGTTCGTTCAGTTTGTAAAATGACATATAGTGTGACTCCCCAAAAATTGACCCCTTCAATGAATTAATAATTCATGGAATTAAAATATATTTAAAAACCTTATTTTTAACTTTAACTTTATTTTTATTTTTTTTATAAATAATGATTAAGCTGTGCAGTACACTTCATTATGTATTCAAAGTGTGAGGAAAATATATTACATTGCACCAATTCCCATTTTTAGTCACTAAACATAATTTCTTCTTGAAAATGGTTTAAAAGTTTTTTTAAAACCATATCAAACCAACATGAATACAAAGAGTTAATTTCTAAGAACTTGACGTGTTTTTAAAAGGTTTTTTTCCTTTTCTGTGTCGTGGACACATTTGTCATTGACCCTTAAACTGTGTTAGATGCTTTCAACATCTCTCTGGCATTGAGCTTAATACCAAACAACATAATTTTAGTGTAGCAACAATAACTGTAGTGGTATTTTGTAAGGAATTTATATAACAATGTGGTCTTGTGGAGACAGCAACTAATATTTTTCAGCCAAATGAAACCCCAGCTAATCTGCCAGCACTTAACCAGTCCAATTTGGACATTAACAAGCTGTGGCATGTTGAAGACTAATTGTGAATATGTCATTTTATGTTTTGACATGGAGACCTCATAGTGCCAATATGAGTCAGAAAGAACAGGAGCATTTTTATGCCAAAAGTGAGTATGAATGACATGCAAAGGTAGAGGACTATAAATGTGTTAAATATAGTGCTGCAGGGATGCCATATTTTTGTTGGTCGAGTTGGTTTAGCACTACCGGTCCATGAAGGAATGTTTTTTTTTCCGAGTTTTTTGTTAATGCCTGAAATAAGCTCTGTATGGAACACAAGCTGAAGATATTTTCAAGTTTTATTCTATGACATAAAATACATCAGTAATACTCTTTTGTGATTTTTTTAAAGCTTAAAAAAGGTGGTTGCTAAAAGTGGCTAAATGGGACTACAGAGGTTGACATTAAACATTATCAGCCTAACAGGTAAACTCATCTTCTCACTAGTCCGTTTTCACAGCCTCATTGTGTTCATATCGTGCTCTTGCAAACTATCCTAACTCTGATTTTCAGGGAAAATGTTTTTAATAAACAAAGACTTGTCGGAAGCTCAGTGATGGTGACGTTGAAATAGTGTAGTTCGTTTATAGCCTAAGTTTAGCTTTTGACTTCTGCCGATTGCATTTAAGCTTCAAAATTCATAAGTTGTATTCATTTGTGAAGATTTTCACAATGAAAAGAAAGCTTTTGTTTGTCACAGAGATTATTTTCTGCAATAATCCAAAAGCTAATGGAAAAATCCTATTGGGTTTTTGTTGAGGGAACCAGTGTGATGCTAACAACTGGGTTGGCCTACAAAAAATACGCCATCCGTGCACCACTCTATTTGCCATTCAAGACAGTGCAATGCCCCATCTTCTGAGAAACAGTGAGGTCTACAGCACACTAAAAGTAATAACAAGTAGGAACTGAGTGATCAGAGGAACTCATCAGCCATTAGCACCAAACAAACCCTTCATCACTATGAAAGTACAGAGAAACAACATGCTGTAGGAAACTCACCCCGGTGGCATTTTGCTGTCTGATGTCTAAAGCAGAAGCCAGGCCAACCAGAGCCTGAGGTTCCTCGTATTTAACACTGGAAAATAAGCAAAGAAAACAGATTTGTATGCAGCCCCGCACCTTTTCAGTGCTGCGCTCGTTGTGTTCTGTCTTCCGGTTTGTAATTCCACAGCATGAAGGTAAGATCTTACAGATTTATGAATGAACTGCTCATTTTTAAATCTTCCCAGTCTACTGACATTTACGACATCCGCTTCAAACATTACAATGTTCATGATAACTTTTGCTAACTATACAATAAGTAAATCCACTTCACCAGCTAATCACTCTTCGACAGCGATGCCATAGAAATATACAGAGCTAAAACTAAAAAGGAAGTTCAAACACAAAATTCTAAAGGTGGCAAAATGCTTGTTTCTCTGGCGCATAAGGCCTATAGCCATAGCAGTGGGGAAGTGGACACTCACTTTTTGCGCTGGTCAGCCAGAGAGCTGGACCTGGTGTGGGCGAACATGTCAAAGTCATCCTGAGGGTTGTGAGCGGTCAGAGAGCTGAGAGTGCCGCTGACGCTGTCTGCGCCCACATCTACCGGGAGTAAATCATCTTAAACTCAACTTTAAGTTGTATAGAGAAATAAAAGTAACATTTCTTGAACCATACAACAACAACAACAAAAAAACATGTTAAATACATTTCGTTGCACTTCATTTTACAGTATATGCACTTACATGTACTTACTAGGGCTGGGACAATACATCGATTATTGATTCGCAATACAATGAATCTGGAACGATTCTGATATTTTCCCAATGTATTGCGATTCTCTCTCGAATCGATTCTGAGCTTAGTTTGAACAGGCTAGTTTTTAACCGCACACTCAAATGCTCACAAAAAAGGCTGCTGGAGAGCGCTCATGCGTTCGGCTAAGTTATGTAAGTATTTAAATACATTTTCACCTCGGGTCAGAATGGTTTTATGACACGAGATTAATGTAAACATAGCCCGCTGCAAACACCCTTGTAATTTGCTTCAACCTTTTCGAACTTTATGAATGATTATTTTAGGTTTAAGTGGTGTATGTAAAGGAACTGGAAGCAAGCAGAGTAACATTACGTGTGTTTCTAAAGCACATCTGCTGTTTAAAACTAAGCTCAGAATTGATTCGAGAGAGAATCGCAATACATTGGGGGAAAAAAAAATATCAGGATTGATCCAGAATCATTGTATCGCGAATCGAGAATCCATGTACTGTCCAAGCCCTAGTACTTACAGTGTACTTACCTAAGAAAGTACTGCTAATATAAGGTAACTACATGGGTTAAGGTTAGGTTTAGGGGTAGGTTCATGAGTTGTTGAGTTGATGGGTTGTCATTACCTAGTTATTACCTAGTTATTGTAATTACTATGGTAAGTGCATCGTATGTACATGCGGAACAGCACTATAAAATAAAGTGCTACCATACTTTTATCAATATAAAAAATCAATTTGTACTCCAGTCTGAAATTGTCATCCTAATTAAGATGTGCTTACCAAGTCCTGCCAGCTGTGTGGAGAGGGAGGCTGTGTTTGCCACAGCAGCGGCAGCAGCAGCAGCAGGAGGAGGAGGCTGCAGGGTGGATGTTGGTGTATGAGTGGGTGTAGCACTGACCCGAGGACTGACCACTGCTGGAGAACCAGGACCCAGATCTATTAGATTATCCTCCTCTGAAGCCTCATTCAGGACCTGTGCATTCACAACACACAGACACTTACTTTTCTAAGTTAACAATCAGCATTCACCTATTACATCCACCTTTTTGCTAACGAGCTGACTGCGTTTTAGATTATGGGTGGCATTCCGGTTTGAGGAAGTTCCACTCAAAAAGACTACAATTTCAAATGATAAGCTTGTACTACAAATAATCATTATCCGACCGTCAGTTTGACTGAATAAGCTGTGAAATTTCTTTCATATACTATTTTCAGACTTCAAGAGAATAACGTAATGCTTGGTATTTTAATGTGACATTTTTCTCCCCAAATCCTCACGTCTCTTTCCATGTTTGTTTTTACATGGATGCTTTAAAATGCTTTTCACTTCTAATCCCTATTTGCAGTGTTTACTTTCTAAAGCAGGTAAATACAACATTTATTGTCTGTCAAAATGATGGAACTTTAAAATATCAATCACTCAATGTTGCAGTTATGATTACATTTTTGATTAAGGCATAGAATTTTACATATTACAGACATATATTACTGCAGTGATATTTAACACGTTAATAATATTGCTGCCAAAATAATTGTGGGTTATTCACGGTCTGCTGTAATAATTTGTTAATGTCTTTACACTTTTAAATGTCCTGTTAATGTTCGATGGTTGAAGGGTGAGTAGAATAATGTCATCTCATTGTAAAAGGTGGATATGCTGGCATAATAAATGAATTTTCATCATAATGATAATTCAATTCGGCTCAATTTTTTTAAGAAAAAAAAAGCCAATTAAAAAGCAATTCAATAGTTTCTAAATACCAATGCATTTTTATTTAAACAATTTTTTCCAGGGACACTGCATTATGTTCAAGTAATTTAGAGAAATATATATTTAAATAGTTGGTAGAAAAGATTATTATGAAAACATTACACTTATAATTAAATAATAAGTTTAATTATATATATATGGTACATTATTATAC
>RJVU01026436.1:2730119-2769228 GCA_003731715.1 Anabarilius grahami
TTATATTTGTATAATAAATATAAAACAAATTAAATACAAATAAATAGAACATATACATACATATGTATATAATTAAAGAATTAATGTCTAAAAAATAAAAATAAATTAAATATTTAAATAGTTTTTTATGGAAAAGCTGAAATTGATACAGAATTATGGCCTACAATGTGTGTGTAATATATATAGGAAAAGGAAGACAATGGGGAATAATATTTTAATTTCTAGGGTCTAGAGTTCAAATGTGATGCACGACTTTCTACATGACAGAGATGCACCATACTTGCCTCTCTCAGCTAAGCATCATGCAAACAATTAAATAACAAAAAAAACAAAAAACAAAAACATGAGCAGGCACTTAACAGACAAATATTATCACAAGGCACATATGTACCCTACAAGAAACAATATTCAACAATGAAAAACAAATAAAAGACTAACTTTTTTTATGCTGATAGTTTGTGTTAAGAAAGCAGTACTGCAGTGTCAAACTCACCCCATTGTTTTGTGCTGCTCTGCCTACCCTGTATCTCTCGTACCTGTTAGAACACAGAGCACTGGTGAAATATCAAAAACACTCGTCAAGATGAAGATGAAAGAAATGTTAATGTGTTTTCAGACCCTGTGCGCTCTGCTCTAAAGCAAAGGAAGTGAAATCAAAGGCAAACCAGAGTTGCGTGTCAGCCTCAAGATGTAAAGAGGTTCCTCTGAGAGCTGTCAGATTAAGGCTGATGAGGGAAACTTTTTGTGACGGACACCTCTGCTCACCTCTCGTAGCGCAGGAAGATGTTGTTTAAATCATCGTTGGCGTGTAGCAGCTCTTCGGTGACCTCTTCGTTAGACACACGAGAGATGAGCTCCACTATCCTGTGCTGCATGGCTCGACACGTCCTGTTCAGCTCCTGAGACACATGACGCTCTTCAGCTTTGCTCTTATTCTTACATGAAATGCATTATGGAACATTAATCTAGACGAGTACAGAAAGGACCAACTAAAACAAATACATAGTATATAAACATATAAAGCACAAATTCATAGACATGCAATAGGCTGTTACACCCTCTTGTGGTTAAATGTAGATTCTTGAGTAAGCATTAAAGGGATCATTCACCCAAAAATGAAAATCATTTGCTCACCCTCATGCCATCCCCGATGTATATGACTTTCTTCCTTCAGATAAACACAAGCAAAGATTTTTAGGGAAATAATCCTCTCTATGAGTCCATATAATGCAAGTGAATAGGTGCTGCTTGGTTGACGCTTGAAAAACCACATCGTTACGATCATGAAGGTAATCCATACGACCTCAGTGGATGAATCACACTCTTCTGAAGCCAAAAGATAGGTGTGTGTAAGAGGAATACTTGTTACTAAACCAAACCGTTCTGGTCTGCTGTCACATGAGCGAGACATTGTGACACGTGAAGTATGTGCGTTGTGAAGTTCACGTGAGAAGTGGCAATGCTCTGTGCTTTTGTGTTACTTCTCGCGCAAACTTCACAATACACTTACGAACTTGTGTACATTCCAAGGAGAGTTGGTTTATAGTTAAAAGAGTTCTAACACACACCAATCGTTTGGCTTCAGAAGACATTGATTTATCCACTTTAGTCGTATGGATTACCATTACGATTGCTGTGTGTGCATTATATGAACTCACAGAGATGGATTATTTCCCTAAAAATCTTTGCTTGTGTTGATCTGAAGAAACAAGGCCTATATTGCCAAAAGTTGCCTTTACGTGCACATGAACTTTAATGACATCCCATTCTTAATCCGTAGGGTTTAATATGGAGTTGGCCCACCCTTTGCAGCTATAACATCTTAAACTCTTCTGGGAAGGCTTTCCACAAGGTTTAGGAGTGTGTTTATAGGAATTTTTGACCATTCTTCTAGAAGCGCATTTGTGAGGTCAGGCAGTGATGTTGGACGAGAAGGCCTGGCTCACAGTCTCCGCTCGAATTCATCCCAAAGGTGTTCTATCGGGATGAGGTCAGGACTCTGTGCAGGCCAGTCAAGTTCCTCCACACCAAACTCGCTCATCCATGTCTGTATGGACCTTGCTTTGTGCACTGGTGCGCAGTCATGTTTGAACAGGAAGGGGCCATCCCAAAACTGTTCTCACAAAGTTGGGAGCATGAAATTGTCCAAAATGTCTTGGTATGCTGAAGCATTAAGAGTTCCTTTCACTGGAACTAAGGGTCAAGCCCAACCCCTGAAAAACATCCCTACACCATAATCCCCCCTCCACCAAACATTACACTTGACACAATGCAGTCAGGCAAGTACCGTTCTCATGGCAACCCCCAAACCCAGACTCGTCCATCGGATTGCCAGACAGAGAAGGTTGATTCGTCACTCCAGAGAACACGTCTCGACTGCTCTAGAGTCCAGTGGCGGTGTGCTTTACACCACTGCATCCGACACTTTGCATTGCACTTGGTGATGTAAGGCTTGGATGCAGCTGCTCGACCATGGAAACCCATTCAAAGAAGCTCTCTATGCACTGTTCTTGAGCTAATCTGAAGACCACACGAAGTTTGGAGGTCTGTAGCTATTTACTCTGCAGAAAGTTGCCGACTTCTGCGCACTGTGCGCCTCAGCATGCACTGACCCCGCTCTGTGATTTTACGTGGCCTACCACTTTGTGGCTGAGTTGTTGTTGTTCCCAATTGCTTCCACTTTGTTATGATACCACTAACAGCTGACAGTGGAATATTTAGTAGTGAGGAAATTTCACGAATGGACTTATTGCACAGGTGGCAACCTATCACGGTACCATGCTTGAATTCACTGAGCTCCTGAGAGCGACTCATTCTTTCACAAATGTTTGTAGAAGCAGTCTGCATGCCTAGGTGCTTGATTTTATACACCTGTGGCCATGGAATGGATTGGAACACCTGAATTCAATGATTTGGAGGGGTGTCCCAATACTTTTGGCAATCATGACACAATGGCTGTTGGCTCCCTCTGCAGGCATTTGTTAAAATACATAATGTACATAAGATTTATATTATGTATTTTAACAGGGTTGTTCTATAAAACCATATGATTACTTGCTTTTGATACTTTATTTGAACCAAATATTATTGCCTCATTGTTATTATATATGTATTATAAGTCATTTTAAAGGCATAGGTCTTTGTTTAGTTCCATTTGTATTACCACAAAAAATTATACAATTACTCGATTAATCATTAAAATAATTGACCGATTACCCAATTGCCAAAATAATTGTTAGTGACAGCCCTAACATAGTTAATAACTTATCATTTTAATTTAGACTATACTACAAATTTTCACTCAAAAAACGGCATAATACATGATAATTAAGCTTTAACATTTAATGCATAACATTGTAAAACTACAACAGAATTACTTGCATTGATTACGAAGCATAAACTGCCTATAAAGGAAAAAATATTGATCTGTTTTATTAAACTTTCGGACAGTTGACAATGGCCCTCTTGTTAACGTTCTGTGCGCATAACTTTTTTGCACCTTGTTTTAGAAATTACATGAATAAATGTAAAATTACATTGGATGATAACTGCTCTTTTAATTTTTGCTCGTTTCTGTGTTTGTTTTCATTCCTTGAACCGGTTCAGAGCTCTGGTAAAAAATACACCATAATTTATGCATATATATTCCCTGTAAAGGAGTAAGTCTAGTGGGAAAACTCACAAACCTGGAGTAGTTCGAGATCAGAGGCGTCTTCTTGGCCCGGCACCATCTCTGTCAGCATCTCTGACATCACTTTAATATTCCCACGCACAACGTCCAGCTCACTTCTCAGTCTTGCAATCTGTGCGCACAAACAAAACACTTCCAAATTAACTATAGATATGAATAGAAGAATATAGTAGTAATACTCTAAAAAACATCTATTTTCTTTCAGGAAAAAAAAACACTTTTGAATGGTAGTGTAGACAGGAAACTGTTTCAGATTAAGTTTATTTCTATAGCACTTTTCACTAAAATCTCTTCTTAGCAGTAAGACAGCTCACTAGGTTTTGGAACAGAGCCTCCGTTCACCACATTTCAGCTTAGCATTGAATATAGCATATAGCAGTCTATTCTAAGGTGAGTGTGACCTGCTCTGGGTTTGCTGTGATCGGGCCTGATACAGCTGGAATCTGGGTGGGGTTTACGTCGGGTGTCGCAGCAGCTGCAGGTTTAGGGATCGCCTGAGATGCTGTCTTGGGCTGCGTGGGTGCTTTGTACTTGTGAATGCCTGGATCCACCTCTGGAACTCCCTAAAATGACACACAAGAGGAGATGAAATGAATGAAAACAGATATGCAAGAGCTGTAAGTGTGGTATATTTTTCTCACCCGCTGTGGTGTATGGATGGGTGACAAGGCATCCAGGTCTGCCATGGGAAACTCAATTCCTTTCCTCTTCAGCTCCTCGTAAATGTGCACGACTCCAGTGAGGTCTGGGCTACTCCTGAATGCATCTGCCCAGGCCTGGGGTTAAACACAAAGACAGAGGGATGATTGGTTAATGTACAGTGGGTTATATGAGAGCTGAAAGAGTTATTAAATACTATATTATATTAAATACACAGTAACCAGGTTTATATATTTATCAATAAATCCAATTTCTTTCAATCTCATATTTTTACTAATTGAATGTTGCTTGTTCTACAGCAGCCATTTGTTCATACTTTTAACATTCTGAAAATATGATAATTTAAATAAAATAAAATAGATGCAAATATTTAATAATAAACTATGCCATGATTTTGTTTAATTCCAGAATTCTTACCCATTTCATTTATGTACTGCATGACTATATCACATTAAAACGGTTGACAATTGATGGCACCCACTGACTTCCATAGTATTTTTTTTCTTACTATGGTAGCGAATGGGGGGCGAGATCTGCTTGGTTACAAACATTCTTCAAAATATCTTCTTTTGTGTTCACAAAAGAAACAAAGAACACAAAAGAAGATACTTCAACAAAGAAATTTATACAGGTTTGGAACAACTTGAGTGTGAGTAAATGATGACAAAATTTTCATTTTTGGGTGAACTATCCCTTTAAGTCATCTTAAGGCCCCATTGCTATTGGGCTCCAGCACCCTGGTTGAAAACCACTGAGAAAATGGCTATAATTGCCAAATTTGGAAGAATAGATTCTCTGGATGGTTAGGGATATGCTTGTTTTCTAATGATGGGAAATTTTACAGGCTGAAGAACAATGTGACCATTGGATTTGAGAGGATGCAAAAGTAGATAAAATGCAGCTATGCACTGTAGAAAAATTCTGGAACCTGTCCTGTATCTACCTTAAACTGAGTCAATCTGATTCTGCAATGGCTTCCAGTCAACAAGAATTAATGCAATTGGAAGCTGTCTCGTAGATCAGGTCCAGCAGACCTAGTTTCCAGCCCCAATAAAGAGGCAGTCCTCTAGCTCTACTGCACATCCATTCTGAATGCAGCAATGGTCATCAACGGTGGTTTCTAAAGGCGATTATTGCAAAACAAAGGAAGAGCTCAGGAGGAATATTAAGCCATTCGCCTCACTCAGTTCACCTGAATCAGTGACAGCACTTTGTCCTGCACTATAGCAGGAGGGTTGGTCTTCGGAGTGATGATCTTCACCATGACACCTTCGATGAAGTCTCTGTTGGCAATGTGGACGTGAAAACGGTGGCCACAGTTTTTCACACAAGTCTCCAGAACCTAGAAAAGACAATTACGTTAGAAGCTGAGATTATCGATCATTTAGACAAGCCAAAGCTTGTAGATGACAGCATAAAACAGCACTTCCAGCTAGCAAAATGCATGCAAATAGCCACATTATTTAAATGTCAAAATAGCCTCTGGCAGGCCTGGAGGAGAAGTTTATGAAGTACTCAGCTGCCATTAACTACTGAAGGTGCAGAGCATCAGACTAAAAAAAACAGATTTGCTTTATGTTAAAGAGAGGGAACTCACAGTTAGAGCCAGCATCACTTCACGGAAGTTCCTGTTGCCGTTGAGTCTCTTTTTCAGCGCACGCATGGCATCTCTGGGCCTGTGGGGGCAAACAGTGTAAATGACTTGACGACAGCTTAAAGGCCCATCCTCACCAAATATAAATGATGCCTATATAACCATCCACACCAATGGATGATAACGTTATGTTTATTCTAAGCACACGCTTCAGTTATGTTCTGCCATAATTGCAGTGCAAACTTTTAAGAAAGCAGGATTTGACTGGCTTTCAATGGCGTTCATCAGTTGAAAAATAAATCCTCTGAGAAACTGCTTATAATTGTGGTGTGGGCTCCACTATTCTCTTATGGTGTGATTACATTCGCGAAATTTTGGCGAAATGTCATGAGAAAGAAACGTCCATTGTCTGTTGTCAATAGTGTAGTGATATATGAAGCACAGCTCACACAAACAAGCAGCTTTCAATGCAGCGAATCTGTGTGACCAACCTGAACTTGCTGCGAAGAGATATCTTTCGTCCTCAAGCAAAATTCACAATCACATGGACTTGAACTGAAATGACTAGATTTTGCATGTAAAAATTTGTCAAACAACAGTAAATGTGACTGCACCTTTGGAGCATAAACATTTTTTTTTTTAAACTTTATGTTTATAGTTATCACCCAATGGGATAGTTCACTCAAAAATGAAAATTATCCCACGGTTTACTCACCCTCAAGCCATCCTAGGTGTATATGACTATCTTCTTTCAGACAAACACAATCTGAGTTATATTAAAAATATCCTGGCTCTTTCAAGCTTTATAATGGTAGTGAATGGGGCTCAAGATTTTGAAGCCCAAAAAAGCGCATTCATCCATCATAAAAGTAATCCATAAGGCTCCAGGGGGTTCATAAAGGCCTTCTGAAGTAAAGTGATGGGTTTTTGTAAGAATAATATCAAATATTTAACTTTATAAACTATAATAACTGGCTTCCGGCAATGGCTGTACGCAATTCTAGTTCAGGCGGCAGAGTGACCGCTCTGACCCGACGCAAGACGTATTGACGAATGAGGAAGCGCAGAGGATAGAGCAAAACATAACACCGGTCATAAATTAGAAGTCTAAAATGAGAATTTTTAAAGAGAAATGTCGGAGGATTTCGATATAAGAGAAGAGGAGCTTGAGTTGTTGCCAGCCCTATTTATTTGAACCACGAGAGGCGGTCATATGTCGGGTCAGAGGTCACTCTTCTGCCGGAACTCGACTCGCATACGGCCGTTGCTGGAAGCCAGTTATTATAGTTTATAAAGTTTTGAATATGGCTTTTTCTTACAAAAACCCATCGCTTCAAATTAACCCCCTGGAGCCGTATGGATTACTTTTATGATGAATGGATGCACTTTTTTGGGCTTCAAAATCTCAAGCCCCATTCACTACCATTATAAAGTTTGGAAGAGCCAGGATATATTTTTAATATAACTCTGATTGTGTTCGCCAGAACGAAGATAGTCACATACACCTAGGATGGCTTGAGGGTGAGTAAATCATGGGATAATTTTCATTTTTGGGTGAGCTATCCCTTTAAAGGGCTACTGATATGAGTATATTCTACTGAAGAAGCTGTTTATTTATACCAACTTTATCAAATCACAAAATATCCATTCATTAGTGGCATTGCTCACATTTTGGGTTAGGGATATGAACAAACCCCTAACAGTAAGCTATAGAACTAATGTTTTGCGTCATAGACTTTTTGCGTCTATTGTTTATTTCAGCATGATTAGATTGACTATAATTACCCAGAACTATTTTAAAACATACAATTTTACAGAGCAGTCTGTGAGCTCAGGATAGGAATTAAAAGACTCAATTTGACTAGACACCACCATAGCGCCACTACTGAAAGCCCTCTTACAAACACAGTGTAATTCAGGGCCAGGAAGTTCATCATCTCCAAGCTTACATAAGAAGCAGCAATTGGGTTTGTTTTTCCTGGGGTGTGATCAAAGCTCTTGTGTCTTCTCAGTCAGATCTAAGGAGCTTTTTATAAGCAAGAACAACGACAGCTACTAAAAGTTTAACTCATTGTAGAGACATTTTAAGGTGTGCAAATGAATGTGAGAAATTATTTTTAATCATTATTCATTATTTTTTTAATCAATATTTTTGTAACAGGGTGTTACCAAGATGGCCGCCAACTGATTTGTCTAAGGACAAACTTGGCTCAGACTTAAACTTTAGACTGGAGAAATGGAGAAAAGCAATATTAGCTCCATCCAAAAACTCATTTCCTCTGAGTAGGTACTTCTTTTGAATAAGTAAATACTATGATATGAACATATATGAATGTGCTTAATATGAATGTAATCTGGATGTACAACATTCACCTTTTTGTCACGGTCATGTGACTTATGGTGGCAGTTGCACTGTCATTCACAAATCCTCTCCCTTGTCCTCATGGGATAGTAAAGTGTCCATTTGACTTAGTCTTCTGTTCAGACTACTAATTTCACATTGTTTATCGCCAAGTATATGGTAGGGAAGTATGTGATTTCAGATGCAGTCATCATGTGTGTCATTCTCAAATAGAGAAGAGGAACTATAGTAATAGCCTCTTGCATTATGGGAAGTACAAAAGGACAGAAGTGAAAAACGAACCTGAAGGAAAAAAAACAACAACTGGGAAATTCTGGAAATTTTATCAATCATGTCAGACTTGACTATTCTCGCAAAGTCCAAATGTACTCTTTGGCATAATCTGCTTAAAGGGGCATTTATGTAAATAATTGAATACATAATTAACAACAGGAAAGATTGTTTAAATTCTTGAAAACACCCACAACTTCTAATACAACAAGAAAAAAACAGCCCAAACAAAGCAGAGCACAACAGAGTCCTGTGTTCCCT
The DNA here is from genome assembly GCA_003731715.1 of Anabarilius grahami. Taxonomy (NCBI): domain Eukaryota; kingdom Metazoa; phylum Chordata; class Actinopteri; order Cypriniformes; family Xenocyprididae; genus Anabarilius; species Anabarilius grahami. The sequence continues at coordinate 2,738,958 of RJVU01026436.1, forward strand.
CACACAGAACAGAGACAAGCCTGTAGTGCCAGTTTGATGACAGTATGTGTGAGAGAAAAAGAGAAAATGAAGCATCATACGGAGCTGGAACAGCACCGTGACTCTGTGTAAAGGGCCTGTCTACACCTGGTATGAACATTTGTCTCAGGTTTTTGTTCTCTCCATTGAACGTCTTGACCAGATGATTCGAAAATCCACTGAGATAAAACCTATTTCCGTTCACAATACTTCGCATCATGTAGCATTATATGCTGATGATGTTCTGGGCTGGATTTCCTGAAACCTTCTTAACTGTACGTCATTCTTAAACGATACCTTAAGCTATACCTTAACGTTAATACATGTTTCCCGAAACGTTCTTAATTAAGTGTACCTTCGGTAAGTCATTCGTTCGTAAGGTTGGACTGGACCACTCTTAGCTATACCTTATCACTGTTGACAATGTATACGAATATAATTCTGAAGTTGTAATACACCCAGTGTTCAATTATAATGGCAAAGAATAAAATGCAAAAATTCACTGCTAAATTCAAATGTGTTTTGGCGCTGAGCCAGAGACAGATGCACTCAGCACTTGTCATATATCACAACTATTCAGTGTTTTCAACCACGTCAGGTTTATTTTAGGTTTCAGACATTTAAATAGACATTTGAAAGAAGTACTAGGACAGGGGTGTCCAAACTCGGTCCTGGAGGGCCACAGTCCTGCAGAGTTTAGTTCCAAAACCCCAAATAAACACACCTGAACCAACTAATCAAGGTCTAAGTAGGAACATTAGAAACTTTCAGGCAGGTGTGTTGAGGCAAGTTGGAGCTAAACTCTGCAGGACAGTGGCCCTCCAGGACCGAACTTGGACACCCCTGTACTAGGCTATACAGTCAAACCAAAAATTATTCAGACGTTTTTGATATATTTACGAGTGGGTGCAGAACACTATAGTTAATTTATGTAAGTGAGGATAGCAAAATAAAATAAACTGTGACATTTTATACCCACAAATTCTTCATACAGTGGACTACCAGTAAAACTGATAAAAAAGTTGAAACCAAAAATTATTCAGACACTTTGACCTGACCATGTTTTGATTAAGTGTTATCTGACATAATTAAGATTATTTTGTTCTGACACAGTTTAACTTTATTACCATTTTTTAACTATAGTAAATAAACTGTATTAATGAATGAAAGGTGTCTGAATAAATTTTAGGTTGACTGTATAAAAGAAAGACATTTATAGTTTGTTAAAAAATAAAATTCCATACACTAATGTCTATGGAAGCTGCAGAAATAACCCTTTCAATTATATAATTTGACACAGTTTTTTTATTCAGATACACATTGTGAATGAAACAATAAAGTTTACTCTATTCTTCTCCCAGTTCACCGGCCTCATACTTGTATTTTGGGGACAATTTTTGACAGCTCAGAACTTATCGTGTGACAAAATACATTCACTTCCACATATTTTACAATCGAAATATATCATAAAATTCACGATATAGTTAACAAGTGTTTGAAATTTAAATTAAAAATGAAAAACAATACAAACGCGATACCTACATATCTGTCAGCTGCATGACGCATCTCCAAGGAATTAATTCATTCTAAAATAATGTTGTAAAATAACGGTCGCCTTAAACTCACGCTGGGGGCTCAGCTAGAATAAAGAGCCACCAGAATATGAATTAGAATATAGATTTAGTTTGCAATTTGGATTATTTTTTATAAAATCCCATGAGTCCTGATAAATGCCATTTGTATAGAGTGTATAGAGTGAATTATGAATTAGAGTGAAGCCCCTTGTATAGAGTGAATTATCAATTCTCAAGCCATCGATATTAACCAATTCAGCACTGCCGCCATGGACAGAACATGGTAACGTCACACTTAAGATATCTTAAGCAAACTCCTAAGGTATAGTTCAGGGAATTCACCTTAGAAAAGGTATATCTTCAGTTAAGGTACACCTTTAGAGTGTTCCTAGCGCTAAGAGACAACGTTATCGGTAAATCCAGCCCTGGTTTTCACGGAAAATCCAGTACAGTCTATTTCTAGCCTGCTGTCTATTTGTGAAGAGTTTGGCCATTTACCTGGTTTCAAGGTTAACTGGTCTAAATCTGCCCTTTTAACTTTAAATGAGTCTGCTAAAATGTTGCAGTATCCACCTATTATTTCTGCTGTTCAGCACTTTAATTATCTTGGGATACAAATTTATCCCTCTTTGAACCATACTGTGACGCATAATTTTCAGAAGTAGGCAAGGACATCAAGAGAGATCTGGACAGATGGATTAATCTGCCCAACTCTCTACAGGCCGGGATCTCTATTATAAAAATAAATATTTTGAATCAACTAATTTTTTTTTAATTCTATGATACGCCTTCCTTCTGTCAGCTTCTGGAATTAAATCCATGGTAATATCTCCCAATTCATCTGGAATAGACAAAGACAGCATTTGAAGTTGGGGCTTAACAGTATTACATTAAGTTCTATTTTTTGTCTTTTGTGCTCCGGCCTCTGCTTGTACGGTTTAACCCTCACACCCCTGTCTCTTGGCGTAAGCTAGAAGAACATATTGTGCGTCTGTGGAATCTGGAAGACATCCTTTTTTCTAATGCATCAAATAAGCAATGTCTGTTGTGCTTTGGTCCCATAGTTTCCCATCTTATTCAAACTTGGAGGGTGGTTGAATCTAGATGCAATATCTCCTGTAGGTGGCATACACAGTCTCTCATATTCAATAATAAAGGCCTTACAATTAGTGGCAGACCCATTCCTCCTTTGCATTGGAGTAGGATTGGTATTTGCTATTTGAAATACATTTATAGTGATTCTGATTTGTGTTCTTTTCAAGACATTGCAAACTCATTCCATTTGCAAGCCTCCTATTTTTTTTTATTTTTATCTACAGCTTAGATCGGCCCTCAAAGCATATGGTGTACCTTGGCAACAGCCTTTGCTTGAACACTCTTTATAAAAATGTATTATTCTCAAGGGAATAATAGAGGCAATGTTGAACATTAATACAAGCTGGCCTCATAGCTGCTAAAAAGATGACTTTCTGTTAAATGTCGGATTCTTACATTTCTGGATGTGATTTTTTTAGAACTGTCCACTGCTCGAGTTAATGGTGCGGATGAAAAGACTCTCTGTATTTTGGCACACTGTTGCTGAGTCACTGAAAGCCTGGTTGAGATGATCTCTTTTCTTTACCTGATTTAATTTAAGTTGGTTTAATTCTGTTTACTCATTAATTCGAGCTCCTGAACTTGAGTACTTCCCCTTTGTTTGTTTTTTTTCTCTACCGGTATATGTATACTGTATATTTATGTATGGAAGTATGTGTATGTATATGTATTTTATTTATATGTGTGTAGTTCATGAGTAATGATGCTGAAAATTCAGCCTTGACCCCATGAATAAATTACATTTTAAAATGTATTCAAATTTCAAAAACAGTTATTTTAAATCGTAATAATATTTCACAATGTTACTATTTTTACAGTATTTTTGATCAAATAAATGCAGCTTTGGTAAGCATAAGAGACTTCTTTCATAAAAATATTACCAACCCCAAACTTTTGCATGGTAGTGTATGTCATTTAATACATCAATGTGCATGTTCATCAGTATTGAAGATGTCAAAAAACTTAAATCGGACAGTTCTTCTATAGTTGACCAGGGGCCCATTTCAATAAGGTGGTTTAACCAACTCTGAGTTAAAACTTGAATTGAGTCGACTTACTCTGAGATGGGAAACTCTTGAGTTTTTGGTTTCAGAACAACTAAATTGAGTTAGTTCAATCAACTCTGAGTGAAGGCCACAATACCAAGCATTGGAAGAATATTAAAATCCAACTGGAAAAAGAATAACTGTTTCTTTTGTATTAGTAGGAAATAAAGATGACCAAATAAATTGTCCATACAGTAATCGGTTTCATTTTCAGAAGGTGCGATGATGGGTAAATTATGTGTCATCAATGCATCTAACCACATCGGGAAATCCTACATTTTATAAAAAAAGACCCAATAATTAAATTGTGATTGTTAGGTTACTTCCAGAGGTCGCTGCATGATGTTATCAAGTGAACGCCATTTATCAGATTAGCCTCATTTAAACCGATTTCTGCACCACTGACCTTCAATCCTGTGAAACTGCTCTTTGATGGCTCTCATAGGTTTGTGTCCATGAAACAACACAAAAACTCTCATCCCCAATGTCATACAGAAAACTACCAAAATGGTACCATTCAAATAAATATGCATGTGAAAAAAATTTAATCCTTTCCCTATGTAAATGTAACTCCCACAAATTAATGCAACCTCCTCATCTATAGGATCCTCTATAAAAGACTCGCCATTTTTCTTACTTTGATGGTGTCTGTGTAATGAAAATATGAGCAATGAATGAATGTAATGTGCTGCAAAAATGCTTCTCTATGTATTTTTGTCTTGTTTCCAGTCAAAATATCCAAAGATTCTTAAATCAAGATGCATTTTATAGGAAAGTAAGGAAGTAAAATGCACTTAATTTAGATTTTCCCCCCACAGGAAACAAGACTAAAGGCACGGTACGCCTCGCTTAAATAGTACCACCTCGGTGGAGGTTCCAAGTGTGCCGTACCGATACTAAATCTGACGCGGATCACTGATTGGTCAGAGAGAATAGTCACTACCAGCGTCATTGGATTTGAAACACGAGACAACAAACCCGCTAGATTTAAATAGTCAGTAACAGCCACTGCAGTATCATTTGTTTGCGCGACTTTAAAAGACGTGCTTTAAATGACCATCCCACGCAACTTGAAAAATGAAATGGCTGTATCGTGGTCAGTAGACGAGGTACAGACTCGTTGGTAGCTAAGGAGCAGATCCACAGCAGTAGAGGTGATGCAACATACGATCAGTCTATAATCCCACCCATTTTGGAGCGGTACTGTGCAGTGGGAAAAAAAAACGAAAGTAAAGTGAGCCGAGTCGAAACACGCAGTGAGAAAGTGCCATTAGAGTTTTCACTAAAACGGGCCTCAGTTCACACAAAAATGTAAATTATGTCATCATTTTGGAGTTTTTTTGAACACAAAAGAAGATATTCTGAAAAATGTCTTGTGTTTTGTTTGTTTGTTTGTTTTCAAAAAACAATACAATTGTTTTGGATCCTACTGACTTTCATTGTGAAGACAAAACTAGTTCTGTCATGACAACTCTCAGAGTGTTTGGCATGGTAAAGAGCATGACAATTTTGATATGTTTGGTGTTGGTGGAACAGATCTGCTTGTTGCATGTTGCAACTGCAGCGCAAGTACGGAACTTGTCACCGCCAATACACATGACACGCTGCTCCACCCCCATAGCAGATCTATACAGGTGGAGCTGGGGAAGGTGGAGGGTTTCTGAAAAGCGTGAAACAAACTGCTACGGCAAACAATAGGGAAGAATTGAAATGTTGAGCAGCAAGCTCATTGGTTGCCAATACAGCGGAAACCAATCAGCTGTGCCCTATAGAGAATGATGTAATTGCAAGCAGACTGGGTTATGACTTATGAGTAAGCATTCTTCAAATTATCTTCTTTTGTGTTTTGCAGAAGAAAGAAAGTCAGAGGTTTTATGCTTTTCAACGTCAGGTGTAAACAGGTCAAGAGGAACTGCGAGAACCCATTACTGATGAAGCACACCACTACGAAAACACATTCCCAGTCAGGTCCTGTCCCAAATGGCACCCTAAACACTCGCGGTCTTCCTACAAGTCCGCACTTTCATGGCGTAATGCCACTTTGAATGTTGGGAAGAAATTTGCTGTGGAGCTCGCTTCAGTGTGGGCTCGGCAAAAGTGCGCATTGAGGGCGCATATCGACCACAAAGGGGGGGGTGCTTGCGAACACCCTTCTGAAAACTAAAATGACAAACAGGACACCCAACGCACACGCGGCAGCCATTGTAAGTCCAGAAGACCGAAAGTGCATATAAAGTGTGCCATTTGGGACAGGACCACTGTGGTCTGTGAGAGTCACTGTGAGTCATCAGTAGAATCTGTGCGCAAGGGTGTGTGTTTTTATGTGTGTGTTGGTCTCTCACCCTTCCTCGGTCTCATTAATGATGTCACAAATCTCCATGTTGAGTGTCCAGTCTTCATTCTGCAAGGAGCCATCTGTGGCTTTTTCTGTGAGAAACAAATCACACACTGATCAGCAGGACGTCTCAATTACTGACACAAACTCAATCATGAGTTCCGGACACATAACCACGTCTGGAACTCAAGCTGCGTTCCAAACGACAGAGTCCCTACGTAGTGTTCACTGCTCATTCACTGAGCATGCTGTGTAAGTTCACTTCACTTGACAAAATACATTCATTCGGAACACCCTGAAGTAACATCAAACACAGACCAAACTCAAATTGTGCATATTAGAGAAATGTGAGGTATGATGAGATAATATACTTCTGTAAATAGATATATCATACTTTTATTTAATATATATGCGTATATATATAAATTTATTATAAATTTCAATTAATATAATGTTGTATTTGAAAACGCTAAATTGAGTGATCTGAAACATCTGTTGCGATGCTTAAAATATAAAATAAATGCAATGTGGTTATATTAGATGAGTATTTTATCTTAACTAACTGTAATCATGATAGTTGCATTGCAACTGTTGCGTCTTGCGCACTTTATACTAAAAAATGACGTGTACAATTAAACTTACACCTGGGACTAAATAAACTTTATAAATATGGTAGAGCCTTTACACCATCATTATATTAGTCAAACCTTGCAGAATTGGGATGATGCCAAAGCTGTTCACAGTGCCCTTTGAACTTCGCTCCCTTCATATGGGAAAGTCACTTAAGATGGTGAAATACCCTGAGAAGTCCATTTTGCAGGGCACTTACAGTTGATTGGAACGCACCTTTAAGTCTGGGGAAGCTATTTCAAAACTGTAGCTTGTCAAGACATAATTTAAATAAGCTACTAACAAAATGTAACTAACAACATTCAATCTATTTAGGATGGTAACTTCTTTTTAAGTAGCCTACATAAATAGATGTAATTCATTTTATTTTACAAATTCTGTTTTTACATTTAATTTTTTCTATACCGTTCGCATCACAGAAATCATAGGGTATTACAAAAATGTCTAAAATATCTAAAAATCTGAGTAAATATTTATCTTGCACAAGAAACCACGAGAATCAGGGAAAAAATAAATAAAATAAAATAAATAAAATCACAGATCGATTGCAAATAAATGTGACGTCATTTCTGCACCATTACTGTCATCAAAAGTTACTGCAAAATATAATGACTGTTTCAAAAAGGTTTCCAGAACACTCCCCCTCTCTGACATTGGTCGAAAAAATAGTTCTGGTTGGCAAACAAACAGAGACATGTTATACATGTAACTAAAATACACACTAAAACACATATATAAACCACTAAGTGTGGATATATATGTGTGTACATATTAGGGGTGTAACGATATTCAAACCGAACTGAAAAACCGCGGTAAACCAACCACGGTACGAACCGCGATACTCTCATGGCGTACCGAACGCGTTCCGCCCCCTGCTGCCCCACCTAGCCCTGGCCAATTGGATCTACACAACGAGTACAGAGTTGTAGCCTAACCACCATTAATCGCAACAAACCAAGTGTCATCTTTCAAATTCTCTCCATTTAATCACGAAATTCAAACCCCAAAAATGCCGTTTTGGCGTGACAGATCACTGTACAGGCGCTTCATGTCAAGCGGCAGCGTGGAGCGCGAGTGAACGCGATCATCTCTTTCTCTTTAATACTAGTTACAGAATAAACATGAATGAACATCTGAAGGTATGTTGAAAGATACAGTACAACTTACTGAAACGTATAATATCTCATGTAATCGCTCAATCAGTGTTTCAATGGTGGAAAGACATTAATAAAACAGCTTGTAATGTCTCTTAGCCATCTCTCTTTCTACAGTCTTTCTTCAAATCTCCCTCTTCCTCACTCTCTCTTTTCTCCGCCATTATGAGTGCACACGCCCCCTACTGCTGATTGGCTACAACTATGTTATGCTGCTCAGTCTGAACCACTTTCAACAGCGTTTCTCAGAAATTGCTTACTGCACCTTTAAATTGGCTGAGAAAAAACTTTTAGTTACTCCCCATCACTGCTAACCTGAAACACTCTATGAGAAGATCAGCATCTAGCAGAAGAGATTTCAGCTTTACTGCCTCCCATCTGTGAGGGAGGCTTGACCTGAACTCGCCTGACCTGGATTATTACTCAATTGTCAGATGTCATTTTCCTCATTGCTTACACAATAGTAGCACAGATAAGGTTTTAAGCTTATCCAACTACTGGTGCTCTTCTGGTAAAAACGGCTTGATTTACACAGTGATGAGATAGTGAAAAGTTACAGTAGTACTTTTTAGAATATAAAAGTCACCAGCATGTGTTTCATAATACAACATTTAGGAAGAGTGTGATGAAATAAGAACTAGTTTCACAATCTTTTGAAATCAGGTGTGAAGAAACTCGGGTATGATTCTCGTACATGACAGCTTACAGCTAAAATGTGCTTTTGCATGTCTGACTGGCTTGTTTTGAAGCCAAACAGCTTTAGAAAGAACAGTAAACGAGGATGTACACTTGAGAGATTTCACTGTGGCTCAACATGAAGCTGGCATTGCTTTCCTGGTCAGTGACTCAGGATAAGGGTGGGGACTGATGACAAAATATAGCAAAGGAGAACTGATCGAGCAGGTGAAATGTCACAATCTGGCAAATGGTTTTTAAACTACATTCCACACTCAAAATAACTTCTGTTTCCTTTACACTTTTCTGTACACCTTTGGAAACCGTGCTGTGAGTTTTATCATCAGACACACAAGTAGAATCCGTTTTTTTGGGGGGGCATTTTCTGTGCAGATTTTTAGGGGAAAAACTGTGCAATTCCAATTAAATGTTGTAAAATATGTGAAATGAAATTGAATATATAACAAACAAGCAAAGATCTTATTAAGTGAAATAAATCAATCAATAAATATATTTTTGCAGCCATACAGTTCCTGGCCTTTAAAGGGATAGATCACCCAGAAATTAAAATTATCCCATGATTTACTCATCCTAGGTGTATATGACTATTTTCTTTCAGACGAACACAATCAGAGATATATTTAAAAATATTCTTGCTCCTCCAAGGTTTATAATGGTTGTGAATGAGGGGCCACATTTTGAAGCAAAAAAAAAAAAGCAAAAAAAAAGCTTCTGAAGTGGCAAACCAACCACGATACGAACCGCGATGGGTTTTTGTAAGAAAAATATCCATATTTAAAACTTTATAAATTCAAATAACTAGCTTCAGGCAGACGAAAACTTTCCTTTTTTGGGTGAACTAACCCTTTAAAGTGGAGAAACTTGGTGTCACTGTTAACTTTCCATTCACACGGTTTTAATTAATTAAATTGAATTATTATATATTTTTTATTCATTTAGTTTAGGTTTACCCCAAATTATCAATGCATATTAGTCACAATATTTGGATAACATGGTCAAAATAAAATGACTCTGTAGAGCTTTGAGGGCAGGGCAACCTGTCACTCACAAGAGATCCACCAATAGCAAACCACAAACATCCAACCATCTAATCAATTCCCCATGGACAAAATAAAGTCTCATCCTACATTTTCTCTTGTTCAAGAAGCAGTTTCACTCATACGTTCAAAGAATGTTCACGCAACAATGTCAGTTCTCGTGTGAACACAAAACGTATGCTTCATGTGCTCTAGTAAACGCGCGTTGCAGATCAATATTTTCATAAAGTGGTAAATGTTTTTTTGCGCAAACAAAGCAATCGCATCGCTTAACGGAGGTTAAACCACTAGAGTCACATGGATTACTTTAACAATGTCTGTACTACCTTTCTGGACAATAAAAGTAGTAGATGCGTTGGATCTCTATAGAGGGACAGAAGCTCTCAGATTTCATTAAACATATCTTAATTTGTGTTTCAAAGATGAACTAACTCTTTAACACAGTACATTTGGCCCTATTTTTAGGAACTGCTCTTAGTGTGCTCACATGTGTTTATTATACTAAGCAAAGCACCAATGAACATCCGTACAAACAACAGAAATACACACTGAAACTTCTGTTCATCAAGATATAATCAATTGTTTTTCTGCAAGTACGAGTTTAGGCAACATTTCCAAAAAGCTACTTAGGTTACAGTTTCTGTTTCAATTTTGACTACATTTGAGTCACTAAGGTGGCTGACCACAGATCTGTGCTTTGGCCACAGTGAAACAGCATGAACAAATTTGGAACACGCAGCAGTTAGATCTCTAGCTGATGTAGAATTTATTCCCATATCTGGGTCACCATGACTAATTTCCATAACATTTAAACAGAAATTGTGTAAACGACAAATCTACTAGTTTAAGAAATCCCCAGAAGACAGCCATGTCTGTATAAACTATCCATTTGAAATAGTCTACTAAATCTATGAATCTAACAGGTAAAACCCATACTGAATGTCACAGAAAAATTGGTCATGTACATGCGCTAAAGATAATTACATGCATTATGATCCTTGTACAATAAATTTGAGCATTCACTTAATCAATGTTAGCCAACAGATATATTTTTGAATATGAACTTTTTGAACTGAAGCAACAGGCAGTACAGGACCAATAAGTACTTAATAAAATAAACAGAATTCCTCAAATAAATGACTTTGTCAGCAAGGATGCATTAATAAAAAATGACAGGAAAGACATTTGAACTAAATTGTTTTTATTTCTATAAAAAAAATCTAAAGGACAGTTGTGGTGGTACCACGTTGTCCAAGTAATATAATCAGTGTATGGCCGAACACCATGTCAGCCTGCCATCAGCATGCCAGTGCCAGTGAACTTTCCCTCAACAAACTGGGAAGTGTCTGGAGCATAACACCACTTTCACGGCTGGGTGAGGCCTCTTCCTTTAGTCTGCAGAGCCGCAGGAAATACTTCATGCCTTATTCATACCCCTGAGCTGCTCTTCTATCAAACTGACAGATGTGTCGAGGCGGAGAGAAAACTGCTGCTACTGTCTCCTCACCAGACACCAGGGCAGAGTTCATACCAGCTATCTTCTTCCACTCCTGTCCTACAGCAATGTTCCTGTAGGCTGCCTGTGGGTTGTTTTGTTAAGAAGACACAGGCTGCGTCCGAAATCACAATAGGTACTTATTTTGAATAAGTACTTTGCGGCCTTTAAAAAAGTTTGTTCTATATAGTATAGAGTAGTCAAAAGTACCGACTTTGGTACCAAGTCGGTATTGAAATTTAAAAAATGTGAAGATACCAGCATTTCCCCCTAGCATTTTGAGCGCTATTGAGCGGATTCTTAAACACCTCTGATTGGCCATTGTGTTCACGTGCTCAACAGATATGTCTGTGACTGGCTACAATGATCAACGCAGGAGAGTTTGAAGGCAGGCATATATCAGCAGATACGTCTATCAGCGGATATGTTAGGTATCCGCTGATAGACGGATCCGCTGATAAACGCCTGCTTTCAAACGCTCTCGTGTGCATCTGTGTAAGCACTCAGTGAAGAGCATCAAAGATGTGTATTTACAACGTTATTTTTTTTAAAGATTTATTTTTGCCGTTTTTGCCTTTATTGTGACAGAACAGTAAGTTGACAGGAAGCGAAGTTGGAGAGAGAGGGGGGATAGGATCGGAAAAGGTCCACGAGCCGGGACTCAAACTCGGGATGCCGAAGCGCAACTGCGCTACGTGTCGGCGTGCTGCCCACAAGGCTATTGGCGCTGACATTATTTACATTTTTGAAGCTCTGATCTTTGTAGCCAATCACAGACATATCTGTTGAGCACGTGAACACAATGGCCAATCAGAAGTTAGTCAGAATCCGCTCAACAGCGTTCAAAATGCTAGCGGGAAATGCTGGTATCATGACATTTTTTAAATTTCAGTACCGACTTGGTACTTAAGTACACCGGTACTTTTGCAACCCTAATATAGTTTGAATGTGTGTAGTATGAATGTAATTTGAACGTACTATATTCGCCATGTTGTCACTGTCAGGTGATGTATGGCATCAGCTGTGTCACTTCACTGTCATTCACAAATCCTCTCCCCTGGCCTAATGGGATAGTAAAGTGTCTATCGTATGCACACTTCAGAATCCCGCCAGAAATAGCAGGTCACTTTTTGCCTACTCTTTTATGAGTACTGTGAATTCAGACATACTACTCTTGTCACATACTGTTTTTAACTACTATATAGTAGTGGTTAAACAGATCATAGTTGATCAGTGATCCCTATATATGAACCAGACCACAGACCATGTGATTCGCACATTAATATCAAAGATTAACCACCATAAAGTGAAAGTTGCATTATACACATTCAATTTACACATTCAAGTGATTTAAAACCACTAGCACATAACATTTCACCTTTTAAATCATCCAAAAACCAGCCTCATTCACTTCCATTGTAAGTAAATAATCATAACCTTTTTTTTTTAAAAGAAAAATAGGGAGGAGAAGAAATTATTTTTGGAATTTCTGTCACACATGCTGTCAACCGGGCTTAACTTCTCCAGAATACTCCTTTATCCAGCGACTTCCAGAGTGAAAATCCTCCAGTAATCTCTTCCAAGAAGATTTATGGGGAGGAAGAAAGGAGGCAATAAGTAAACAAACAAGAGCAAGAAAATAACAATTGGATAATATTGTATGCTAGAAACTGTTAGACAGGTAGAGAAAGCAAGTGGATAACAGGCAAGACACATGGCTGAGTTCAGCCCTGCGGCGGAAGACAGCGAGAGCTGGACTGAGTGCTAGTCTGGATCATGTGGACTCAGCCGTACCAATCTCTGCCAAACACCACATGGCCATACAGTCACACACATTTGAGACCTGAACACCACAGCCTGACCTGTATACATCAGTGCTTCCTAATGTTAATCGGCGGCAGTGCTGTAACTCTGCTGAATATACAGAGTGATTCATGAACAAATGACTCTTGATTCTTAATGAGCTGGTTCTTTTAATGAACTGGTTAAAAAGTTTTACAAATTCATGTTATGTTTTCAATCAGTCTAACAAATCTATCACTGAATGAACTGACTGAATAAATAAGAGAACTTCCTGAACCACAAGCAGTTATTTTAGTATTATTTATTGTTTGTTATAAAATGGATAGTTCATGTCCTTGATTCTGATTGGTCAATAGCTGTGTTTTATTCACGATAAAACATAGCTTCACCCAACAGTTCTGTGTATCACTACCTAACACCCCTAGCAGTCACTCTTAGCAACATAAACTGTTTGTTCTCAGTTGATTTTGTTCCTTGAAGCTTACTGTATTATGTAGAAGAGTATTGTGAGAAAGAGATCGAGTGAGCGAGTTTATTACCTGCATTCAGATTTAAATGTCCGCTGCAATATCTTGTCCTTTTAACAGTTAAGGGGTTTTCCCGTGACTGACAGCGCTAGTCAAAGCATTTGTCAGTTGCGTCTTGTTCCGTGTTCACAACAATTCAGTCTTTTCAATATAAAAGTCTTCGCTACTGACTGACACACTCATAAAGACAGTCTTTGCCGCCATCTAATGGCGTAATAATGCCACGTCGTGCCTAACAACGCCCTTAAGTCGTGACTTATTCATGATACAGCACAGCCTCTCGTACCTTATTGCTTACTTATAGGTTTATTAATATTTTATTAGCTTTTATTTATTGTTTATTTCATTTTAGTAATTTTGTGTGTGCTTTTGTGTGTTTTTAGAAACTGTATTCCTATTTAATTTATTTTAATTTCTGTTTTAGTAATTTTAGTACTTCCAACTTATTTTATTTTAGTAGTTGCAAATGCAACCTTTTTAAGTTTAAGTAAAGTTTAAGTTTTTAATAGTTTTAGTTAAAAATAACACAAGTCATTACAGTATTTCCAGTTACTGGCTCCTGAACAATGAGTTTGTGAAATGTTTCCCTGCCAATGTATGTAGCTCAAGTGGCTTCCTATTGGGAAAAAACAAGTGTATACAGAACTTCAATTACAAAATCTCACAAGGAAGTTGGCTGTCAACGTGATACTTTAGTAAAGCTGAACGCTTAGCAAACACTTCAGATTCCAAAGCTACTTATGTGGAGACTCATTAAGTCCTTCTCTGTGATTTACTTCCTTAAACGTTCATGCCTTGGTGGGCCAGTATCAGTCCTGAATAACATTTGGTCTGAGAGGAGGGGAGGATACACTTTTACCATCATCCTTTAATCCCTCTGAGGACAAATACTATAATCTTGTTGTCAGTACATTTACAAAGCAACCTTAGAGTACCTTCTGTCACTTCAAAATTGACAGCCAGAAATGTCAGAACTAATCTAATATTATTCAAGACGATGTGAAAAAACTGCAAGGATCTAAATATTTTATTTATATGAAATATATTTTTTTTAAAACAAAAAACAATTAAAGCAATGCTTATTTATTTATTTATTGAAAAAATATTGAAAGCTACATGCCATTGATTTAATTTAATCTCATAGCCTAATGTTTATACTAATATAGTTTTTGTTATGGTTACTGGTATTGACTTTTGTTATTGTGTCAAGTCAACCTTGTCTATTTCAGAGGTGCTACTTTTTATGACACAGGAAACGAATCAATAACTGTGAACTTGTGTTTATATTGGTACCAAACGATTATAGCTTGTTTTCCTCTCTCATACTAAAGCCCTATTCGATAAGGACTAGTTTTCTAAACGATGTTGCAGTTACAATTCTTATCACTCAATGTTTGAGATTTTATGTACCAATTCAGATGTATTTTCCAGACGTGGGTCTTACAGAAGGTCATCTGCTGTGCTTGCATCCATCACATATGATGTATAAGTATACATTTTATGAATTACTTACTGATTAAAACTTTAATTTATTATTAAAACCCTATTTAACACTTCACATTTGTTTATAAAAGTGGCTGTTTATAATAAACACATAAGTGAGCAGAGACATCTAGACATCTAAACAAGTATCTTACCTGACACTGATATTAAAATGAGCAGTCTTCACAGTTTCCGTGATTTGGCTTAATTTTATCATTTTGTTTTTTTCATCAGATGGCATCTATTTTAAAATGAACAGAGCACACGTGCTTGTTGCGCAAACAGAAAATTTGAGGGTGGAGCTTTAACAACAACAACAAAGCTGGAGAATCTCACGCAGCCAAAATGACAATTGTCAGTAACGGTGTTCGGCCTTACATTGTTCAAAAGTCAGACACTGATGGAGAGACTCAGGAAGAAGTTACAACATTTAGAATGCAACTGGACATTTCTGAAAGGTTAGTGGATAAATTTATGTAGTTGCTGTGGAGTTGATTCAACTCATCGACTAGCATGTGCCGTCATGTTCATTTTTTGTGCAAATCCAGCATTGAATTGACCCTCGTTTGTGAAGCAATCCAGCGTAAAATGACACTCTACTACAACAACTCTTCCTCTTCTCTAAAGCAGCCCAACATGGCCTCACCCCCTTTGTCACATGTTCCCGGGGGCAGGGTTTATGTAAATTTTGTGGTTTGTGATGTCACCAACCCGAGAAAAGAAGCTTGTTGTAGTCCCTACTAGCCATTTGTTGTAGTCCTTAAAAAGCGATTTCTGTAAAAAAAAAATCTCCCTTTGCATTGAACTTTGAGTGTCATAACTTTTCAGATGTTGTTTATGCTCAAGCAGCAACAATACACACTAACTAAAGTTAAAAAAGTAAAATCATAATCAACCACCCCTTTAAAATCACAAAGTAAGCCAGTGAAATGCGAATTTCTCCATGAAAACTAGCCCCATTCAAATTGGGTTTTACACTACTTCTCAAGTTTGGGCTCAGTAAGATTCCCAAACTACTGAACGGTAGTGTACAACAGATATTTCTTTTCACTTCTGTTCTGTCACTTTCCTCCTGGAACCTCTGTTTCTGTCAGACACTAATAGAAGACATCTGCTTTAACAAAAGTATCGTGCAAGAGCCAAGTGCTGAAGAAAAAAAAAAGAAATATCTGCCTCATAATTAAATGCTCATCCGTTGAGAAGATATTGCTTTGTGGTCAGCAGATCCTGAACCTGCAGAATCAACTTATGACCACAGGCCCGAGGACAGAGAAATGTGGTTCTGAAAAGTAGTGAGCCATTGTTCACAAAATACCAAATCAAATCAGAGTGGCGATAATGTAATTTGCCCTCTTACATACTTATGATGCTGTGAAGGCTGAGAGAGATTTCTTTCACTTGCCTAAATTTCATTAAATAGACTTTTCCTAAACCTGTAATTTTTTCACATTTTTCAGGGTGATAATAAACAATCAATTTACATGAACCTGGTCTCAAAACCATAGTTGATTAGGATAATACTGAAGTATAATATAATATAGATTGCAATATAGTGGCTATGCATATGGTTCACATTAATAAATTAGTGAAAGGTACATTGTCTCCTGTAAATATTGTAGCATGCATGAAGCACAGCTCACACAGAAGTCACTTTAAAACCAAAAAACTGTTGGTCAGCCAATGTGAATTCATCATGGAACTTTTGTTGAATGATGAAACGGGTATGGATCTGACAGCAGCTGCATCACAAAGCATAAGAGACAATGCTTTGTCTGTAAATGACGCATTTTTATGGGTAAATATATGGATTATTGCACTTACTCGCATGCAATAACGAGGGGGGTTGATACTTTTTCTTATGCAATGACGTTAGCCAATCACAAACAGTGGCTGTTTACTGTCATTAAATGAGAAATCAAATTTGACATTTAAGAGGTCTTTGTACCATTAAAACATCCTGCAAGTTTCATAGCTTAAAACGTCCTACTACAAAATAATTTATTTAATCAAGCTCCAAAAATGGCTCGTTTTGATAATGGGTGACCTGTGATGTCACACGGGCAAATAAATTTGCATATGACTGCCTCCACAGCAAGACATCGACAAATAGTTAATCAAACCATAGGCCCCGCCCACTGGCATTCAGTCTCTTATTGGCTGATATTTGCCTACACTGGATGCGAGCGTCATGCCAGAAGCAAATAGAACGCATTATAATCACTGACACTGTCCACACTGGATACAATTCAACATTCAGTTTCAGATAAATTCCACGTACTACAACAAGACAAATGGAAGAATTAAAGAACGTTCGCTTTGATATGTCCAGTTTAAGCTCTTTCTTTTCAGACTTCAGAAGGATCCCAGCGTCAGAAACAAGTGGATGGTTTATTTTAATGGCGTCCCCGATCGAATCGGAGGATTATATGTTTGTACGGAGCATTTTGTTTTGTAAACAAGGCACAGTGTAATGGAGAGTTTACAGTAAGTAAATGATTTCTAGGGCTGCCCTTGACTAAAATTTTCCAAGTCGACTGTTAGCCATTAGTCGTGAGCCAAAAATGTAGGACACAGGCTAGATATTAATTATGAACAAACAATTTTTTCTCCTCCGATCTCTGTGTTCCTGTAAAGTGGCAAAGTTAGGCTACTACTTAGATGTTTCAAATGATAAGTCATGGTCGCACATCACCTTTTTGTGGTCAACACTCTCGATATGTTCCCACAAGGGGTATAATGGTGCTCTGTAAAAAAAAAAAAATCGAACCGTACTGTTCTCCACCCACGGTTCGTCACGCTCTTGCACCCCGGTTCTTCTCAAATCTGACGACACATATGCATGTATAATATGGTTTGTTGAAAATAAATAAAACAGACAGCGTTCGGCCAATGTATGCTTCTGTTGATGGATACGCATTCTGGTTTCCCCAAAACTTTGTTCAATGCAAATGCCGTATGCCCTATATGACCTATATATTACGACATCATCTCCCGGGTGTTGACAGCACGAGAGCACAGGTGTGAGCACCCGTAAGACCTTCGTTCATCTTCGGAACACAAATGAAGCGTATGACTCTGACAGGGGTCAATGAATTTGTTGAATAAAGTTGTTATTTTTGTTTTGTTTTAGTACACAAAAAGAATTCTCGTTGCTTCATAACAATAAGATTGAACCACTGTAGTCACGTTGACTATTTTAACCATGTTTTTACTACCTTTCTGGACCTCAAAAGGTGCAATGACGTTGCTGCCCATGCGTGGTTCAGATACCCTCGGATTTCACTAAAAATATCTTAATTTGTGTTCCGAAGATGAACGAAGGTCTTACGGGTCTGGGACAACATGAGGGTGAGTAATTAATGACAGAAATTTCATTTTTGGGTGAACTAACCCTTAATGGCAAACATCACAGCAACTGGTTTATTATGCTGCTGCGACTTTAGAAGCTGCAGCTGCTGAACATGACGCAGATTTATTCTATTTTATTTATATATTTATTTTTCATTTTTGGGTGGACTAACCCTTTGATGTTCATCAAAGAACAAAGGTAACAGAAAAAAATTGTAGCTTTAATAAAGAATAATCTATATTTAATTGATAATTTATGCAGTGAACACTGTAAAGTGTTTGATAACTTTATTCAATTTCTGTATTTTTCCTACATGTTAGACAGAGAAGGCCACAGGTAAATATGACATTTATTATAATAGGTTTATGTAAAGATTGTTTTAAGTTTGCTTAACTTAAAATTTTATTTTAATTAATTATTTTTTAAAGCCCAATAAATTTTGAAATAGACAGCTTTCAGTTATACTGTAATGTTGAATGTCTATAATTAATAAAAAATAAAAAAATAAATTTCATTGAGACATCAGTACCAGTATTAGTATCAGTGATATTGGCCTTCATTCATAAAAAGATGGCATTAACAAATATTTAAAATATACTGTCTTTAAGTTCTTTCTACATTAATTTGGAGAGTAACTGTGAAATTATTACAAAATAAAAATATTAAAAACTCCTATGTATTTAATTTCGATTAATTATGATATTAATTACAGAAAAAATGTGCGAACAATTAGTTAATTTTTTTAATCCATTGACAGCATTAATATAAATATAATTGTTACTGCATGCATAGTGTTCACTGTATAAATTAAATATAGATTAATCATTGTTAAAGTTGTTTTGTTGTTTGACAATTGCAGTGACATAGCAGTTATTTTTAGGCTGCTGTCAATAAATGCACGGAACCAATATGATGAAACGCATCCAATTTCTTTCTCAAGTTATCTCAACTGTTTAGGTTCACTTAAGCTCAAGGAGTCGCGAAATAGAGCTTGATTATGCGTTTTTGTGCCATCTGAAAGGCCCCTCTGTGAGCATGCGCAGTGATGCCAACTTAACAATTTTGTTGCTAGATTTAGCCACTTTTTTTTTTTTTTCAGAAGCACCTAGTAACAAATTTAGCTATTATTATTTGGCAACTTTTACCAACTTTTGAAAAGAGCCTCAAATAAANGGCCTTCATTCATAAAAAGATGCCATTAACAAATATTTAAAATATACTGTCTTTAAGTTCTTTCTACATTAATTTGGAGAGTAACTGTGAAATTATTAAAATATAAAAATATTAAAAACTCCTATGTATTTAATTGCGATTAATTATGATATTAATTACAGAAAAATGTGCGAACAATTAGTTAATTTTTTTAATCCATTGACAGCATTAATATAAATATAATTGTTACTGCATGCATAGTGTTCACTGTATAAATTAAATATAGATTAATCATTGTTAAAGTTGTTTTGTTGTTTGACAATTGCAGTGACATAGCAGTTATTTTTAGGCTGCTGTCAATAAATGCACGGAACCAATATGATGAAACGCATCCAATTTCTTTCTCAAGTTATCTCAACTGTTTAGGTTCACTTAAGCTCAAGGAGTCGCGAAATAGAGCTTGATTATGCATTTTTGTGCCATCTGAAAGGCCCCTCTGTGAGCATGCGCAGTGATGCCAACTTAACAATTTTGTTGCTAGATTTAGCCACTTTTTAGTAACAAATTTAGCTATTATTATTTGGCAACTTTTACCAACTTTTGAAAAGTGCCTCAAATAAAAAAAACATACTTTCATCTAAATTACACAAAAAGAGGAAACCACTGAACAGCTAGCCAGCCAGCCAAGCAGCACATCAACCTGGATAAAGCTGAAGAAAGATGCCTAACAGTACATCATATGTGAATTAAGTTGCTAGTTGCAAATTAATTGTTCAATAATAATGGTTCATTTATGATACAGCATGTTATTAGCTTGTTCCTATAATTGTTGTTCAGTTAGGTACACTGTAAGAAAAAATACGTAGAAAAATGGAAAAGGTACTGGTAATTTTATGCCAGGACATTATCCGTTAAGTTGTAACCCTGTAACCCTAAAACACAAAATGCAATGCCTAATTTAAAATACAGGTAAAACAACTGTGAAAAAACAATACGGATAATACAGCCCTATTTTTAGCACACTAACTACCAATACACTGCTTAAAAATATAATTGCTCACTTTTACTAGTTAATAAGAAAATACATAAAATGTAATTGTTCAAAAATGTGGAACTCTTCAATAATTCAATGTTGTATATTTAATATCATAAAGAATGTTTATATTACTTTTACAAATAAAATGTTAATTTTTTTTTACAAACAAATCTAAATTAACATTTTAAATCATATTTTTCACTGAGATTTGAGTTAATTTTTTACGCAATAATGCGTTTTTTTGCATCATGGTGACAGAATGACGTCATCACGCAGTGACATCACTACGTCATTTAGCAACAAATTGACCTGACTTTAGCAACTTCCCCTGAAAATTAGTTGGCAACACTGAGCATGCATGCTTTGATTGTGTGCGAACAGAAAACAATGTGCAATCGCAAATTTTGCCTCTTCTTGCATTTGAATGGTTTAAAAATACTTGACCAAACGTTTAGTCGACTATTACTATTATCATTATTATTTTTTAATAATCCGTGTCATAACCCCTTTAAAACAGCAGTGGTAAAGTGTAGGCAACATGCATTTGCAGGGCATACAGAGTGCCACTGTATCAATATAGACATTCCATACAACATATTGTGGTCTCAGAGATTTTACTACTCTATGCCTAATTCTACCTAGGAATGACCGCACACAACTTTAAAATGCAAATAAACTGCCATACATATTTCCTTGCAGAGCAGCTCGTAAAACAAAGGAAAACAAAATCAGAGTGGTTAAAGATGCAACGTGCACTAGTTTGCACAACCTGCAATGTCAACAAATCGAAAGTCATGTGCCTGGAAAAGGTTGCTTTATGATAGTTGTAACCAAGTTCAGAACCAGACATGTTAACACAAACTGGTTTGAAGATTCATCAATTAATACGTCACACTTTAACTATTACTAATTGCAATCAAACATGAATACTAGTTGTCAACAAATAAATTTATGTTTGAGTGTACACACAAATGCATTGTGAAGCAGCTTTGAAACAATCTGTATTTTATAAAGCGTTATAGAAATAGAGGTGACTTGACTTGTATGCATTCAGTTTATAGGCTATTTACAAAATAAATGGAAATGCAAGGGTCTCAAACTATTGAGTGATCAAATTTGGTATATTTATACTATAAACAGATATACAAGGGGGTAAAAAATTACTTATTTCTTTCTCAAAACAATGAGTTTTGATTTCTAAGTGAACAAATTACCGGTATGTGTAAGTGTTTTCACAGTAGGTTATCAGGAAATGGTTGTGGAATTTAAATAGCAGAGTTTCCCCAAATGAAACCCAAGAGCTGTTAGTTTTGAAAGATGTGTCTAATGTAGAGAACTGTGTTTAGCATTTTGCAATAAAATTTGTTTTGTGTAAAGCAGATAATGTGCATGTAGTTTTGTAGACTTGGTCTGAAGATCCGGTACATGAGTGAATGGTTTCACTGAGTGGGCCTCAAGTAACATTTTTAGTGTGTAAGCAATATGCATCGGCGCTGCGCAGACCAATCACCGTATGACATCAAAGTACCGCGAGAGCGATTGGAGAGCGAAAGACTCCTTATGCTTTTGAACTGATGCCATGTGAATAGGGCTGCACGATACGATTTACTGCGATTAAACCGCACACGATTTGGCAAAGGCTGCGATTATTTTATGTGCAGCTTGTCAGAGCTGTACGGTTCTGTGATCAGTAGTAAATGCTTCTCCATCTGAAAGCCAGAGGGCGCTCTTGCACAGAAACTCCAAATATGCCCTGCCGCAGAAGTAGATAACACACGTCATTCCAGGAAATCATACTATGGGCATCATACTATAGCTGTAGCTGAATAAACAGAAGATTGAAACGCTTTGATTGTTTAAACATGACTAATAAAAACGCGTTATTAAATGTTGTCTTTTGTTGGACAAGATGTTAATAAATGCTTCTCATGTCTGGAAAGATGTGTTGCTTTTTCAAATGTACATTATAAGTGATTTAAACTCGCAGTGCTTTCAGATGGATTAGCATTTGGAGCCATACTTCATTGACAATCGTGTTAAAGTGCGATTTCAATGTTATTTTTTCGTATAGTGCGATAAATCGCGCAGCCCTAATCTTTACCAAGCCTAATTTTAAAAAACTGTAATGGATGAATCACCGTTTTTGAACGAATCTTTTGAATGAATGATTCAATGGCAAATATGTTCAATGACAAATTACAGTCACTTGTCACCACCTACTGGTGGAACGATGTAATTGATACAATCATTATTTGAAGGTCAAGATACTTTCAAAACGTGATTTACTCTATTTTGATAGATATCGTATATCTGAACTATAAACTTTTATCCCAGTACTTCTTTGATAATCTTGCAACACAAGATTTTTTTCTTATAAGTATCACCTAATGATCAATGTTTGACTTACAAAACATAACAATGGTGACACTCAACAAATAATAAAGATAAATATTACAAACTGCTAAAAGTTAACAAAAAAATGATTTATCCACAGCATAACCT
Source organism: Anabarilius grahami (assembly GCA_003731715.1). Lineage (NCBI taxonomy): Eukaryota > Metazoa > Chordata > Actinopteri > Cypriniformes > Xenocyprididae > Anabarilius > Anabarilius grahami. Next base: position 2,761,889 of record RJVU01026436.1, read on the forward strand.
ATTCATGCTGCATTGCATGCTGGGTACCTTCATAGTACATATGCGCTGTAGAAATACAGTATTATATTGTTTGTTTCCAGTCATTTTTGTGTTTTCACAATAAAAACAAGCAGTACATTTGTAAAAACTTGACTAAAATTGCCAGTAAAATACGGTAGCCTTTTACAAGAAATGTCTGAGAGTGCAGTAGACACAAGAGAAGCCTTACTATGAAATTACTGTAAAAGAAATGCAATTACTAACCTGGAATATACATTTATATCTGGTTGATGTTTTTGATATAGGCTATTTGATATATTTGGTGCCCTGGATAATGACATTTTGTTATTCATTTTTAATTCTCTTTATACAGTATGGATTACCTTGTGCTGAGCAAAGAGTTACATGATTGAGAGTAACAGAAATGAAATATATAAGCAGAGATAAGTGATATCACCATGTAGACCTACATTTTAAATGTTGTAACGATGCTGCTCTGATTGAAGCCAGCGAGACTTCAGCTTCACACCCAATCACAGAGTGAAGACCTGCTGACGAAACACTTACTCTAACTCTCTAGTTGTGAATTTTCCGATTATAAAAACGAATGAGTAGTTTCTTAGTAACATTTCTGTGTTTATACCGGATGAAAATCCTGGCTAGCACATCATCTAAACAGTGCTGAATGTTCACGCTCCTGTATGATTCTGCCAACTAATATACACATTTCAAGCACTGATGAACATGGACCTTTAATTACTATTAAAACACATTCTGTTGAAGAACAGGCTATTATAAGCGGCTAACTCACCAATGCTCTGGCCAACGGGAGTGCTGTACGGATTCCCTAACAAGAACTCCATCTTGATGACAACAACAATCCGCCGATGGTGAGAGGCTGACGGAGAGCGCGCATAAGCCCCGCCCAGAGGGCGTTTGATTGGTCTAAACACGCGGAACTTTTAATCTATTGATCGATAATCCTGTCAATCATGAGGAAAAGTCTTAAAGGCTGAGTTCCTTTTTAAAAGGCTCTTATCGTGCAAAAACGTATGGAAACTATGTTATAAAAACGTGAATTTTTGAAGTTTGTTTTACGAAATTATGTTATTTTATTATTTTGACGGGTACACGTCAAATATTCTGTTCTTTCTTCTAAAATCTCGAACATTTCCTTTAATTTTCCATTTCATGAAGAATCTTACCTCGAAGAATATAATAGAAAATCTCTATATGGCTCAGTATTATTAAATTTATTTTCATTTCTTTAGTACGCCTCAAAGCTACTAACAACTCCGGATGTTGATAGCGGTAGTCTGCGGTTGCTGAGCAACAGTGTTGGCGTCCAGCTAGACTTGTACTTAAGTGATATATTTCCAGGCAGGTCTGTTTTCAAATGAATGAGCTTTTAGTACAGAAAAATTACATTTGAAATAGGTGACTGATACATTGTTTTGACTGATTTCATGTTGACAGGTCTGCACTGCTAACGTTAATCCCCCTTGCTGCAGGTAATAAACGGGTCCGGTCATCAGAAGCTCTGGAAAATGAGCTGGCAACAGGATGAACCCAAAGTAATGGATGAGGAGATGCTACAACAAGCAATTGTTGAACAGGGACCTCAAGGGCAAGCTGGACAAATAGCCAAGAAAGAGGGCATCCGGTTTGAGGAGGTGCTTCAGCTGCGACTGGACTTCAGGAGTAAGAACCAATACCACTGATCATTTCATTCCTAAACCATCATTAGATTGCACTAGTTCAGTTCATTTTAATATAAACTTGGGGGAATTTTGAGCTCATTCAGGGTGAATCTCATGAAAACTTGCCTGGGTCAAATAAATTTCACACCAAAATCAAGAGAAAAATAAGAATATATTTTGAATTATTAAAACAGAAAAAAAGTGAAGCCCATTAAGTAAATCCCCTCTCTGACACAGATGTTTGTTAATCAGTATTAATTAAAGTTATAATGTATAAAAATAGAACAGATATTCAATAAAATCACGAACCGGTCAGACAAGATGAAGAGCAGGGGATCTACATGGGGTTGGACAATGAAACTGAAACGCCTGGTTTTAGACTACAATAATTTATTACTATGGTCCTTTTGTGGCCAATACAGCATCAATTCGTCATGGGAAGTCCTTCACAGTGTCCCAGCCACTATGTGATGCTGGTTGAGGAAAATGTTTTCTGACTTGCTCCTCCTAAACACCACAATAATATTCAGATCTGGTGACTGTGCAGGCCATGGGAAATGTTCAGCTTCACTTTCATGTACATAAACCCATTTTTTCACAAGTCTTGCTGTGTGTATTGGTGTATGATCCTGCTGGTACACGGCACCTCCTTCAGGGTACAATGTTTGAACCATTATGGCCCTCCAGAATGGCTCGGTGGTCCTTGGCAGCGACGCGCCCATCAAACACAGTAGGAATTGCCATGATATTGCAGCCCAAACCATCACTGATCCTGTGCTTCACTCTGGGCACTCAACAGTCCAGGTGTTAAGACTCTTTGTGGCTTCTCCACATCGTAACTCCCACAGATGAAGGTGGACTCATCAGAGAACAATACATGTTTCACATTGTCCACAGCCCAAGATTTGCCCTGTCGGCACCAATGAAACCGTCATTTGGCACGAGTGACCAAAGGTTTGGCTATAGCAGCCCGACCATCGATATTGACTCTGTGGAGCTCCAGACGAACAGTTTTGATGGAAACAGGAGAGCCGAGGTGCGCATTTAATTCTGTAGTGAGTTGGGCAGCTGTGGTTTTATGTTTTTTGGATACAGTCCGGGTTAGGATACGGACATCCCTTTCAGACAGTTTCCTCTTGTGTCGACAGTTACTCCTGTTGGATGTGGTTCGTCCTACATGGATATGCTGACATTACCCTGGATACCGTGGCTCTCGATACACCACAAAGACTTGCTGTCCTGGTCACAGATGAGCCAGGAAGATGCGCACCAACAATTTTTCCTCTTGTGAACTCTGATTTGTCTCCCATTATGTTGTGTGAACTGCAGTATTTTATGTACAGCAGTGTTATTGCTCTGATAATTCAACCTTCACACTCTGCTCTTACTGATGGAGTGTAAAACCAGTCAAGATCAGCCACCAGACCACGCATATATAGGCATGAAACCACCAACACTATATTGGCCAGTGTTTCAGTTTCATTGTCCAACTACTGTATTTGCAGCAATTAAACTTAATTTAACACAAAAAAGAAGATAATCCAATAGGAACATGCCAGCTTTGAAAACCAAAGACAACACCAAACAAAGAGAGAACCAAACTATAAAATAAGAAGAAATAAACAAACTGCAAATGATAGCACAAATAAATACAATAGAATAAAGAGACAAATGAAATAAACATGGTTTATCAGGCGGGTCTAATGGTATATTCGGGTAAGAAATTCTACAGAAATTAAAGTAATCAAATGTAAAATAACACTGTAGTCTTAAATTCAGATTAATGCTTACATTAAAAGTTCCAAAAGTTATTCAGTCAAGAGCAGCGAGTGATTTTCTCTTTGTCTTTTGTTCTTTGATTAACATGACAGAAAGCAGCAGGTTTATTAGACTGCTGTCACTTTAAGAGCTTATGCACGGATCCAATATACTGTTACACAGCATGCGTTTTCTCTCAACTATTTACGTTCCAAAACTGACTGTATTTACCTGAATACTTGGCAAGACAGGCATTTTGACAATTTTGTATGTATTTGACCGTTTAAGTGCAAAAAGCCAAGAAAAAGAAGTTAACTTGGTACTCGCGAGCTGTTTGAGAGGTGGCTTTATGAGAGCACCACTTATATAGATCAGTGGTGCGTGTGCTTTTGGTGCGAGAGCGAAACCTGTGGGAATGAGTACAATTATGCGCAATACAAAGCACTATTCAACCAGAGCGAATGAGAAGAGTGAATGAGAGGAGGCGGGTGTGTGTCAATTCACCGTCAGAGAGATGAGAGAGTGAGAATGCGCAGCAATATTGGTGTATTGATACTGCAGAAAGGAGTATTGGAACCGTTTCAGATATTTCAGTATCGATACGTATCGAAATATCAATGTTTTTGACAGCACTAGTTTGTTAGTACTTTAGCATAATCAAACGTGGGGCAACCAACACAGAAACTTGCAGAAGAAGAAAACATAAAATAGGAAATTATGGCAGAGTATGATAATAAAAAAAATTTAAAATAGGGTTTAAATATAAAAGATTATGAGAACTGAACAAGAAACAGGTGGCGAACATAATCAGTAACGTTGGGGCTGTTTACACGACACCATTTTTAACTAAAAACTGAACACTTTTTTTGCGTTTTGGCCATTCATTTTCACAACAATGCCATTTTTTGTGGCCTGAAAACACAAACATTTGAAAACGGGTTTCAAAGTGGAAGTTTTTGAAAATGTTACCATTTTCATCTCCGTGTAAACTGCAAAAACCAGAATCTGTGAAAACGGTGACAGCATGCACATGCGTATTACGTACGTGTTTAGTCTATCCACCTTATTTTTCAACACGGAACAAAGCTGTTTTCTGTGAATGTGCGACACTTCCGATTTATTAGCCGCTATAGGGAAATATCAAGAAGAATATCATGCGCGAGGTGAGTGCTCTGTAAAAGAATGCGTATGTGCGCAGGCGCAGTCTTTATTTACAAAATGACATCGCCAACTTCTTGTCTGGCATGCGTAATACAACGTTTTTAGTCGTTTTCGTCGATCCGTGTGAACGGGGATAGTTTTGATAACTTTTCAGTTTTTAGTACATCGTTGTCGTGTAAACGTACCCTTAAGAAAACAAATGAGAACATGCTTAGGAACTATTACAACAAAAGAAACTGGAACTAAACAGGAAGAACAGAACAAAATAATCTTCAAACTAAGAGTCTCTTAACACAAAGAACCAAAACCGTGGCAAATAATGTATAAATACTTAAATTTAAATAAAATATATATTTGTTTCATATTACATTACTGGGCATTGGGGAAGAAAACGTGTTTAATTATCATGATTGCATTGGTATCATTTCAATAACAGTTGTTTATTTATTTATTGCAAAATATAATTCATATAATATTGATGTTTTTTGTAGACATCCTGAAGATTTACCACCTGTGGCATTTCACCTCTCTAACAAAACTTCAGCTGGATAATAACGTTATTGAGAAGATTGAAGGGTTAGAAAACCTTACTAATCTGGTCTGGCTGGGTGAGTTCAGACTGTCCGACTGATATCAAAACAGATCCAGAGTGCATCTGTTTGAATCTTCAAACACTAAGCCAGAATTTTTGTATCCCTCAGATCTGTCATTCAATAATATTGAAGTGATTGAAGGACTGGACTCTCTTGTGAAACTTCAGGACTTGAGTTTGTTCAACAACCGCATTTCTGTCATTGAAAAACTGGATACGCTGCAGAATCTGCACGTCCTCTCTATAGGAAACAACACCATTGCTCAACTGGATAATGTAAGCCAACTATATTTTAGATGATTCATTTTTAGAAAGTGTGGAATCCCAGGCCAGAAGGATGAAAATGAGTCTGATTTCATATGCAGCTATCTAATAATTAATTCCCAAGAAGTAATCAGAATCAGAATCAGAAAGAGCTTTATTGCCAGGTATGTTGTTTACACATACTAGGAATTTGTTTTAGTGACAGAAGCTCCACAGTGCAACAGAGTGACAGCGACAAGACAAGACACATAATAAAAAGAATAAAATAATAATATACAAATTTACAAGATAGACAAAGTGAAAAAAAAAAAAAAGCAAAAAACAATATATAATATAGACAATTGTATGTACAGTTATGTGTGCAAATTTGAAATATAAGTAAGTGTTTTAAGTAAATAATGTGTAATAGTGTTGTGTGTTCCATGTTTGTCAAGTGTTCATGAGATGGATTGCCTGAGGGAAGAAACTGTTCCTGTGTCTGGTCGTTCTGGTGCTCAGGGCTCTGTAGCGTCGACCAGATGGCAACAGTTCAAAGAGGGAGTGTGCTGGATGTGAGGGGTCCAGAGTGATCTTCTTTGCCCTTTTTCTCACTCTGGATAAGTACAGTTCTTGGAGAGTGGGGAGGGTTGTGCCAATGATTCGCTCAGCAGACCGGACTACCCTCTGTAGTCTTCTGAGGTCAGATTTGGTAGCTGAGCTGAACCAGACGGTAATTGAAGTGCAGAGGATGGATTCAATGATGGCAGAGTAGAACTGTTTCAGCAGCTCCTGTGGCAGGTTGAACTTCCTCAGCTGGCGAAGGAAGTACAACCTCTGCTGGGCCTTTTTCACAGTGGAGTCAATGTGAATGTCCCACTTCAGGTCCTGTGAGATGGTGGTGCCCAGGAACCTGAATGACTCCACTGCAGTCACAGTGCTGTTCATGATGGTGAGTGGGGGGAGAGCAGGGGGGTTTCTCCTGAAGTCCACGATCATCTCCACTGTCTTGAGCGTGTTGAGCTCCAGGTTGTTAAGACTGCACCAGACAGCCAGCTGTTCAACCTCCAGTCTGTAAGCAGACTCGTCTCCGTCCCGGATGAGGCCGATGACTGTGGTGTCGTCCGCAAACTTCAGGAGCTTGACAGAGGGGTCTTTAGAGGTGCAGTCGTTGGTGTAGAGGGAGAAGAGCAGTGGGGAGAGGACACAGCCCTGAGGGGCGCCGGTGCTGATGGTGCGGGTGCTGGATGAGAATTTTCCCAGCCTCACTAGCTGCTGCCTGTCTGTCAGGAAGCTGGTGATCCACTGACAGACAGAGGTGGGCACGGAGAGCTGAGTTAGTTTGGGCTGGAGGAGTGATGGGATGATGGTGTTAAAAGCAGAGCTGAAGTCCACAAACAGGATCCTCACATAAGTCCCTGGTCTGTCCAGATGCTGGAGAACATAATGCAGTCCCATATTGACTGCATCATCCACAGACCTGTTTGCTCGGTAAGCAAACTGCAGGGGGTCCAGTAAGGGTCCAGTGATGTCCTTCAGATAAGCCAGAACCAGTCTTTCAAATGACTTCATGGCCACAGACGTTAGAGCCACAGGTCTGTAGTCATTAAGACCAGTAATTTTGGGTTTCTTTGGGACGGGGATGATGGTGGAGCGTTTGAAGCATGAGGGGACTTCGCACAGCTCCAGTGACCTGTTGAAGATCTTTGTGAAGATGGGGGCCAGCTGGTCAGCGCAGGTTTTCAGACAGGCTGGTGAAACGCTGTCTGGGCCTGGTGCCTTTCTTCTCTTGTTCTTTCTGAAGACTTGGTGCACGTCATCTTCACTGAACTGAATTGTAGGTGTGGGGGAGAGGGGGGTTGTTGGAGGTGTGAATGGTGATGATGATGATGATGATGACGATGGTGATG
>RJVU01026436.1:2776214-2825116 GCA_003731715.1 Anabarilius grahami
TATATATATATATATATATATATATAGGCTACTTTAAACATGTTTTATTGGCAAATTCATTGTTTAGAAACAGCTGTCACAACATTAACGATTCTCTGCATTTCCACAGTAACACTTTCTTGAAATGGAACTACAAATCCCATCATGCCTTTTCCAAAGCAGCCAATGAGCATCCAGAGTCATTGTTCCGTATTGCCCGTCATCCAATCAGAGAACAGCATGCTGGATCACATGACTCGCTGTTGAGCGCCTTCATTCTGCTCTGAGGGACGTAACCGCGCGTCCTGCGGGAGAAACTCCGAAACTCACGCACTGCGCTGTCAGTGTCGCGTTTTCTTCTCTTCCTGGGTCTCAGATAAGTGACGCTCAGCTGGTTGTGCTCGGGGACTTCCCCGCAGAAGCGATCAAACATGCCGGTCCGTACCGACTGCTGTCAGGGCTCGTCGTTGGCCTGCATGGCCTCGGCCTCTCTCGTTCCGCCCCCGCCGATCAATACCCATCAGCCCGGCGTCAACACCTCTCTACTCTACAGCGGCTCCCAGTTCCGCGGGCACCAGAAGAGCAAAGGAAACTCCTATGATGTCGAGGTGGTTCTGCAGGTAAACACTTTGCTCTCTGTGGATATGCTCAGTAAGGAGTGAGCTGCTTACCTAGGCAGCATTCTGCGAATTCAAATGACTGCTGTTTAGGTTACAGGCAGCTCACTAGGTTGTGAAACTATGAAGCCCAAAGATTATGTTTGTTTGTTAGTAGGGAGTATACTAGGTAGGTTTTGAGTCAAAAATGCTGTCTAGGTAGACAGCTCACTAGGTTGTGAAACTATGAAGCCCAAAAATAGTAGTCTGGTTACCAGTTTGTTTGTAGGTAGGTTCTGAGTCCAAAACTGCTGTCTAGGTTGGCAGCTCACTAGGTTGTGAAACTTTGAAACACAAGCATACAGTTTGTTTGTAGTTATGAGCCTACTATGTACGTTTTGAGTCAAAAAAATCCTGTCTAGGTAGGGTGCTCACTTGGTTGTGCGAATATGAAGCTAAAAAATCATATGCTGGCAACCAGTTTGTCTGCATGTAGGCAGCCTACTATGTAGGTTCTGAGTCCACAAATGCTGTTTAGGTAGGCAGCTCACTATATAGTGAGAGTGTGAAGCCCATAAATGCTGTTTGTTTGTAGGTAGCCTGCTTACTATGTATGTTTTGTGTGAAGCCCATAAATGCTGTTTGTTTGTAGGTAGCCTGCTTACTATGTATGTTTTGAGTACACAAATGCTGTTTAGGTAGTTTTACTTTTGTGATTATTAGTGCTCATAATGTAATGGGTCTAATATTGCATGTCTGTGAATTTGGAGATATAATCAGTATGGATCAGTTACCCGCTTTTAAGTTAAATAGGGCAACCAGAGAGAGTCATATCTTCATGTTTGAATCCAGATTAGTATTTTGAGAGATTTTTGTTGAATGTTATTAACTGACCCACATTAGCAGATCTGTTCTTGTGGTCTGGAGTTGTGCCAAGTACATCATTAGAGTGACTGATTTTAAAACTCTTTGCTTTGGACCTACAGCATGTGACCATGGAGGACTCGTACCTGTGTGGATATCTCAAGATCAAAGGTCTGACAGAGGTGAGACAGGCTTGTTGTGGTCAATGTGACCGCATTTCTATTGATGTAATCATACTGTGACCTGCAGTGTGCTTTTTAGTAGCTGTTGATCTTATAATGATTTACGACAGGGCATGACATACACACAACACACTCTTGTTTGTCTGAATGGACATTCTGCTTTTGTGGTCTTATTGTCTGTGTGCAGTACTGGAGCACAAAAGATTTGGACACTGATCTTTAAAGTGCTGCTGTCCTCGCACTGTTAGTCTTTGATTTGATCGAGATACAGAAGCTTAGGTCCACTTTAAGAAGCCTAATGCACTTAATTGGGAAACTCATTTATTGATCGCTTTCTCAGTCGTAGTGTTTCAAAGGAAATATGAAACAGATATGACACTGTCGGTATTTATTTATCTTGATATTTGTGCAATTTTCCTGAAATATTTCCAATCGATCTTCAAACAAGTAGCTTCAAAATGTTTAATGCAAGAACAAGAATGATCAGTTTGATGATATTTAATCATTTTCAATTATATGCACAAGTATAACAGTACAGTATTTACCTACATGACTAGGGTTCAAAAGTTTGGATCTGCTAATATTTTCAAAAAGTCCCTTATGATCATCAAAGCTGCATTTATTTGATCAAAAATACAATAAAGACAGTAATATTGTGAAATATTATTACTATTTAAAATAACTTTTCTATGTGAATATACTTTAAAATGTAATTTATTGTAGTGATCAAAGCTGTATTTTCAGCATCATTACTCCAGTCTTCAGTGTCACATGATCCTTCAGAAATCATTCTAATATGATGATTTGATGCTCAAGAAACATTATTATTATTAATGTTGAAAACAGTTGTGCTGCTTAATAATATGTGGAAACTGTGGTACTTTTTTTCAGTATTTTTTGATGAATAGAAAGTTCAAAAAACAGCATTTATTTGAAATAGAAATATTTTGTAACATTATAAATGTCTTTACTGTCATTTTTTATCAATTTAATGCGTCCTTGCTGAATAAAAGTATTGATGTCTTTCTTTAAAAAAATCTTCTGAAGGGTAATGTATATTTTTATTAAAACATTCTAATGTATGAAAAATACTAAGTAAACTATTTTGGGCAAGGATGAGAGTGAATCATTTGAATCAGAGTTTTGAATTAGTCATTTTAAATGGACACTTTAAACTGATTCATGGAAATTAATTGGAGTTGCCAACTTTAATGCCATAATGAGGGTTTTTCCTGGATCAAAAATAGTCTTCGGTGGTGGTGGACGAACACGGTCATCCACACACACAGTACAAAGTACCCTACCCTTGTGAACTGAGAGCCCAGTACTGACAATAAATCCCAAATATATTCAAAGAAACAGGTTGTAATATTAACTACCTATTTACTATTCTATTAACTATTCTATTTATTCATGAAATAAAATATTATCAGGACAGATCATAAAACAAAGTGCTTAGAACTATTTTATATTTAAAAATCTTTAAATTTGAATGTAAATGTAAAGTCCCTGAGTGACTGATTTGAAAAGTGCGATTTACCCGTGTAGAATGTACAGTGGCGCATTTAATTAACCGCATTATTAGACCGTTTTCTAAGGCTGCACGATGTATTAAATCTATTTAAAATCATAATATAGCATAGTGCTATTGTAAATTCAAAAGGGCTGTGATTCAGTTAAATATATGAGCTTTGTTTTTAATATATGCACTTTAATTATTTACATGTGTGTAGGTTACGTGCGTCTCGAGCGGCTCTGTTCACAGTAAATGCTGCTTCACATGATCAGTTATCATTTACATGTGTGGAGCATCTCAAACTCACAAAAACATCAAGTTTTTTTTTTAACAAATGTAATTATATTCACTTTATTAGTTTTGATTTTTTTTTTTTCAGTTTTGAAGGATTTATTAAATTTATTTAAATAAATTAAAATATTTTAGTTTTTATCTCCCCCCCAACCCCAAAAAAATAACTCTTTATATAAAATTCACCTTGAAAAAGATCCATATTTCTAACTTTCATTCATGAAGATAAAATGGACAATTTGCCAATGTTTAGTTTAAGTTTTTTTTCCATCTGTTGGAAAATACAGTTTTAAAAGTAAAATTATCATTATAACCAGTAAATGGCTGCAGAGCTCCGCTCATTGTTTCATTTTTGAATAATTGAAAGGCATCTTTTCATAAGTTTCTCCAGTTGGATTTAAATCTACATATTATGAAAACACAATTGTTATTAGTTTTGTGGTGGTTCTGCATTTTGGCTGATTTTATTTGACAGATTATAACAGCAATTTTTATAGTCTCACTAATTTATTTCTCAGGTGTCGTCACATTAAATGATCAAATTAACTTTTGGCGGGACAAAGATTCATTTCAAAATATTTTCAATACAGGAAAAACCCGGCATATTGAAGTTTAAATAATAGACACTATTAAAAAAAACATCACGAGATCAGTCTAATGAATGACACATTCTTTAGAAAACGTAATGGCCAAATAAAAAGTGCATTGTGAATTCATGATGTTGTTCAATTTTATATTTTGAGAAAAATTAGTTTGACTAGATCATAAGTATAATGTCAGACAACATTATAGATCACTGCAAAGCTCACAGAAGAGAAAGAGTTACTTAACCTGCTCTGTTGCTTTCTTTAGGAATATCCCACCCTTACTACATTCTTTGCTGGGGAGATCATAAGCAAGAAACGGCCTTTTTTAACCAGGAAATGGGATGCAGATGAGGATGTCGACAGAAAACACTGGGTAATAATATAAGTGGTGATTCATTGTGCGTAATATAATGCAGAATGATTATGAATCATTATCATGACTCAACTGTGGTTCATAATAGAAACTGATCTGTTAAATATGTTGTTGTTTTTTCCTCAGGGGAAGTTTCAAGCATTTTATCAGTACGCAAAAAGCTTTAATTCAGACGATTTCGACTATGAAGAACTAAAGAACAGTGACTATGTCTTCATGCGGTGGAAGGTATGGTATTTATTATGTCTGAAATCATGAATAAATTTCACTATTTTACAATATTACTGTTTTTACTGTATTTTTGATCAAATAAATGCAGCCTTGTTGACTTACTTTAAAATTTTTAATCAAATCTTACCAACCCCAAACGTTTGAACAGTAGTGTATTTAAAAAAATCCATAAAAGCTGCTTTGTGTAAATATACAAATCTGGTGAAATGAATGTAAATAATCAAATAATCCAGCTGTAAAATGTTGTTTTCTTTGGTTCAGGAGCAGTTCCTAGTTCCAGATCACACAATCAAAGACATCAGCGGTGCTTCCTTCGCTGGCTTCTACTACATCTGTTTCCAGAAGTCTACAGCCACCATAGAGGGTTACTACTACCACAGAAGCTCTGAATGGTATATAAATATACAGATTTGTGTGTAGACTTTACAGAGTGCTTGACTCTTGCATTGTCAATACAAGATCTGGGGCCTGTACCATGAAGCCAGATTAGCTGGCTAGCCAGGTCAATTTCAGATTAGTTTGCACCAATCCTGGGTTTTAGGTACCATGAAAGTGACTTGGCTTTTAGCGGTGTTCATCACCATAGTAACTTATGCACCAGGGCAGGTTATGTTCTGGTTCAGAGATCTCAAACCGAAATTGGGCCAATCGGATGTGAGCTAAATGAACTGACACATCCAATGCAATAAAGTCACTCCCCCAGTTTCTCTTCCACCAAATTAAAGGTCACTATATAGCAAAAAAAATATTTAAAAAATATTTTATGATTTATATATGACATATAATAATTATGATATATATTATTATTAATCCATTACACACAAGCGATTTTAGTTTAGCCGTTATTAAGCATTTTGTTTCAATGAATATTAATATATACAGATCATACGTAATGTAAATAAACTTTAAATATGACTACGTGACCTTACATGTTTGAGTCTCTATCGCTATTATCAACTATATAAACTAACATCACAAGTTTCACTTGCACTGATAGAGCAAGATCCTTTTTTTATTTGTTCTCTTTCATGGACAAATATTTTCATTAGTGTAAATGAGTTTAAATACTTCATTTTCTTCAATTTCTTAACCTTCAGCAAAAGAGTTTTGTGTCGCGCTGGCTCTCTCGCGAGAACTAACTCGTAGTTTCTCTCTGTTGCAAGGCATGTGATTGGCTGTTCACCACTGATGTAATGCAATAATGTGCGCCACAAACTCAGGATCAAAGCCTGAGTTGACAAAGAAAGTTGATGATAAGCATCATGGTACCAACAAAGCTGGATTGGAGTGGTTTGGTTTTGTCAACTCAAAACTAATCCTATAACCCTGAGTTTGTTCAACTACAATATGGTACAGGCCCCTGGACCAAAAATTGATGCACCTCTTGATGGAAATAAAAGTTGTGATGTTATTTTCATCAAGAGGTGCATCAATTTTTGGTCAAGATCTTGTATTGACAATGCAAGAGGTGAGCACTCTGTAAAGTCTCCTCCAGCACATCCCAAAGACTTTCAATGAATTTATGGTCTGGACTCAGAGGTGCCAATTCATGTGTGAAAATGATTCTTCATGCTCCCTCACAACCATTCTTTCACAATTTGAGCCAGATGAATCTTGGCTTTGCCATCCTGGAAAATGGCCAAGATTTATGGTAAATATCCTGTATATATCGCCTAGTCCCAAGAACCCAATTTTTATTTATCATATTCTTATCATCAGGTATCAGTCTTTGAACCTCACACACGTCCCTGAACACAGCGCACCCATCTATGAGTTCCGGTGACACTTGAAGTCCTCTCGTCACAGCAAGAGGGTGAATCTGCAGTGGACAGAGGAAATGGACATGAGTGAAAGAGAGGAACTGTCTAATGATTACGCCAAGGACTCGGCTGTCCTCTCCCCTCAATGAACGAATAAAATGGAGGTACAGATGATGGAGAACTCTTTCAGGAGACTGTACACAGGCCGATCAAGCGAGTGGGAATCGGGGATTCGCAGCAGTGTTAGCGTTTTGGTTTTTCTTTTATGTTTCTGAGTTTTTAATGCTTCTGTCCTCCGGTCATCTTAGAAAATCATTTTTATCCTTAAGGTCTGGGGATTAAAATCACAGTTTTTCTGGATGGAAGAGCCAATAGTGATTTTTTTTTTTTTTGCCTTGTAATTTGATAAAACAGCATGGCCAATCTAGAAATTTTGAAATTTGTTTTAATTTATTTTTAATCATTCTGTGATGAAAAGACTGTAAATGACTGTGGCCGTGTATACAGACACTGGGGACGTCTTTTACAGACGTATCAAAGATTCAGTGTGCGATATGATGGATACAGAGAGTTGTTATTGTCTGTGGCTTGCTTGGCCCTCGGACGTTTTTTATTAACGTAAGGTGTATCATCAAAAGTCACATATATAACAGCTGGGTCTTTTGCTTCTACATGTGATATATTTTTTATTATGAAGTGAAATGGAGTCAGGTGTTTTGGCAAGAGGTATATATTATCCCATGGTGGTCAAGCTATTTGTAGAGCTGCTTTGGATGAAACATTTCTGATTTTTAAAAAAAATCTGTTGGTAGTTTTACGCTCCTTGTTTTGCTATGCAACCTGAAAAATCTCAGCTTGTAAGAATCTCAAGTATATGGAGGCTTGTTTTTGCCACAGAATAAAAAATTTGAAAATAAAATAGGTAATTGTGACTTTTTAATCACACAGTTCTAACTTTATTTTTCTTAATACTTGGAATTTTTATTTAACACCTTGTTCTGACGTTTTTGTTTTGTCAGAAGTGCAATATACCTGTAATTTTGAAGAAAAGTCAGAATTCTGAGTTTACATTTCACAATTCTAACTTTTTTCTTACAATTCTGAGTTAACATCTCATGATTCTGACCTTTTGCTCACTTTTGTGAGTTTATATCTCACAATTCTGACTTTAACTCAGAATTCTGAGAAAAAGTCAGTATTGTGAGATGTAAACTCAGAATTCTGCTAAAAAAGTTGGAATTGCAAGCTGTAAACTCAGAATTCCGCAAAAATAAGTAGGAATTGTGAGACGCTAACTCAGAATTCCGCTAAAAAAGTCATTATTGCAAGAGAAACTCAGAATTCTGGTATTTTGGTAAAGGAAAATGAAGTCAGAATTGTGAGATATATACTCAGAATTCCAGTATTCTGGTAATAAAAAATAAAAAAAGTCAGAATTGCAAGATTTAAACTCAGAGTTCCATAAAAATAAGTCGCAGTGATTTTAAAAAGTCGCAGTTTCCTTTTTATTGTTTTAAGGCAGAAACGGGCTTCCATGCAATTATCTTCTCACTTGTTCACTTTAATATTCACAGCTCAGAGAGTATTGATTGGTTTTCGCACCAGTGTCACGCGGCGTGTCGAAGCGCAAGGCCGGAGATGCACAGACGTCGCTTTCAGTCCTTGCCGATGATGCCATGATGGATAAGCAAGTGTTTTTATTGGAAGGCTCAGGAAGATTTTTAAAATCAAACAGTCCAGATGATGGACAACACTGTTCTTTTAAAGCACCCATCAGCCTCGACTCGTTTTTGATGGCCGTTATCTGCATCTTTTACAGTCTAGCAATGCGCAAAATATAACGGCTGAGGCTTTAAGGAAGCCTCTTGTGAGGTGTTGGAAGTTTGGGAGAAACATTTATGATACCCATGTGCGTCCATTTAAGCTTTAGTCAAACCCTTTGCCTTAAAAGTCAGAGATTTGTCTATGAAACCACTTTTATAAGCATTAGTTTAAGCTCTGTACAGACAGAAAGACTTATACGAATGTGTGTTCAGGTTAAAAGTGTTTGAGGAGTTTGAAAAGAAAGATTGCTGTACCTCATCCACCAAAACCTCCTTTTTAATTGTAACTAGTGAGTATTGAACAGGTTCACACCACATTTCAACCTAGCTATGTTGAGACGTCTAAATTACATTTTGTACATACAAAGTAAGACTAATTATATATATATATATATAGGCTCATCACATGCCCAAATCCAACTATTAATGCACATTATTTCCCATGCAAAATACCTAAAACACACCCAATAATTGGCATTTTTTGCAGATGTGTAAATTTGAAATTTTTCCCTATTTTATTTATTTTGTTGTCCCTAACAAAAGCAGAAATGTGGTTTCAGAAAGATGTTTATGAATATGTGGGATGTTTTCTTTGTTGCACCTAATAATCTGCTGCCTGAAGGTCAAGATTTATTTAAATAAATGCTGAGAAAATGAAAGGCCACTGCACATGCTGTTACAGTACAAATGTACATAATAGGGCTGTTTGTGGTGTACACAAATGATTTAATTCTCTACAATAATGAGTGATCTTTTTATTGGCACAAAAGGATAAGAAAATAAAAGACTATTGAACACAGATTTGAGTTGGTCTTTTGGGGATACAAAAATCAAAATAAAGGTCCCAAAAGTGTTTTTTTCCTCTCTCTTTCTCTGTCTCTTCAATGTAAAGAAACACTACCCTATAGACTTAACACATACAGTAATACTCATGTCACCGTTTTCACAAATTCATGTTTTTGTAGTTTACACAGAGACGATAATGGTATCGTTTTCAAAAGCCTGCACTTTGAAACCCGTTTTCAAAATTTTGCATTTACAGGACTCCGAAACATCATTGTCGTGTAAATGAACCGCATAAAAAGTTTTCAGTTTTTCATTGAAAACAGTGTTGTGTAAATGGCCCCTTAAGTATGAAGAACATTTGTCCACTATAAAGAACGTTTAATGGTTCCATAGATGTTAAAGGTTCCTCAATGTCAATAAAGAACCTTTATTTTTTTAAGAGTGTATGGATAGAAATTCTCAAGGCAAACTGCAGACAGAACATGAAATGAAAGAATGATTTTGTGTTACAATGTAGTAATACACAAAGATATGAAGGCTACATTTAGGAAATGTAAGCAGCTCTTTCAACCACTGGATGGCGTAGTATCATCTCTTCAGTACACGGGCTGTGTTCTATACTGCGCTATGTATTCTGAATGCCAACTACACATTTTTAAACAGTAGTTCACCACTTTATTAGACAACCTCATTATGCTTAGTTTACTTCAGCATAAGGTGCCTGGTTATGACAATACATTTTGTGTATACGTGTGTGTGTTACATATACATGTAATTCAAGGAAGAGAAATTGATACTGAGGTTGATAGTTTATTATCTATACCTTACACTAGCATTTCACTTTTATCACTGAATTATGTCATGTGACTATCGGCAATTCTACAGTAATATGGCAACAAAATATTTCCCAGCACATTGCATGATTCACAATGTACTTATCGTCAAAAAGCCAATAACACCCAATTCCTTTTATTATTCTGTGAAGACAAGAGCAACTCAGATGATTCACAGCAGGAAATGATGGTCTTCGAGAAGAGGCCACTTACTATTTATCTTTCTTTCACAATGAGAGTCTTAAAGGAAGAAATCAAGTTACATCAGGTTACATAATAATGTTAAACACTTGCACAATTGTGAATGATACATGATTGATGTGATGTCAATGTAATAAAAACCTTTAATAAAAACCATTACGTCCAGAGAGGGGGAGTGTGACGTCAAGCTCCACCTATTACGTCCAAAGAGGGAAAGCGTGACGTCAAGCTCCACCCTTTACGTCCAAAGAGGGAGAGCATGACGTCAAGCTCCAACCGTTACGTCCAAAGAGGGAGAGCGCGACGTCAAGCTCCACCCGTTACGTCCAAAGAGGGAGACCATGACGTCAAGCTCCACCCGTTACGTCCAAAGAGGGAGAGCGTGACGTCAAGCTCCACCCGTTACGTCCAAAGAGGGAGAGCATGACTTCAAGCTCCACCCCTTACGTCCAAAGAGGGAAAGCGTGACATCAAGCTCCACCCGTTACGTCCAAAGAGGGAGAGCGTGACTTCAAGCTCCACCCATTACGTCCAAAGAGGGAAAGCGTGACATCAAGCTCCACCCATTACGTCCAAATAGGGAAAGCGTGACGTCAAGCTCCACCCATTACGTCCAAAGAGGGAAAGCGTGACGTCAAGCTCCACCCATTACGTCCAAAGAGGGAGAGCGTGACGTCAAGCTCCACCCATTACGCCCAAAGAGGGAGAGCGTGACGTCAAGCTCCACTAATAACGCAACTTCAGATGTTTGATTGCAACATTTTACAGAGGCCTCGCTTTCAAAAGCTGCTCACCTCAAATAGGAGAAAAGATAAAACTTGGGCTGAAAATTCACAGACTCACAAATATGCAACTGGTCTGATCCCGCTCTGTTTGATATCCATATCTCTGGGAAAGTCTTATCACTACTGCCTGTGGTTGTAGCTGCTGACCAGCGGTGTTAGTTTAGCTAACCACATTCACCTGCTTCACTCAGCCTATATGGAGTTTACATTTGATATGCAATATCAGAGGAAAGGCTTGAAACTTTCAAATCACAGCATAAACCTAAAAGATTTGTTATGGGATGCAAAAGATCATCTCTGTCAGTGGTTTGGCAACCCCTTTCAAAGTCAGAGATGCAAGTAAAATGTGCAGTAAACTAGCATTTTCATTTGCAATGTCAGAAATGCTTGCCTAAATGTCACTAGGGTGTTCTGGGTGGTTGCCAAGAGGTTGCTTAGAAAGTTGAGAGATAAAGTTGGCAGACTAATTAACAGAACAGGTGAATGGAATCAAATAAACAGACACAACTAGGTCACAGGGGAAACACAGAAACATGAGGACTCTGACAGTACGCCCCCCTCTGGAAAGGCACGTCCTCTCGCCATTCAAGGTCCAACTGAGGAGGGAGGGCGGGGGCTCTGGAGGAGGACGAGGAAGAGGAGAGGGACAAAAACAGTCAATAAAAAACAGAACAGTCCATGGGAGAGTGGAGGGTGGGAGGAGCCAAGGGGGAGCCTGGAGCAGGAGGAGTCAGATGTTGGTCCAGAGACCAACCATGACGAGGACCCAGGGTGAAGTCGAGGTGGGAGGAACCATGGTGGAGACTTGAGAGGCGCCACCCTGGGGACGGCCGATGGAGACGCCACTGGAGATGGAGACCCAGGTGGATCTGGCATGCCGGAGAGCCCACACGACACTGCTGGAACTGGAGACCCAGGTGGAGCCGGGACGACGAGCATCCGAGGTGGAACACGGGAACCTGAAGTCTGAGGCGGAGGCGGTGGGACAGAGGACGAAGGCAAAGCCAGGCGGGACCGAAGGTGCAGGTAGGACGACATCTGACCAAGGTGGAGCCTGTGGGACGAGGGAGCCCGGTGGAGTCGTAAGGCTGAAGGCTTCCGGTGGAGCCGAGGGAGGGAGGAGCCAAGGCGTAGACGATGCGTCGACAGGCTGCGGTGGAGTGTTGGGTTCAGAGGCTGGAGGCGGAGCCAGGGGATCCTCTGGTTTAGGCGGAGCTGGTGGCCTGAAGCACTGAAGCGGATCCACATACTTAGGTGTAGGAGATGAAGAGGGGCTGAAGGGTACCAGTGGAGGTGGAGCTGAGGAACTGGCAGTTAGAGGAGGCGGGAGAGGGAACACAGGAGATACAGGGCTGGACGGAACCAGCGGGGAAACCCGATGTGGAGTGGGGCTGGTGTCGTCCTCAGCCGGGCCGATGGTGAACGGCAAGTTGCTGTCACCAGCACCCACTCCACGAATGCGGCGAAGTCCTCCTTCGGACCGCCCGCTGGAATGAGTGCCTTGGAGCGCTCGCTCAGGCCGCTGTGATAAAATACACAGAGCAAATGGTCCGGGAAGTGAGTCTGGCAATCAAGCTGGAGAAAGTCACTAGTGTGTTCTTCGAGCGGGCAGTCTCCCTGCTCCAGGCAGAGAAGCTGGACGGCGGGTAGGTCCTTAGAGAAAAAGAGACAAAAAACTGAAGAAAAACGCTGCAAACAAAAAAATCAGTTATGGTCCGTTCTTCTGTCACGGAACGTGTGTGTAGAATGAAGCGCATGACAGGAATAGTCCAAGAAATAGAATTTAAAGGGTTAGTTCACCCAAAAATGAAAATAATGTAATTTATTACTCACCCTCATGCCTTTCCACACCCGTAAGACCTTTGTTAATCTTCGGAACGCAAATTGAGAAATTTTAGTTAAAATCCGATGGCTCCGTGAGGCCTGCATTCACAGCAATGACATTTCCTATCTCAAGATCCATAAAGGTACTAAGAACATATTTAAATCAGTTCATGTGAGTACAGTGGTTCAATATTAATATTATAAAGCAACGAGAATATTTTTGGTGTGCCAAAAAAAACAAAATAACGACTTATATGGTGATGGCCGATTTCAAAACACTGCTTCAGGAAGCTTCGGAGCATAATGAATCAGCATGTCGAATCAGCGGTTCGGAGCACCAAAGTCACGTGATTTCAGCAGTTTGGCGGTTTGACACGCGATCCGAATCATGATTCGACACACAGATTCGTAAATAACAGAATTTTCATTTTTGGGTGAAAATTCTGAAATAATACAGAACAGGGAGAACACAACCACGTATAACATAGACGAGAACGGACGAAGACTGAGGGAGAACACAGGGACTAAACACAAACAAGGGAGCAGATCAGAACAAGTGAATGGAATCAAATTATCAGACACACTGGGAAACTAGGTCACAGGGGAAACACGGAAACATGAGGACTCTGACAGTAACTTGATTTTTTAAGTTAAACCAACAATTCTTTTTTTACCTGCCATGATAAAATGGGTTTAAAAGTCAACCATTTTTGTGAAAAATTTCTAAGTTGATTTGTTGTATAATGCAGGGTTTTTATCAATAACTATCTGTTATGACATTAAATGTATTTAAGTTTAAATGATGGATGTGGCTATTGTAGTTCTGGGCTCCTGCTCAGGTCATATTTTCATCTGCATGCAAAAATTGCCAATCTGATCATAAGTAAAAGCAAATTTTTTTTCAATAAGCCACAAGAATTAAGGTATAAATGAGCACAAACAGTGCAGGATTATGTTTTTTTTTTTTTTTTTTAATATTCCTAAATATGAGCAATAATAAGAACTTTGGCAAATACCAAGATTAATGAAGAGATTAAGAATTATAACAACATTAGCACAGAAAATAAAAAAAATAAAATCTGACATTTCAGTGATGGGTTTTTCAGTGAGTCAGTCAATGCTGGGTTGAAGTGTGAAAACATGTTAAGGTAAGCAAAGGTGTAGGTTGTGCACATTTCGGAGAGGAAACCCTACCTTACGTCCATTTCCTTAAAGCTTCTTATAACACTAACACAAATACTTTCTTTTTTATCTTCCATTTCCTGGAATGTCTAGTGTGTCCTTGTACGTGCACTTCAGCAGGAATTTATGGACATTGTTCTATGACACAGTGATGACACTGTTTTGATGTGGAGAAGGGCCACTGTAAAAAGTGATTTCATAAGTCCACATCTTTTCATGAAGCACATTTAGGCCTACCTGACAAAATATATTCTACACTGTATTAGTGACCATTTTATTTCTTTACACTGTCTATTAGTGCGTAGATCAGGCCACAATGTGTATTTTAAACAGACAGACAGACAGAGACAGATATATTTTGTTTGTCAATTGATTGTATTATTTTTGTGAAGCGACCTTGGATTCTCTAAAGGCGCAATAAAAATAAACATATTATTATTATTATAAAGAAAGAAGCTTTGGCACTTACATGGTTGGCTATTCCTGGCTCTTTCCAAGGAATATTGGTGACGTAATAACGGACTCTCCGGTTCGTGAAATTGCAGCGGGAGCGCGGCTGATGCGGCACGTGGGCGCGCCGCGCACCTGTTCCCGCCTCTGACTGGAACAATAATAAATAGAAAGAGAGCAGCAGTCAGTCAGCCAAACATCAGAGCAAGAGCTGCAGACAACACATCCACTACAGTAGCCTATAACCTGATCAGTATGGAGGAGCAAAGACATCCCGTCAATATTCAGCTTGTTGGAGTAATGCAAAAAGAAGCAGCGAAAGTAAGAGACATGTTAATTTTTACATTTTGCATGCGTTATTAAATAGATACATTACCGTTGTTTTGAATGAAATTCTTGATGATGTTTGAGAATGTTACAATTTTAAACTACATATTATTCAAATTGATCAGTATAGTATAATTAATTGATTTAATAATATAATAATAATTATAACAATAATGTGGAATTACAAACAGCTCCATGAGACTATATAAAACTTTTTTTTTTTTGGTCACAGTTAACCTAAAAATGTGCTTCATGTGGTAGTTAACTTTTTATTCTTCAAATAATAAAACATATATAACATGATTTATTAAAACTAGAATATGTAATTTTTAAGAGTCACATCAGATAGAAACAGGGACTATCTTACCAATTAACATCATTCAGAAATACACAATAACATGAAGATTGTAATGTATCGTGAGAGCTTTGATGTAATTTAAAAGAAGCATTGATAATATTCTTCCTATTCTTCCCAGTTGTACATGACCACTGTTCTCTGGTCAGATCAAAATGAGATCACCGTGTACAGATCGCTTGAAGACTTCAAGNTAGAATATGTAACTTTTAAGAGTCACATGAGATAGAAACAGGGACTATCTTACCAATTAACATCATTCAGAAATACACAATAACATGAAGATTGTAATGTATCGTGAGAGCTTTGATGTAATTTAAAAGAAGCATTGATAATATTCTTCCTATTCTTCCCAGTTGTACATGACCACTGTTCTCTGGTCAGATCAAAATGAGATCACCGTGTACAGATCGCTTGAAGACTTCAAGACGCTGCATGTGAGTCTCCTTCATTTCATTTGAAAACAATTTATGTGGCCTGTTTTCTTTAATGCTGCCTATATGTTTACTTCAGTTGAGAAGAATAACATCTGCCTGCTTATTTCTGTAGAGACAACTCAAGAAGAAATTCCCTTCTTCAAACCCCTTTCAAAGGTCAGGAAGGATTGTTCCCAAATTTAAAGGTAAATACTCTACCAGTTGCTCCTTAAAACAATGCAAATTTAAGCACAATTTTAATTTTTAAAAAATGCATTTGCAGCTGCAAGTGTGCGGAAAAACATGCAGAAGTGGAGCCCCAGTAAGTCGGTGCTCAGACTGAAGGCTCTGGAAGAATACTGCAGTGAACTGCTGAAGAGCGATCCCCGTATCTGCCAGAGCTCCGAGTTCATCCAGTTCCTGCTTCCCAAATCCCAGGACCTCAATTCTGACTTTGCAAAAAACAGGTAAGCTAATACTGCAAAAAAAGCAAAGCAGAAAAGAAATACATATTAGAATTTTCATGTAGATATTTAAAGATTCTGTTTTGTTCTGCAGTATCGTGATCATGCCATCAGAGACTTCTCTGGACAGTAGTAAAATTTTAACGAACAATGATGTTACTCAACCCTTTGTTACTGAAACATACCGCTGCATAGCTACTTTTGAGACCAAAGACACCAAGAATCGCCCCTTCAAGGTTGAAGTGGATGAGACTGTGGATGTGCTTATTAAAGACCAAAAAGGTGAGAACTCATTTAGAAGCATGAAGCCTCTATAAATGCTCTTTGTTGTTTGCTGACCTTGTTGTTTTTGACTTTGTCTTGTCAGGATGGTGGCTGGTGGAGAATGAAGCCAAACGTCTAGCCTGGTTTCCTGCTCCGTATCTACAGAGGGCTGAGATGAGTGATGACGGTCCTGATGTGATGGAGGATGGAAGTAAGGACCGGTTTAGTGTCTTCTTGTGTGCTCTGGCCACATTAGTCTGGAAATAAAACCGGTTTGGCCACATTGTGAATGTTTCACATACTTTACTTAGCTCTGAATCAACCTTGCTTTGGAAACCAGAGTTTATATAACCTAATTATGCTTATATCACTAAGTCTCACTGAGAATTAACGAACTCTTGTCACTCAGTTTGTTGCAAATGACTGGGAATGCAACTTTAAATCAAAACTAAATAATTACCCTTGTATAGGGGTATCCAATCCTGCTCCTGAAGGCCAACATCCTGCAGACCTGCCCCAAAACACTTGCCTGAAAGTTTCTATCTTTTCTGAAAACCTTGATTAGCTTGTTCAGGTGTGTTTGATTAGGATTGGAGTTAAACTACTGTTGGGAGATACAAGGATCCGTGGCTCTACCATTGGAGAAAGTGTAACTGCTAACTTAAATTGTGTGTACCTTGATAACTAATCACATTACTGCCTTGACGTCACTGAATTTCCTCCAGAGTTGTGCAAACAGTCAACCACTGTTCGCGGATCCCATAGAAATTAATAAAAAGAGCCATAAACTGAATCATACCTATTGGGCAATTGTCCGTGACTAAAAATACTTCAATCCAAAACGAATGTTTAAGAGCAAACATGTTGGAGATTAGCTGATGGGCTGTCCATTCATTAAATAAGCAGTTTATTCAGTGTAATGAAGCCTGTCCTCCATTGACATCCATTAAAAAAATGGGCTCTGGTCTCCTTCTCTGCATACCGCAGCGTTACGCTTTTTTCGGCTAAGGTTGCAGGCTTGCCTTTAAGTGGCTTTGGGTAAACTCTGCAGGATAGTGGCCCACCAGGAGCGGGATTGGAAACCCATGCCGTATTAAGAATGGATTCATTTGTTGACCAGGTTGTTCTTAAACTAATCTTATTTTTTCCCCTACTTCAGGTATTTTTTATGTTGCTGCCAAAAATTACAAAGCCATGAACAGTGATGAAATATCAGTTGAGATTGGGTCTGTGGTGGAGGTGTTACAGAAGTCTGACAATGGCTGGTGGATAGTAAGGTAAATCTCCTCATTGTTTACTCCTGAAAATGAGCAGATGTAGTCAGCTTAAATAAACACCAGTTATCTAACGGGCAGGAATGTTTTACCTGCTCAGTTGTCGTGTAGAAGAAGCTTGTTGAAACTTGGCACTTGCTTTACATCCTTATTTTTGCGGACTGGTTTTGGCAGTTTGTGCAGACCATGCTTATTTCTCGTTTATTTCCAAAGAATGAAATTGAATTACCCAGTACCCATTCCTCAGCGTTTTACGCTGTTTTATTTCTTTTCCTCAGGTACAATCGAAAAGCAGGCTTTGTACCATCTATGTACCTGCAACCGTACAATAACCCACGGGTTCGCATGATGCCCGCTCAGAGGGAGATGGCCAGCTCCACACTTGACTTGGCACAGCTTCAATATCCTGGAGACAATTCCCTGCAGGCTTCTGGCCGTGAGTTCAGCAGATCCCAGGGTAACCTGTGTCTACCTCCAGGAAGCACCCTGGACCTTAGAGATAAGCAGATGTCACGTTCAATGGGTAGACTGCCGGATGCTCGTTCGACACAGCTGACTCCACCATCAATCCGAGTGCAATTTGCCGAGAACAGTCAGCAAAGCAGTCTGAGTGAGGACAGCGAAGAGTTCAGCGACGAAAGCAGCTTCTCTGGCACTGATTCACTAAACACAGAAGAGCAATTCCGCCGGAGTCGCACCCCTACACTTGACTCTTCTGGCAGCCTGAGCCCTGAAAGTCCCACAGAAGGCAAGATGATCTGCAGCCAATCAGACCCCAGTCTCAGCAAGATGCCCTCCACCCCCAAGGTGCCACCCAGACCCCAAGCTCAGGAGATACTCAAACGCTGCACCACAGTAACACGCAAAAACCTGCAAAGAACCAGTTAGGTCACCTCAGTGCGATATCCAGGCACTGTACTTGTTTGAGAAGAACAGGTCCAGACAAGAGTTACTGTTCATCACCAGAACACTTGTGTGATGCTAATGTGATTATTTGATGGACAAATTATGGAGCTTAAGGAGAGATTATTGTGCACACAAATATGTTACACCGTATTCTATTTAGAACAAAATTTAGTTTTTATTCTTGGAACAGAATATTATGTATGTTACAAATGATAATCTACTAAAGACAGTGCTCTTTGGATCAGACACAGTCTATAAAATGTATTACAATCTTCTACAGAATATTTATCCAAGATTTAGGTCTTTCCTAGTTTTTCTTTTTTGACGTAAAATCTTTTCCATAGTGGAAAATATAACTTGTACCTTATATGCATTGCATATCTTGACATATATTATACTTGAATACTGTACACTCTTCAGAGAATTGATCTTCTTGCATATTTCCCCCATGTTGATTGCCTGTAAATGTAAAATAAAATAGTTGTACTAAAGACTGGATTTTTGGAGTTTTATTTTTTTGCAGGGGTGTCCAATCCTGCTCTTGGAGGACAATTTTCCTGCATAGTTGAACTTAAATCCTAATTAAATACACCTGAACCAGTCAATTAAGGTGTTCAGGATTACTTGAACATAACAGGAATGTGTGTTGGAGCAGCGTTGAACTGTTTTAATTTACTTTTAATAATTGCAAGCATGTTCTTACCAGTGTTGGGAGTAAAGCATTACAAGTAACGCGAGTTACGTAATCAGACTTTTTTTCAAGTAATTAATAAAGTGGTGCATTACTTTTAAATTTACAACCACATGGTTACTTTTTCAAATAAGTAACGCATATTTAAATAAATAAATATGCGTTACTTATTTGAAAAAGTAACCATGTTGTTGTAAATTTTCACTTTTGGTGTGAAAGGGCCTTTACATTTGCCAAAAATATAACTTTTTTTTTGTTATTAAAAAACAAAGCAAGCCCAGCCCAGGTGAGAAAAAGTAACGTGAGCATTAGCAAAAATGTAAAATTACTTTATATTAGTGCTGTCAATCGATTAAATAAATAACTAATTAATTGCACATTTATGATCACAGATATGATCACAGATTATAAACTAGATGTGCTTTGTTTGACAGAAACCTTGCTAAAACCAGACGTTTAATAAAATTTAAATGAGTCCACCCCCCAATATTACTGTTATAAACATGAGCCTTGTCTGAAAGGCAAAGGGGGAGGTGTTGCTGTAATTTATAATAATATCTTCAGTATTACTCAGAAGTCTAGTTTCAAATATAACTCCTTCAAAGTGATGGTGCTTTATGCAACGTTTTGTAGTGTAAGTGATAAATCCTGTATGACATTTGTGCTGGCTACTGTATACAGGCCACCAGGGCACCATACAGACTTTATCAAATAATTTGCTGATCACTTCTACCACTAAAGGTTGCTTTATAAATAATAATTTAATGTCCTCAGCATACCAGAGAGCTTAGAAGAACTCGATGTTGCAACAGAAACTATTCACTCTCTTTTCCAGCACATTAGACACAGTTGCTCCTTTATGCTTAAAGAAGATTAAGGAAAATAGTCCAATGCCATGGTACAACAAGCACACTCGGGCCCTTAAGAGAGCAGCCAGAAAAATGGAGTGCAGCTGTAAGAAAACTAGAGTTTTTTCACATTTCGTGGAAAGAAAGCATTTTTGCATACAGAGAGGCCTTAAAACTGCTAGATCTGCTTATTTTTCAAAATCTTAGAAGAAAACAAACACAACCCTAGGTATTTATTTGATCCAGTGGCTAAATTTAAAAAACTTCTGATGTTTCCAAACAGCACAGCAGTAATTACTTTATGAACTTCTTTACTTGCAAGATTGAAAATATTATAGAGAAAATTATAACCACCCAACCGTCTACTACAGTATCGCGTCAGACAGTGCACTGTAGTGTCCCTGAGTGAAAATTCCATTTATTCATTGCTATAGGAGAGAAAGAACTGTCTAAACTCATTAAATCATCAAAATCAACAGCATGTATGCTTAAGGATTGTTAGGCTGCATAAATTAGGTCAGCCGGAACTGGGAACACTTCCTATAACACCTGATGTACTTGTTACATGATAAGAAGAATGGTATCTACGCTAATATCTCTCTGTAATAGTCTTTCTGTTTATTCCGAGGTTTACCGTAGTCAGCCAGATCCGGGCCATATCCAGATCAGAAGGCGGACCTGCGACTAAACACAAGCACAACACATCCCTGCAATGTCAGCTAGATTGTATCAACTAGATCAGCCTTATCGAAATGACAGCCAGTGGCACAGATCCTCGTGGTCTTTAACCAGATGGAACTGGATTAAATATTTTGAATGTTCTGATCACAATCTGACTTCTGACCTGTAATGCTGCCTGAATCTTAATTATGCACACAGTTTGTTTTTTGGCCAGAGGAGAACTGGCCTTCCGACTGAGCCTGGTTTCTCCCAAGGTTTTGTTTCTCCATTTTTGTCACCTGATGGAGTTTGGGTTCCTTGCCAAACTGTCATATTTATCTGTGGCCTTGAAGCTTCCTGTCTTGGCAGGTAGGATAATACAGAAATTGAATCAAACACGTTATCAAACACTACATAGTCTTGACTACATGAATTATAAATTAAATATAGATTATAGATGAATCCTTATTAAAGCTACAATTTTCTCTGTTACCTTTGTACATTAATGACAGAGATCACAGCAACTGGTTTATAAGGCTGATTTGACTTATTTATTTAACGTTATTTAACTCATTTAAGACTGCTTGTATGAGGATACTTGACAAAAGGAGCATTTTGGCTTAATTCTGTGTGGTGTTTGTTTAAGGGCGAAAGAAAACTTGATACTGGCGCTCGTCTTTCTGTGTCACACAGACACGACATTCCCAGACAGTGCGTTCTCGTTTGTCTTGTGGCGCTTGAATGGTCTAAAAGCATTAGTATGAATAAGAGTGTGATCATATAACGTAACATAAGGCAAATTATGATTTATGAAAAAAATAATAATCATCGCATGTTAACGTTCATTTTAGTTACTTTTTATAGAAAGTAGTGCTAACATAATTAGTTACTTTTGTAGGGTGCATCGCAATATTGTAATGCATTGCTTTTAAATGTAACTTTCCCCAACACTGGTTATATGGTTTATTTAAACCAAGAGTGTCTAGTCCTTCTCCTGAAGGGCCACAATACTGCAGAGTTTAGCTCCAGTTCTAAAGAAGCACACTTGAACCAGCTTATCAAGGCCTTCAGGATCACTAGAAACTTCCAGGCAAGTGTGTTGGAGCAAGTTGGAGCTAAACTTTACAGGAGCAGAATTGAACATCCTTGACTTGGGGGCTGTTTACATGACACCGTTTTCAACTAAAATGGGAAAAATGTTATGCATTTTGGCCATTCATTTGCATGACAACAGCGTTTTGGGGGCCTGAAAACAGAAACTTTTAAAAATATGTTTCAAAGTGCAGGTTTTTGAAAATGATAGTTGGCGTCCCAGTGTAAACTACAAAAACGCAAATTTGTGAAGATGGCAAGGTCATGCGTATTACGTGTTCAGTCAATAGGCATGTAGTGTTTCTTTACAAAGTGACATCGCCAACTACTGGCCTAGCATGAATAATACAGCGTTTTTAGTCGTTTTCACAGATCCATGTGAAAGGGGATCATTTTGAAAACGCTGTCATCTGTATGTGAAAAACGCAAAACTTTACAGTTTTTTTTTTATTTCATCGTTGTCATGTAAACGTACCTTTAAAGTCATCACGAAACCAAAATTGACCCTATTTACATTGTAATCTTTATTCAAAATCTGAAAAGTTTCTTCCGGTCTGGAATAGCGATCCTTCTCTGATGACGTCCGTTTGACGGCTTGGGATGAAATCGCTTAAACCACTCCCCTCCAACCGTTAGTCTGCTATGAGCGAGAGATGGAGAGGAGGAGCGCTAAAATAAAACCCTGCCCTCTATTCAATATTCCGTTTCACTTGGAAATACGTCACAACACTGGAGAAAAGTCGTTTGCAACTTCCGGTTCACAGGGACTTTCAACTAAGGAGCTGNATGAATCTAAAATATATGAAAGTTTAATTTTTATCATTACATTATGGAAAGTAATGAACTTTATCACAATATGCTAATTTTTTGAGAAGGACCTGTATGGTTTATTTAAACCAAGAGTGTCTAGTCCTTCTCCTGGAGGGCCACAATACTGCAGAGTTTAGCTCCAGTTCTAAAGAAGCACACTTGAACCAGCTTATCAAGGCCTTCAGGATCACTAGAAACTTCTAGGCAAGTGTGTTGGAGCAAGTTGGAGCTAAACTTTACAGGAGCAGAATTGAACATCCTTGACTTGGGGGCCGTTTACATGACACCGTTTTCAACTAAAATGGAAAACTTTTTATGCATTTTGGCCATTCATTTGCATGACAACAGCTTTTTGGGGGCCTGAAAACAGAAACCTTTAAAAATATGATTCAAAGTGCAGGTTTTTGAAAATGATAGTTAGCGTCCCAGTGTAAACTACAAAAACGCAAATTTGTGAAGATGGCAAGGTCATGCGTATTACGTGTTCAGTGAATAGGCATGTAGTGTTTCTTTACAAAGTGACATCGCCAACTACTGGCCTAGCATGAGTAATACAGCGTTTTTAGTCGTTTTCACGGATCCATGTGAACTGGGATCATTTTGACAACGCTGTCATCTGTATGTGAAAAACGCAAAACTTTAAACTTTTTTTATTTCATCGTTGCCATGTAAACGTACCTTTAAAGTCATCATGAAACCAAAATTGACCCCATTTACATTGTAATCTTTATTCAAAATCTGAAAAGTTTCTTCCGGTCTGGAATAGCGATCCTTCTCTGATGACGTCCGTTTGACGGCTTGGGATGAAAATGCTTAAACCACTCCCCTCCAACCGTTAGTCTGCTATGAGCGAGAGATGGAGAGGAGGAGCGCTAAAATAAAACCCTGCCCTCTATTCAATATTCCGTTTCACTTGGAAATACGTCACAACACTGGAGAAAAGTCGTTTGCAACTTCCGGTTCACAGGGACTTTCAACTAAGGAGCTGGCTTCAACTGTTTCCATGAATATTTAAATAACCAAGACCTTTAAGCATATAAAAAAATTAATAAATAAAAATAAAATCTGATTAAATGCCAGTCAGGCCATCAAAAGCTCGACAGTGTTCTAAATCTGGCACAATGAGGAAAAAGTGACAAATGAAAGCTCAGTGTAAATCTGGGTGTTTTTGCGTAACAAGGTGTGACTGCAACAATTGAAAGATCTTGTTTCTTGATTTCTGACATTTTTTAGCCTTGTTTTACAATGGAGTGTCATAATAGGGCATTCTCTCAGAGAGGACAGATAAATTACAGATCAGAAATGCATGGTTGGGGTTACGACACAATATCATGTAGAATGCAAAGACCAAGATCAACTCGAGAAAGAACAGGTGAAGTTGACAATCGGTAAAGAAGGAAAGAGTATTGAATGCAAGCTACATCCTTGCTAAGCTGTGCGTCACACATGTTCTCTGTGTATCCAACACTTACAGCAATCTGGGATGCCCAACATTCAGTGCTGTTTTAAGCAGTGCACACATGACTCACTGCTTGCATAAGATACTGAACGTTTCAGGAAAACCGAAGCGGGGAAAAGCCACGGTATCATTAAAAGGACTCAATACATAAAATACAAGATGGTTTTTGGAAATGGTTGTTTGAACAGTGCTATAAATTCAGAGAGAGATATTAAAGGAATGTTCTGTGATGAATACAAGTTCTGTGGACTGTGACATTGTCCATTTCCACAGAAAATACTTTTAACAAAGATAAAATAAAATACAATTAGAAGTTTCAATGGGTTTCCAAAAAAGTAAAATACTCATATTTTGGTTAAAAATTACTTTTTGGTCAAATATTTTGCATTTTATATGTAAAATTTGCCAAATCATCCTTTTAGGGGTCTTAATTTTAACATTTATTCCTATTCTTAAATGTTGTCCATTAACTTTCTTGCTTTTCAAAATAAGGGCTTGCTGTAACTGACAGCAGGTGACAGAGCTCAACTTATTTAACCAGGAATATTCCTCTAAGCCAAACACAATTTCCAACACATAGAGGGTAATAAAATTTATTATTTTTTTCCAAGCGATATGAACAAAATATTTATTTGAAGGATGACAAACAACTACATTAAAAAAAAAAAAAAATCTAAGAGAATTTTGTAATTGGTGTAACAGGAAAACCCTGTATATCAGCAACAACAATGTATGGATGAATCTGAAAAATTCAGAAAGATCAGAAGTGGTCCATCAATTCACTATACAGTACTGAATAAAAAGACTCATGATTGACAGCTACAGCAGCCAATCACCTAATAGTTGCTGTTTCACAGAGGGCAGAACCTGTAGATTTGGTGGGAAGAGACTTGGTGGAAATTTCCATGACTTCATCCTCATTTTCACTCTCCTCACTGGACACATGACCTTCATCTGCGACTCGATTCACCCCGTTGTGTTTCTTGCCATTCATATGAGCACTTTTCGATGTGCTGACACTTTCATCTTCATCAGGACGCTCCACTCTGCTTTCTGACTCCTCCAAATCTTCCTCTTCATCTTCCTGTTGCTGCTGAGATGCTTGAGTGTTTGTCCCCTCCATTGGTTGCTTGTCTATAATGAAGATGGACTGAGGAGTGGTGTCCATCTCATCATCATCCAAGTTCACACTAGAAAAAAAACAGCAGACCAACTATAAAACCAGAAATATTACAATTTCAAATTTCTGTGTTCAAAGCTGAGCACATCAGCATCATTACTCCAGTCTTCAGTGTCACATGATCCTTCAGAAATCATTCTAATATGATGATTACATGCTCAAGAAACATTTTACCAATGTTGAAAACAGCTGAACCACTTAATATTTTTGTGGAAACTGTGATTAATCTTTTTCAGGATTCTTTGGTGAATAGAAAGTGGGTGACATGCTCACACAGGGGATTGTGGGGTTGATAGCAGATCAGAGAAAGCAAAGTTAAAAAATGCTTTGAGAGGGAAAAAATGCAAATATCTGTCAAAAGACAGCAGATGATAGCGGATTGCTGTGAGGTGCAGGTAGTGAAGCCTGTCCTGACCAACCAAAAATATGCATATTATGGAGAAGTTTCTGCTCTGAAATCATATTGTTTACATATTACTATATTTCATTCAGATGTCAAATACAGTTTAAAAGCTTTTATTGTCACTAGACTAGCTGTAGTTATTTAAAGTATGTTAAACTGAAACTTTATTTTAACTTTGGCCATTGTTCATTTTCTAAAAGTTCACAGGAAAAACTGTCAATAACTGCAGAAACTTTTTTGAAGCAGCATTACACAACTTTAGAATAACTACCTTACACACTTCCAAGTGAGAAAGCCAACGGAAATAGCAAAGGGAAAAATCCTGTGAGATGTTTGACAAGTGAACTCATTAAGATGTTTAATGAGTGACTCTTTAATGCGTGAAAGGAATGTTTAATATTTGTTGAAAATAAGTGTACGAGAATGGTGTTGATTTAAACCCACTTCCTGGAAGATCAGAATCACGTGTTGACTTATGTCAGACACTCAATTCTACCGAACTGTAGACGGATCAGCAAGGAAACAAATGTTTTATTATTTTGTATGTGACACTTTTCTATGGTGATTTCTATTTTGAAAAAAACTTGCAACCTGAAAAAAATAAAAAAATTTAAATAATACAAAAAAGCAAATCTGTTTGCTTAGAAAAGTAAAAAGTAATAGAACAGTTCTATTTATCAATATTGATAATTTTGGTAATTCATACCCATGACACCAACATACAAGTCTAGTTTTGCAACAAAGTTTAATACTAATATTTAAGGGTTTGTTCAAATCTGTTGAAGTGGTCATGAACTGCATTAAAAAACTAATTATAAATGTTCTGTGAGGTCCACTTATAACTTACAAGTAATAAGCTATTTTCCAAGGCGTTGATTTTCTTCTGCAGATGTAATAACGTGACAAAATCCGAAATGAGAATTTTTTGGAGCTTGGCTTCAATAAAAGTTGTTTTTGGACTAATGAGGAAGTTTTGAGTTCTGAAACTTACAGGATAAATCATTATTTTTGTGCATACCCATGGTTAAATGGGTCAAGAATTGAGAAATTTTATTTTTTACTGACATACAGTTGAGCTTGATACTTTAC
This sequence comes from Anabarilius grahami, assembly GCA_003731715.1. Taxonomy (NCBI): domain Eukaryota; kingdom Metazoa; phylum Chordata; class Actinopteri; order Cypriniformes; family Xenocyprididae; genus Anabarilius; species Anabarilius grahami. The sequence continues at coordinate 2,802,716 of RJVU01026436.1, forward strand.
ATACCCCAAAATTTTTTTTAAAAATGTTTATCGTTTTAACAAAATAAGAAGGATCATAAAAATGTCTTTATATAAAGAACTATGATCCTTCTTATTTTGTTAAAACGATAAACATTTTTGCAGATTCTGCAAGGGGGTATGTAAACGTTCGAGCTCAAATGTATGTCAAAAGATCAAAGGAAAATTTGATTTCTCAATTCATGACCCATTTAACCCTGGGTATGAGCAAATATAATGATTCTTTCCTTAGCAAATACCACTGACTATTTAATGAATACACAACCAGGAAGTTTGGGGAACTTGTTTTTACCTCTCTTTACCACCTGTAATACGGATTTTCTGCCACATGTAATCCAGAAACATTGAGGCCTGCAGGAGACGGCCGATTCGCTGCATGTGTCTCTCTGCAGGAAACAAGATTCCAATTTAATACATATTTTGATGAAAATGCCAGAAATCACTTTACAACAGAAACAATATATCATCAAGTGTGAGTTGGTTTGGATAAAAATAACAACCCACCTGTGTACGGGATGAGGCCCTCGAGATGAGTCCGAGCCCCCTGATACTGCATCATCTCCTCTGGGCTCAGGTGAGTGAGCAGCACCTGCAGGACAGCCTGGGCGTCCAGACAGCTGCGCGAGTTAGTGTTCCACACCACACAGTAGCGCAGCACCGACTCTGAACACAACAACACACACCACAGCCACACAATCAGGTCAGGCAGCCACAACGAACCTGATGACCTGCACTAGCGCACTACAACAACACATGACGTGTACCTTTTTGATCCTGACGGAGTTTCAGAAGGGTCTTTTCTAGCTCCTGTAGCCCATGCTCCTGCTGCCGAATTTCTGTTAAAAATTCAAGAAAAGAAAAAGATCATGATTAATTATGGTCACACTTTAGTTTAGGGTCCAATTCTTAATATTAACAAACTATTAACTAAGACTTTTGCCTCAAACTACTAATTACTGCTTATTAATAGTTAGTAAGGTAATTGTTCAGTTTAGGTATTGGGTGAATTGACCCTTCGCAAAGACCCGCCCCCCTTAGTTACTGTTGCTTTGTCCGACAAGCCATGGCGCTGTCACGCCACACAGCGTGAAAAATACATCACGGAGCAAAGAGGACACTTGACAACACAGACAGACAAGACAGAGCAGGTTACTTATGATATTAAACAAAGTCCCAGCTTTCAAATTGTGAAATTTTTAAGAAATTTGAAGAATAACCGTTTTGTGGCTCTTTAATGTGTCGTGACAGATTGCTGTAGCGCCTCAGCTCAAGCGGCTCGTGAACCGACCATCTCTTCTTACTATTTAATTTATAGCATCAAAGAAACATGAATGAACATCAGAAGGAATGTCAGTGCACACCATTTTTCAAGTTCAAGTCCACCGAGGTTAAACTTCTAACTCCTGACTGCTTTGTCGGACAAAATGGCGGATTCGGCGTTATAATTGGTTAGATCGCCTGTCAATCAAACTCCTGGCGAAGGGTCACTTAGGCATTAATATGTGCTTTATAAGTACTAATTAACAGCCAATATCCTAGTAATATGCATGCTAATAAGCAACTTCATAGTGAGAAGTCGCTGTTTGGATTTAAATAGGATTTAAAGAGTTTATGATTGGATAATTATTGCAGTGATTTTTATGTTTCTAACATGTTATATGTTTGTGAACAGTTCTTTTAACCATAATTGATGGAGTGTGTAGCTTTTCATTTCTTAAACAACCATGTAGGAAGACACATCATGGCCTATTTCAGGATGACAAATGTCAAGATTAAAATAGTGAAAGAATGGTTCAGAGAGCATGAAGAATCATTTTCACACATGAATTGGCACCTTAAATTCATTGAAAGTGTTTGGGATGTGCTGGAGGAGACTTTACAGAGTGCTCACCTCTTGCATTGTCAATACAAGATCTTGACCAAAAATTGACGCACCTCTTGATGGAAATAACATCACAAAAATCTGAATCTTGAGACTGTCATCCTGGAATATGGTCATGATTTTGTCTCTTCCTACATCGTTTTTTTTAAAGGATTTGTTCACTTTCAAATGAAAATTACCCCAAGCTTTACTCAGCCTCAAGCCATCCTAGGTGTATAAGGCTTTCTTCTTTCTGATGAACACAATCTGAGATATCCTAATAAATATCCTGACTTATCCGAGCTTTATATTGGCAGTGAACAGGGTATGAGCTGAAGAAAATGTCTCCATCCACGTCGTCATAAACGTGTACTCCACATGGCTCAGGGGTTAATAAAGGCCTTCTGAAGCGAAGCGTTTGTGTAAAAAAAAAAAAAAATTCATATTTAACAAGTTATGAAGTAAAATATCTAGCTTCCGCCAGACAGTCTTCCGTATTGAAGTTACAAAAAAAAAAAAAAANTTTTGAACGATTCCGGGAAAATCGAAAAGCTAGTCCCGGTTCCAATCGATTCTCGATACTCGATACCCAAGCCTAGTCGTGACAGATCGCTGTAGCGCCTCAGCTCAAGCGGCTCGTGAACCGATCATCTCTTCCTACTAGTTAATTTATAGCATCAAATAAACATGAATGAACATCAGAAGGAATGTCAGTGCACACCATTTTTCAAGTTCAAGTCCACCGACGTTAAACTTCTAACTCCTGACTGCTTTGTCGGACAAAATGGCGGATTCGGCGTTATAATTGGTTAGATCGCCTGTCAATCAAACTCCTGGCGAAGGGTCACTTAGGCATTAATATGTGCTTTATAAGTACTAATTAAAAGCCAATATCCTAGTAATACGCATGCTAATAAGCAACTAGTTCATAGTGAGAAGTCGCTGTTTGGATTTAAATAGGATTTAAAGAGTTTATGATTGGATAATTATTGCAGTGATTTTTATGTTTCTAGCATGTTATATGTTTGGGAACAGTTCTTCTAACCCTAATTGATGGAGTGTGTAGCTTTTCATTTCTTAAACAACCATGTAGGAAGACACATCATGGCCTATTTCAGGATGACAAATGTCAAGATTAAAATAGTGAAAGAATGGTTCAGAGAGCATGAAGAATCATTTTCACACATGAATCGGCACCTCTGAGTCCAGACCTTAAATTCATTGAAAGTGTTTGGGATGTGCTGGAGGAGACTTTACAGAGTGCTCACCTCTTGCATTGTCAATACAAGATCTTGACCAAAAATTTATGCACCTCTTGATGGAAATAACATCACAAAAATCTGAATCTTGAGACTGTCATCCTGGAATATGGTCATGATTTGTCTCTTCCTACATCGTTTTTTTAAAGGATTTGTTCACTTTCAAATGAAAATTACCCCAAGCTTTACTCAGCCTCAAGCTATCCTAGGTGTATATGGCTTTCTTCTTTCTGATGAACGCAATCTGAGATATCCTAATAAATATCCTGACTTATCCGAGCTTTATAATGGCAGTGAACAGGGGTCACAAGTATGAGCTGAAGAAAATGTCTCCATCCACGTCGTCATAAACGTGTACTCCACATGGCTCAGGGGTTAATAAAGGCCTTCTGAAGTGAAGCGTTTGTGTAAAAAAAATTAAAATTAATATTTAACAAGTTATGAAGTAAAATATCTAGCTTCCGCCAGACAGTCTTCCGTATTGAAGTTACAAAAAAAAAAAAAAACAGAACTGGCGCCGCATCAATTACGCTTTTCTGTAAGTTGAATAAGGAAGGCGTAGGATGTAGCGTAAGCTTTTTGAACTGCGAGAGTTTTACACTTTCTTTACAGTTCAATCCAGAAGACGGTCTGGCGGAAGCTAGATATTTTCCTTCATAACTTGTTAAATATGGATTTTTTTTTTTTTACACAAACGCATTACTTCACTTCAGAAGGCCTTTATTAACCTCCTAGAGCCGTGTGGAGTACGTTTATGATGGATGGATATGGATGGAGACACTTTCTTCAGCTCATACTCGTTGATCCCGTTTCATTGCCATTATTAAGCTCGGATGCATCAGGATATTTATTAAAATATCTCTGATTGTGTTCATCAGAAAGAAGAAAGTCATATACACCTAGGATGGCTTGAGCTTGAGTAAAGCTTGGGTGAGTAGTGAGTAAAGCATTTGAAAGAGAACTAATCCTTTAAGAAATGAAAAGCTACACACTCCATCAATTAGAGTTAGAAGAACCGTTGCCAAACATATAACATGCTAGAAACATAATAATCACTGTAATAATGATCCAGTCATAAACTGTTAAGCATTTGCCAATTTAAATCCAAACAGCGTTTTTTTTTTTTTTTGATGAATAGAAAGTTCAAAATATCAGATCTTCATTTATTTGAAAAAGAAATAGAAATCTTATATAATAGTGACAATATGGATTTGGCATTTCTGAGGTTTGACCAGTTCAGCCAAAGAACAACTCTGGGATTTCTGAGGAAGTGTTGGTGAATAATAGACCTGTTCTATTGTATTTAATACGAGCTGTGTTAAAGGAACAACAATCAAATACAAGACAATGAGTAATAATACACCAAACATCATATTACACAATCATACACCACCATGGGAAATTAGCCAGTGTTTGAGTTACAACATTCAGGAAATAAAGCTCATTCACTTTTACAAAAAAAAAAAAAATCCTGTAAGAAAAAAAAAAGGGCAATGAAGTTTTAAATACAAGTGGTGGTGTGTCTCAGATTTCAGGTGAGTAAAAATCAAGGAGTATAAGAAATGTGGATCTACCTGATTTTATTCCTAACAATCAGGGTGGCCATTTAAAATAAATGTGTTCGGAAAGTAAAGCAGCCAGGTTGACTCAATAATGCAGAGAAACAAAAGAGAAAGTACCTCTGATGACTCGTAAGGCAGTGTGCGGTTGATCCAGAGAGATAGCGATACCCAGAGCCTTCAGGTATTTCTTCTCATGAAGTAAATTTGACAGTTCCTGCTGCCTGTGAAGACGCCACAAAATCTAGTACAAGCACTCAAAAGGAGATTTGGTTTTGACAATAACAAGCAGCAATAATTTCCAAAAAAAAACTATGTAAAAGGGTTAGTTTGTTCAAAAATTAAATCCTATCATGCACTCTCCCTCATGTCATTTCAAACCCATAAGACTTTCATTCATCTTTGAAACAAACACATTTTAGTGAAGCATAACCATTTGTTGAAGGTCCATCAGAGCCAAATTTAGAAAATTTCATAAAAATTAATCAAGTGTTTTCATCCACTTAAGATTTTGCTCTCGTGTAAAAGTAAGTTTGATCTTCCGCTGACCATATTTGATGAGCTCTATGTATGTTTGCGGATCAATGTTTATATGTGAATAAAAACCTAAATTATATCTGTTTATCATCATACAAAGCAATTGTGTCTCTTAGAAGTCATGCATTAAATTGCTTGATTCATACGGATTACTTTTATCTTTTTAAGATAGAGTTTTGGTGGAATGGACTTAGGTTTCATTCAAATATCTTCATTTGTGTTTGAAAGATGAATGAAAATCATGCAGGTTTGGAATGACATGAAGATGAAAAATTTTCATTTTTGGATGGATCACTTTCATGTTAGAAATTAAAGGGTTAGATCAGGGGCATTTATACCTATAAGCGCCGCGCGGGTCAAATGTACCCGCTATATAATGCCAGTATTATCGCGCTGTCATTTTCGCGTCCCCTTATGTTTAAACATTGTACATTGCTAGGCAAAGCCTTTCACTCACTGAATTAGCGGTCATCGGTTTCATAAATAAAGTCACAATGAGTAAAAACCGGCGATTTATGGATGCCGAAGAGGTAGAAGCCCTAAATGCCATGAGTGATGGAGAGTCTGGTGGTGAGATCACGTCCTGGGTCGGTTCAGCATCTGACGGCTCATCTGACAGCGATTCAGAGCCTCCGAGAAAAAATAGACTGAGTTTGTTCTTCAGGACAGGATTGCTACAATAGTTACAGAGAGTCAGCATCAATAAACTTTGGATAGAAATAATTAAGGTGAAGCTGCGCGCTTGAATTTGTCGTCGCATCATCCTATGCAGTGTGGTGAATAATTATTGTTCATTATTGTCTATAGGCTATTTTAGTCATTTAAATAACATGGTTTATCTTAATATATGATTAATTATAATATTACACCACCCAAATATGTATTTACTTCCTTCTAAATCTCGTTGTCAGTGCAGACTTGTTTAGCTTGACCGTTATGAAAAGTGATTAGTGTAGCCTGCATAAAATAGCCTTGAACATAAAACAACAGGACAAAAATATAGCTGATGACAAGACATTATCATTTCATGACTCTAGACACTTCTTTGTGAAGACAGTGATATAATACAGTAAAATAATATGTTATTTAGCTATATAAAAACGGGTCTAATGTGCGTTGGTAAAATTTACCCGCATGGCGGTTTTAGGTATACAGCGACCCCCGGCGGTTCTAGTGTTAAAAGAGTTCATGTGACTACAGTGGTTCAACCGTAATATTATAAAAATTATATTTTTTGTGCACCAAAAAAACTAAATAATGACTTTATTCAACAATATCTAGTGATGGGCGATTTCAAAACACTGCTTCAGAGCTTCACAAATCTTTTGTTTTGAATCAGTGATTCGGATCGTGTATCATCGTGTAACTGCTGAAATCACGTGACTTTGGCGCTCCGAGCCACTGATTCAATTCGTAAAGATTCGAAGCAGTGTTTTAAAATCGCCCATCACTAGATATTGTTGAATAAAAGTTTAGTTTTTTTTGGAGCACAAAAAGTATTCTCGTCGCTTTATAATATTAAGGTAGAACCACTGTACTCACATGAACTCTTTTAAATATATTTTTAGTACCTTTCTGAATCTTGAGAAGTTCGGTGACATTGCTGGCAATGCAGGCCTCACTGAGCCATGGGATTTTATCAAAAATATCTTAATTTGTGTTCCGAAGATGAACAAAGGTCTTACGAGTGTAGAGCGACATGAGGGTGAGTAATAAATGACATTATTTTCATTTTTGGGTGAACTAACCTTTTAACATAAGCATATCAAGTCTAGAATTCAATCAGTGATAATGTTTATGTATAAGCTGTCATGTATCAAGAATGAACCAGAATGGATCAGGTCAGATAAAAATATAAAGTGCTTTAATGGTTTAAGAAAATGTTTTGTTTGAACAACAGGATTGGTTTTGGCAAGCGATAAATGTCTTGTGCATTACGTGCAAGTGTGTAGGAGCTTGACAAAGTGTTATGACATTTAGCCTCTTCAATCTTTCATCAGATATCTTTCTAGCTGACTGCATTTGTTTGTTGCATAAAGCAGACAAGTGACTTACTTAAGGACTTGGTCTTCTTGTTTGGCCTGCTCTTCCGCCAACTCCACTTTAGTCACGTCCTAATGGGAAGACAAAAAAAAAATAATGATTGTTTGGCCAATAAGCATAGACAATGGAAACAAATACACAGCAACCATGACCAACCTACACTCATTATATAAAAGTGTTCTGGCTGCAATGAAAATGTTTTTGAGATCATGGCAGTAAAGATGAGCATCCAGTTTTAACATAGTAATAGGTGCAGCTGCAATTATAAGCTTGTAATTGTAGCTTGTTAATTATGAGGAGGTGTGACCAGTGTTTTGGCCACATAATGTGTGTTATATAAGAATGGTATATTAATTAACCCTCCAGTTGTGAAATTCATATGCAACAGTAATCATAATAATAAAGTAACATTACGTTACAGGCTGGTGATATAAGCACATTTTTTCAATTTTTCAAATTCACATTTATTCGTCCCCTTGGAATTATAAAGTTTTATCTGCATTCTGAACAGTTTCGAGATAAAGAGCTTAAAAGTTTTTGCATTCCATTCGACTTTGTAGATAGAACCATTTTGTTTTCTAAATAAAAAGTCCCTAAATGTACTCAACATTACCAAAAACATCACACAAAGTAAATAAGTTGTCAGAGAATAAGAATACGTTAACTCAATTGTGACAAAAATGTCAGATAGAACCTAATAATTCCAAGGGGACGATTTGTCAACGTCCTCAGGATGACTAGACTCAACACCCAAACAATAAACCCTTCATGTGTTAATCCACTGCATCAGTCTCACACTGGCAGTAAATCTTCTGCTATTGACCTGCTGACCTATTTGGCTACAAAAATTGCATGCGAGTTAATCAGACAACATCCTGTTTCTGGTCTGAATTAGTAAATGATAAATTTGGACTACATTTTACATTTCATTATGATCAATGCCACAGTCTAAAACAATGGGCCATTTCTTTTGGTATGTGAAACACAATTCGCAATGTTTCATAACAGTGTTTTGCCACACTGTTGAGCTGAAGCTGATAGGATAAGATGCGTGAGGTGGACTGACCTTCCACAGCGTGATGGTGGAATCGGCTGATCCCGTCACCATCAGGTCGTCTTTGCTGCTGCCATGCAGAGCCCACACTTTGTCCTGGTGAGCATCAAATGTTTTCACACACTCGTTTGTTTTTATTGTCCACAACTTCACAAGTCCATCAGAACCACTGAGAAATGACAGAGAAATAGAGTTTGGTCACAAAAGCCTATGAATCTATGAACCACAAGCACAAAAAAATTATAAACATCATAAAATCTGTGCAAACATTCTCATTAAAATGAAACTGAAAGTTTATATAGTTGAAAGTGGTGCACGTGAACTGTTTGGACCGCAGTCAGAAAATGTAAGACAATGTAAATAACCTACCTAGACACTAGTTGAGTTCCTTGGCTGACAAATATGATCTTTAGCACAGAGGCATCATGTCCCTCAAATGTCTGCAGAGATAAAAAAAAAAAAAAAAAAAAAANAAAAAAAAAAAAAAAAAAAAAGAGAGAGAGAGAGAGAGGAAAAAAAAGAAAAGAATAGAAATCATTTGAATCTACTTTATAAACTTCTGTTTGAACAGAACGTCAATAGGTATGTTTCCATCAAGCTATTGTTATGTAGGATACCACATAAAAAAATAAATAAAAATGCTGGATGGAAACGTCAAGATGCGAGTAAATTCTCAAAATGCAAAAAATGCTTTTCTTACTTCAATTTTTTTGTCTTGTTTCCAGTCCAATTACCTACAAATTCTTAAATCAAGAAGCATTTTCTAGATAAGAAAAAATTATTGTCTTGTTTTCAAGGAAAAAAAATAAATAAAATGATTTTTTTCCTTAAAACAAGCAAAATAATCTGCCAATGGGGTAAGCAAAATAATTTTCAGTTTGAAATAAGATTATTTTGCTTGTTTTAAGGAAAAACTCACTTAATTTTGACTTGTTTTTTCTGAAAAGACCATTTTTACTTGTCTGGAAAATGCTTGATTTAAGAATTTTTAGATATTTGAACTAGAAACAAGACAAAAACTCTAAGTAAGAAAAGCATTTTTTGCAGCGAGGCGGATATTTTGTTTTACACGATAAGGCACTTACAGAATAAATCCCTCGATGTGCAACAAAAACTTACATGACTTTGACTCAACAGAGGATGCTGTTATTGGATAACTGAACTAACCAGTGGATTAATTTAATTGCACAGCATCTCAAATGTTGGTTGTGTCATTCTGAAATGGCTGAGCTATGGTGTTTGTCATCAAAATAGTTGGGTATATTTAACTTCCTCAACGGTCTCACACGATTCATTTCCACACCTTAGTCAAGTCAAGTCACCTTTATTTATTTAGCGCTTTTTACAATGCAGATTGTGTCAAAGCAGCTTTACATTGATAACTGGTACATAATTTTGGCTGCACAGCAGCTCTTAAAGAATAGTGTCAATGCAGGCAGATCAGAAGCACTGTTGAATAAATGTCAAGAATACTGTTGAATATCAAATGTCAAGTCAAATGTCAAGTGTCCCCAACTAAGCAAGCCAAAGGCAACAGCGGCAAGGAACCCAAACTCCATCAGGTGACATCAGGTGGCAAACAAGTGGCAAATAGGTGTTAAAATGGAGAAAAAAAACCTTGGGAGAAACCAGGCTTAGTCAGGGGGCCAGTTCTCCTCTGGCGAACAGTGCTTTGTTACGAATCAGGTTGCTATCATAAGTCTGATAGGATCGCAAAGTGTTTATTTCAGTTCCATCCAGTTGAGGATCGTATTCATCACGCCGGTATGGACGGTTTGTTAGGGAACTGTGCTACTGGCTGTCGTGTCGATGAGGCCTTCACAATGGATGATCTTATCCATTGTGGCATCCTCCGAATGCAAGATAACACCACAGTCGTGTTTATTGGGTTTCAACTGCACGCTCTGAGGCGCAAATCATTTATTAAGTGTAAATAAAGAGCCACAGTGACTTCCTTGATTGCAGCAGCTTCCATTTTATTACAGTTTCCTAAGAAACGACTCTTGGAAACTGGTTTATTCACAAATAGTTTATGCGTTATAAACACAAAACTGAATGGAAACATAGCTAAAGTTACGTTTCAGAAACCAAAATACAGTTCGTATTTTACAACCATGGGGCTAAATATGTCAAAAAAATAAGTTTCTGAGACTTCATGGGTCAGAAACAAAGTCAAGTCAATGAGATCGAGATGTACCCCGTTTACTTTCTAAGCACAGTTTCTGGGTCTACAATGATTCAACAGGTCAAAAAACTTGCCTTCACAAACTTTTATCAAAAATGTATTAATTCTGTCTCTGAAATTATTTTTCTATTCACATGATGCCCCCAAGACTTATATGTTACGCTCATTTTACTACCCAATTGGATAAAATCCAGTCCCGTCTTCAATGTTTTTATCATTGTCCCATCTTCAATATTTTGCTTGAAAAAAAAAAAATCAGGAAATATAATGGGCTGCAAATGCAGTTTCATATTTAAATAATCAGATTGGCCCATGCAACACACACCATTAGGATGCTAGGTTGTCAGAACGTTGCTATGCCATATTCTGTTCTCTAGATAAGACTTACAGAGCACAACAGTGGAATCTGAAAGTAAATCCCATTAATTTCCTCCGAAGGGGAATTGATTTTTAACAAAAACTTATAAACCTTTAAAAAAAAGACAGACCTACTGTGAGCTTACAAGATTGTTAATCGATGGTATATGCATTTGTTGAAGCCATCAGACCAGATTATTTCAACTTATGTTTTAATAATCGTGTCTAACAGTAGAATTTCTGGTGATAAACTACATTATGATTCTGCAAGAGATCTCCACCAATCAGAGAATCGCGACAAGCAAATCAAATCAAAACAAACTCTTTAGCTCCGCCCACTCCCATGAAGCACTGCGAATGACGTTGAGTCAGTTTCGCTACACTCCCAAACTATTTGTTCACGTTTACATTTCGCAATAAAATGATTGTTTCTACATACATAGTCAACATCAAATCAATAGTTTTATATTTCTCTACTGTTTTTAATTTGATTGTCATTTGCGATGCTTCATGGGATTGTATTTCTTAGCCTCATTAAAGCGGTTAACGTCACCATAAAATCAAAACTGACAATCCTTTTTTTTTAATGGCAGATTTTAGTATTTATTATTAATTATTTATCCATGCACATATTTTTTTAATTTAATTTATGTGCCCTTTAATCAAAATAACTTCCCTTCCCTCTTCTCTGAGGATGTATATACTGGCATGAGGGAGGGGCAACCTGTAACTCACATGAGATCCACCAATAGCAAATCACAACAATCCAACCATCAAAATAATTCCCCATGGACAAAATCAAGTCCCGCCCTACATTTGTTCTTGTTCAAGAAGCTGTTTCGCTCTGATATACTTCACAATATGGGATGAAAAAGAAAGACCATCGCAACATCCGGTTCACGCCGACTTGGGCACAGTCTTGTACTTTTGCCGATTTTTATTTAGCTTCAAATAAAAGTTTGTAATGTTTTGATTTGCCGGTTTGGTTTAGTTCGGTTCATGGCTTATAACTCTTTTTTAAAAATCTCAACAGTAAAAATGAATGTGAAAAATACTTCTGGAAACAAGGCTGCTGGAAAAGTGGTTGTTGCACTCTATAGAAAATCGCATATCAAACTCAACTCTTTAAACCTAAAAGTTACCTTGAGGCAGCTGAAGTCCTGGAGGCCCCAGATCTTGATGGAGCCGTCCGCCGAGGCCGTGGCCAGAATCTGGTCCACAGGAGAGAACTGAATACACCAAATACCTCGACTATGACCTCTGAAGATGCCTAGCAGACTCATGTCAGCCAGGGACCAGAGTTTAGCCGTGCGATCCTGAGATCCAGAGGCCAGCAATTTGTCATTGGGAGAGATGGTCACGCTGTTCACATCCTTCAGGAATATTCCAGGAAGAGACAAGACAACAGAAGAGGGGGGGGATGATGAAACATAAGATGACAATCATGTATGAAGCTTTATNTATATATATATATATATATATATATAAAAAAGACTATTTTAACAGCCTCAATCTCTTATTTGGAACATGATAATGAATGATGATGAAAATGATAAATTATGGTTACACAATAAGGAATGTGCATTTTACTCATCTCTCAACACCTTGTTTTGATGCAATGGACAGACAAGAAACGTCAAAAAAAGATGAGCATGTGCTGTCAAAACATGTTCTGCACCACGTTTCACCCGACAGTTTCGAGTGAATGGCAAAGACTAACCTTGTCGTGAACTTTCTCTGTGAGTCGTGCTGTCATCAAGGCCGGTTCACATCCCAGGGCGGGAGGTGGGTCAGGCACCTCCCACACTTTAATAGTGCAGTCCTGACTGCCTGACACCAGGAAGACTTTCTTTAACCTGCGTACAGGAACAGGGAAACAGGAGTACGAGTCAGAACACTGTGCAAATAAGAATTCGTTTTTCTGTTCATTAAGTTCACATATTATAAAGTGACAAATCTGTCGAAACATTACAAACAGGTATACTGTTATATAATGAATAGTTGTGGTTCTTAAAGGGATAGTCACCTAAAAATGTCTCATCATTTACTCACCTTCATGCCATCCCTGATGTATTTGGCTTTCTTTCTTCAGATCAACACAAACAAAGATTTTTAGGTAAATAATACATCTCTGTGAGTTCATATAATCCAAGTGAATGGGTGCTGCTTGGTTGATGCTTGAAAAACCACATGCAGAGATTGTAACGGTAATACATACGACCACAGTGGATGAATCAATGCCTTCTGAATGATAGCTGTGTGTATATATAAAAAAAAACAATAATAATATTTTTAGGCTGTGTTCCCACTTGGCAGGTTTAGTTCAATTAAAACAAACTCTGGTGTGATTGCCCTGTTATGATGCTTTTCCACTGCATGGTGCGGCTCGGTACGGCTTGCTTAAATAGTACCACCTCAGTTGAGGTTCCAAGTGAGCCGTACCGATACTAAAATGTGACGTGAAAAGAAAAGGCAGTATCGTGGTCAGTAGACAATGTTCAAATGTTCCTCTCGTTGGTAGCCAAGGAGTGGATCCATGGCACAACTATAATGATCCGTTTATAATCGCACCCACTTTGAAACAGTATTGAACTGACGTTAAAAAGCAAACCAAAAGTAAAGTGAACCAGGACTAAATGTTTCATTTTCATTTTTTGGTCTGAGAATCGAACACCAAGTGTGTAGTGAAGTTTGCACGAGAAGTAACACAGAGACACAAAATATTGCCACTTCTCGTGTGAACTTCACAACACACTTACGTCACACGTCACAACATCCCTCTCATGAACACCCCAGAAGCAATGATTTATAGTAAAATCAATAAATAAAAAAAAAAAGTTTTTTTCTTACAAACACCAATCGTTTTGGCTTCAGAAGACATTGACATTTATCCACTGAGGTTGTATGGATTACCGTCGCGATCACTGCGTGTGGTTTTTCAAGCATCAACCGAGCGATACCCTTTCAATGGCATTATATGGACTCACAGAGATGGATTATTTCCCTAAAAATCTTCATTTGTGTTTATCTGAAGAAATTTCTGAAAACAATTCAAGAAAACATTGGGGATGACAGGAGGGTGAGCAAATGTAAATTTTCATTTTTGGGTGATTAATCCCTTTAAATCTGATTGGCTAGGTCATGTTCGAAGGTGTTGTAAAATAGCCAGTGCAGCATAAATGGTCATAATAAAAGTGCAGTATAGCTTGGCAACACTAAAAAGTTCATGAACAATATTAAAATGGGTTATTATGACCAGGTTTTGCAATTACTTAGCCAAGTAAAAAGTGTGTCAATCATTCAGGACGCAGACTTTTCAGAGATGTTTCAGGACAGACCTACGATCATGCTGCAGGTGGTTTTGCATGTGTGATAATTTATATTGCTTATCTAACTGATGTATACAGTATAGCGATAGACCGGTGGCTGAGGTCTGACCTGGAGCAGGCGATAGAGCCCACGGCATTGGAGTGTCCGCTGCCCTGAGCCACGCAGTGCACAAGGCCGCTCGTCGGATCCATCTTCCACAGCCGCAAGGACTTGTCCTGTGTGAAAGGTAACATAAACCTATTGTTTTCCCATGTGTGGGTGAAACTATGCATTGAAATCATTTGAATGCCGTGATATGCCTGTGAAAAGCCACTGGTGCAGCTTTCGAAGAAAAAATAAAAGAATCACCTTTGCACAGCTGGCAAACATGGAGCCTTTGCAGAACACATCAATAGATAAGATGGTATCTGCAGACAGATAATCACAGAGGATCGTCATCAGATGAAAAGGTTATTGCACTCTACTCACTGACGAGAATGCCAACAATGTAGATTGATGACTCAAGAGGTGAATCGGTTCAGTGTGACATTCCCTTTATAATGTTTGAAGCCAGCTGTTTTTACACATGATGAACTAAGGAATTAAGTGACAATTTATGCAGTTTACAAACTGCAACTAAATGATGGTTTTGATAATCTATTATTATTTGATAAACTGAATAATAAAAAAAGATTTGTACAAAACTAATGATAACTTGCACAAACAAGTGCAATTAACAGCACACACACCCACACCTACAGTGGTGGACAAAATTGTTGGTACCCTTGGTAAATATGAACAAAAAGCCTGTGAAAATAAATGTGCATCGTTCATCCTTTTGATCTTTTACTTCAAAATAAGAATTTAAAATGGGGGGTAAATTTCATTACGAAATAAATGTTTTTCTCTAATCCACGTTGGACACAATTAAAAGGTACCCTTAGAAATTCTTATGAGTAAAATATCTCTGAAGTATATTCCCATCCATATTTACATTTTTAGCACACCAGAGTGATCATGAACATGAAATTGTCCAGCCATGACTTCCTGTTCCACAGGAGTATAAACATGAGGAAACACAAAGGCCAAATTCCCTTAATCATTCATCACAATGAGTAAAACCAAATAATATAGTTCTGATGTGCAGCAAAAGATTGTTGAGCTTCACAAAATAGAAAGTGGCTGTAACTAAATAGCTAAAGTATTGACATGGCTCCAGACAAAAACAAATTCATTAAGGAGCCATTGGCTCCTATAGGGGGAAAAAACAGGCGGCAAATATTTTTTTTAAGAGCCACACAACAATGAACTTAAATTATTAAATCACTTACTTTTATTCATCCTGGTGTGTTTATATATCTCCCCTTTACAGTTTCAGCATTTTCATCTTGTGATTTTTCTGGGAAATTAATGTCACCATTTTCACTTAATACTATTATAGTTTTTGTTAATATTTTGAATCCGCTTAGATTTTTATATTTTCAGATTTTTCGTTAAGTTTTAATAATTTTTTGTAGTTTTGTGTTTTATTTTTTGTTTTTAAACATGTCTATTTAGTTTGTATAAACTTTTATTTAAGTATTAACATTTNTTTTTTTTTTTTTTTTAAATGGTTTTAGTTAACTATAATAACCTAGACTGGGTAAACCCAGCCTGATCTGCCGGCGATTTGATTTCGCCCGGCAACTCAGTCTGGAAACCCGTAGATTCATTTCTACTGCTTCTGTTACACTTTTGCGGGAACCAATCACAGACTGGCTTATCCACCTTGCTCGCTATTGGCAGGTATAACACGATGACGATGGAGAAGCGACGGCAAGCAGATCGTGTTCCAAGTGCGATATGATTGTTACACACCGACTGCAAACTCTGATCTACCCGTCTCTCGTACGACCGTCAATCCAATTCCTTTTAACCTCTCGACGATGCTGAATGACTTCTTTTGTTTAGCAAACAAATCGCTCGAGTGGGTGTAAATACCACTCACTTTCTTTTTTTTTTTTGCACAACCTGCAAAAATCGCTCGATGCCATTGCTGCTTCTGCAAACCGCTGATCAATGCTACAAACCAATACAAACTAAACCTGTCTGGTGTTTTCGCGTCGCTCTGCAAAGTACATCACCCGGATCGTTGATCTGATTGGTTGAAGGACTATCCAATTGTGTGAATAATGCTCGTTGATCCCGCCTCTTGTGCAGTAGAAAATACATAGCAGACTCCCCAGACCAATTTTCAATTTTAAATTGAGCTTGGTCTGGTGATAGCCAGACAAATAATAACCCTGATGCTAGTAAAAAATTTATATTAGAAATAATATGTCAAATAATGTTCTTAGTCTTTCCTTCCTGAAGCTACAATTGTTAACTTTGAATCAAATGAAAATAAATATAAATATATCGAAATAAATTTATAAATCGATTAAATTTGGTTTGTGTAACCAAATAACAGGGGAAATTGATATACATTCTACTTGACTTTGATTAACGAACAGGCCAAAATACAGCTGGACTCTTATTTTGAAATGTCTGTGCTATACTTTTGCTGCTCATTCAAGTTCAGATGATGAAGATAAAAAAAATTACGTTGTTACAACCGTTTACATTAATATTATAAAGCGACGAGAATACTTTTGGTGCGCGAAATCGGCCATCACTATATAAGTCGTTATTTTGGATTTTTTGGCGCACCAAAAATATTCTCGTCGCTTTATAATATTAATATTGAACCACTGTACTCACATGAACTGACTTAAATATGTTTTTAGTACATTAATGGATCTTGAGAGAGGAAATGTCATTGCTGTCTATGGGGGCCTCACTGAGCCATCAGATTTCAACAAAAATATCTTAATTTGTGTTCTGAAGATGAACGAAGTTCTTACGGGTGTGGAACGGCATGAGGGCGAGTAATAAATGACATTATTTTCATTTTTGGGTGAACTAACCCTTGAAGCACTGTTGCGAGAGCCTGAAGAACACACAAAAGCGGCATCTTTTGATTGAAACAACGCAGTGCTCACATTTATTTAATTAAATTAATGTTAATAATCACTTTAGAGAGTAGGCTAAGTCTACCATGATGTGTTTTTCCATCCTCAAAATATAAGACTATAAGAAAATATAAAAATATAAGAATATAAGACTTTTTATGACCTTAAATTTATCTGATGAGCATGAGCGGAGTGGAATAATGAAAGTGATCAGCATGATTGATATTCAAAACGGTAAGTATGCGCTGCGTTGTGTGTTTCTGCAGTCTGCAGAGCCAGTTACCCCTTTTGAATGACAAATATAGACAAATTTATATGAAGAAATAGGCAATTGTCTCCTTTGCGCAGGAGCAGAATGGTGCGAGCAAATGCGACTTTTTTGATAAAAATATTTTTTTCTAGAAAAATCCTCTGCTCTCATCCAGAAAAAATCTCCAGCATATTCAGTTGTCCGACACGACTGGAACTTCAAACGGGACCAGCTTCTATGGCCAGATGAAACTTAAAAAAAAAAAAAAAAAACTTTTTGGCAGCAAACTCACCAGATGGGTTTGGTGCACACATGGATAAAAAGTACCCCATGCCCACGGTTAAATATACTGCTGGATCTTTAAAGTTGTGGGCCTATTTTTCTGCTGGAGGTCCTGGACATCTTGTTCAGATACATGGTATCATGGATTCTATCAAATACCAACAGAAAAAAATCTAAACCTGAACACTTCTGCTAGAAATCCAACAATAGGCCATGGTTGGATCTTCCATCGAGACAATGGTCCAAAACAAACATCAAAACCAACACAAAACTGTGTCACTGAGCACAAAATGAAGCTTCTGCCATGACCATCCCAGTCCCCTGACCTGAACCCTAAAGAAAATGAGTGGAGTGAACTGAAGAGAAGAAGCACCAGCATGGAGCTGGGAATCTGAAGGATCTGGAAAGATTCTGCATGGAGGAATGGTCTCTGATCTCTTGTCAGGTGATCTCCAAACTCATCAGGCATTATAGGTGAAGAGTCAGAGCTGTTATCTTGGCAAAAGGTGGTTGCAAAAAGTATTGAATAAAAGGGTGCCAATAATTGTGGCCAACGTGTTTTGGAGAAAAACATTTATTTCATAATGCGATTTTCCCATTTTAAATTCTTCAACTTAAATGAAAGGTTAGAATTTGAGTTTAAAAAAAGAAAATCTAAAGGATTAACGATGCAGATTTATTTTCACAGGTCTTTTTGTTCATATTTATCAAGGGTATCAACAATTTTGTCCACGTCTGTATTAAGGCACCTGACACACATCAACCTGGTGACTAACTCTATGCAATAGGACTTATAAAAAGCAACCTATTTATACCACATCCTGCCTAATGTTTTCCTCAAAACTTCAAAACAATGAAAAAACAATAAACAATAGCTTTCAGCAACTGGTTAAAGTGTTAGTTTCAGGGTGGGGCATCTAAACTAATTAGCTGCAATTTTAATAAAATTATCTTTACTTGGACTTAGTGATTTACTATTTTTATATATTACTATAGTATTTATTGATAATCTGAATTAGTTTCATTTTAATATTTTTATTTCAGTTTTAGTTTTATTATTATAGTACTCACTTCAATTAGTTGCCAAAGCAATATTTCTATTTTAGTGCTGTGGGAAACACCACAAACAAGTCCATTAACAGCACACACACACACACACACACACCTGTCAACACACCTCACACACACACACCCACCTGTCAACACACCTGACACACATCAACCTGCCCACAGGAAACTCTACACTAATTATCTTGTTTTGACTGAATCAAGTTCCATACAGTGTAATTTTAGTTTTTTTTACATGATTTTAATTTTAAAAATAATAGTTTAGTGGGTCAGTTTTATTAGTTTTTGCTTTTTTGAAATGTATATTGTATTTATATTTACTTCAGTTTTAGTTTCAGTAAGTAAATCAAACTAAACAATGAAAATGAGAAATGTTATAACACCTTTTTTTTTCTTCCTTTTTTGCATACAAATGTTTTATGATTAATCCTTGCAGAGGTCATGTGATGATAGCAATACTAATCCCTAATATAAACTCTACTTTAAGGCTGCAAGGATATAGCCCCCCCCCAAAAAAACGACCTTCTCATCTGAGCTGCCTAATATTTGACAGATGATTTACAATAGAAATGTTAAATGAAAATAAATAAAAGAAATAAAAAGTAACTAATAATTTGTCTAATTTTGCCATTTTGAATTAAAATATAGTAAACTTACATGATTCATGTAATGCAATGTCATCATATTAGACAGGATTAATTACAAATGTGCACATATTGTGAATTAATTTAATAAACGTAGTTACTTGGCTTTCTTGTTAGCCTTCAGTAAATGTACTGGTCTAAGAAAATAATTCATAAAACATAATTATCAGTTGACCCTATGTTTACTTTCTTCACTGACACAGATGAAAATGAAAAGCTCAGCTTTGGGAAGGGAAGAGATAAAGGACAAGATAAGGAGACTGAGAAAAACAGAAAGAGAGAAGGTGATGAAGATGAGAGAGGAAGAACAACTATTAACAAATAATTTATGCTAGTGTCCACTGACATGTTTACTTAACGCAAAAATGAAAATTCTGTCATAATTTACTCACCCTCATGTTGTTTTAAACATGTACGAGTTTCTTTCATGTGTGAAACACAAAAAGATTATTTAAAAGAATGTTGGTAACCAAATAACATGAAAAAAATAATAATAATAATACTATGGAAGTCAATGGGGATCCAAAACTGTTGTCACTAACATTCTTTAAAATATCTTTTGTGTTCAACAGATCAAATAAACTCATACCGGTTTGGAACAACTTGAGGATGAATAAATGATAACAGAAATGTCATTTTTGGTGAACTTTTGGCCTTTAGACCTCTTAAATTACATATATCTAGATCAGGGTAATTCAACTTTTCTCAGGGGCCCCCAAACCCCCTAGCAAGCTCAATTTTGGGACCTCTGTATTGATCAATCCCTGTGCCGTGTGGCATGTGTAACATATATCCAGAGTGCTGCTGCCCTCTAGTGGCTCACTGACCTGTGTGTCCATACAGAATCTGACAGCTGTTAGTGGCCAACTCAAAAACCTTCAGCTGAGAGCTGTTAGTGGCCACAACGATGTGCGTGTCGTCCTTCCCCAGGAACTTCACATCCAAGATATCATCATTGTAGCCCACAAACTTCATAAGAAGAGATAAGCAAGCCGAATTAGTTTACCATTCCAGATGCTGATGGAAGATGATCCGTAAGACTTACCTGCTGCTGTACGGTGAGCGAGGGCATCTGATAGAGGAGGATGTTGTGCTCTGCGGTGACTGTGGCCAGTCTGTTGGACTGAAGCATGGGCAGAAGGTGCATCAGACTGAGCGGGTCCAGATCGGCCTCCTCTGTGCTGAGAGCTGGAGCGTCAGGCAGCGTCTGCGTGAACACACAGCGCGCTGAGCTGGAGTCCCACACTCGAAGAACACCTGCGGAGGACATCGCAACATACACTTACACAACATCTACTCAGAGGAGACTCAACATATGCAACACACAGGAGCGCCACACAGCAGCAAAATCATTCCTTTTTAATGCATGCACTAAAAAAGCCTACAAATAAGCAAAAGGTACATCTTCAAACAATATTTTTAAATAATGTTTTCTCATTCATCATATATTTTAAATGATGTGCATGCATCTTTTTATCTCGATGCAACAAAGCAGATTAAGGTGCAAGTTTGCAGATTTTCAACCTGCTTTGTATTGTTACAAAATGAACAATGTTTACTCGTTCTCCATGTTACCTGGACAATTCACATTTATTTGTCAGCAATAGTCTGCCGGATGATGCATTTTGTTTGTTTACTTGCTTGTTTTTTTTGACAGCTCCAGGGCTTTCGTGAAATTGGCCTTTTCTTTCAGTTTTTTCCCCTCCGTTTGGCACTGTGTTAGTGTTCATCCAGTTTGAAATGTTGACTACAAACACTGAGGTTTTTCAGATGTTTCATTAAATACGTTCTCTCCGTATTTATGATTCTTTACTGCCTTTAGCCACTGCCTACAACGTGCTGGATCCTTCACTGGAAACCAAAACTAACTCACTCCCGCTAAACGTTTACTCTTTGAATTCTTGTACCCAAGAACAATACAGGTCGACACCATTATGACTACAAGTTTGCTAAGAAGTATTTCCTACTAAAGCAAGGCAGTTTTGACTCTGGTAAGTGTCTCCATAGCAGATTGGTGGGAGTGGCCTTGCACGGCAACATGCCCAGTGCATTATGGGTGTTGAAGTTTTCCTAACTATTTGGCAAAATGGAAGACAAAAACCTTTTTCTCAGTTTTCTCTGGTCAGGTAGCACTGATTTTAAAAAAAATTGCGCCTTTCTTTTTTATTCAAAGTTTTATTAAAAGCCCATTTTGCCAGTGAAGTACCCCTTTAAGATGTATGTCTGTGTGTTTCTGTGTCATGAACCTCACAGCCATTGTCTAATCCAGTAATCTGTCTTGATTTTTTGGTTTTTAAACAACACAAAAAAACAACAACAACAGACAAACAAACAAAAAACTAGTGAATTTAGGCATATCAACATTATAGTGAATATTCATTTTGAGATTTGCTAAATATTACATTTAACAATGTTAAATCTGACTGAAAGAATATAGACTGGAAAATAAAGGTCATTTGCATTTGTTATTTTATCTACGGACGTTAGATCTATAATTCAGAAATGAAATTAAGTAGCAGGTAAGATTACATTTATTTGAATGAATTCGAATACGAATTTTAACAAGAGAGCGAGGGAGGGAGAGAGAGTGGCCTACCCAGTGAAGCTTTTGGTTTATTAAGAAAAAAAAAAACAAAAAAAAAACACAGTGGGCTCTTTTAAATTAACCGGGCAGAGTTTGAAATTCAGCTGCTGAATGTGTGTGTGTGCGCACGCAGCTTCTTTCTAGGAAAAGCTAGATAGACATATAAAGTTCCCACCTCAATACTAAAGCTGCAAATGTATAGTGCGAGTGCATACAAGCACGTCTGCTTCATAATACAACATAAAAGCTACCTTTACTGGCTGCAACGATTAATCGCGATTAATCGTTTGCAAAATAAAAGTCTGTGTTTACGTAATATATATGTGTGTTCTGTGTATAATAATTATGTATATATAAATACACACACATTCATGTATATATTTAAGAAAAATGTTATAAAC
>RJVU01026575.1:4846-46529 GCA_003731715.1 Anabarilius grahami
TAAAAAAAAAAAAAAAAAAAACTTTTGCTATGTTTTCCGGGTTGAACGACATGTTTCCTGGAAACGGTGTGCAACGGGTTTGAGATACGTTTTCTCTTGTTTTGTGGGTGTGTCAGAAATGTTAGCCCAATCAGGGGCAAGATGTATATAAACCACGCGGTATTAAAGAGACAGCTCGCACAATGGGTATTAATGAAACATAAAAATACTAATATATTTTGCTATTGTGTTGTGATGTGACACTTTAATAAACTTTTCTATAATCAGAGGAGAATAGTTGGTGAATATTACAATATCATATATATAGCACAACAACAGTGATCAGCAATATTGATAAGCCTAATACAAACAATAAAAATAATATAGATCAACACAGTCACGGAGGTAAGAAGTGGATTATCCTTCACCTGAAATGTTTGTCTTTTCACCATGAAGTGCAAGTCAAATGTTGTATAACAATAATAGAAGTTTCCACAAATCCCTTCACTCGATTGGGACGTTCTCTTTTATTCTGGACGGCAAGGGCAATGCCCAGCTAACCAAAATACGTGACTGTTACGTAACTGCAACGTAATTTGGTGACCAAACTTTCGTCATGGCAACCGGAAAAGTGAAAGGTGCCTATATATACGTCGCCACAACGTAACTTTGTGACGTTGCCAGTTAGCAACTGCGACATCGTAGCAACGTTGTGTATTATAATTTGTGTGTTGGTAATCAGTTGGTAATTTTATATTTATTTTATTTTTCTATGGGCGGACATGCAGTAGTTTAACCTAATGTCCTCATTTGCCCAAACTAATTTAAAGGCCATTCCAACAGCTGTGAACAATGAATGCAGGCTCAAAATGAATTCATTTCATTTCTTTTGAAAAACACACAGAACATGAACAAAACGCCAAATAAAAATAATAAAATACACTCAAACTATAAATAAAAACATGTAGCCTACAGCGAAACATAAAATAAAAGCATTCAAGACGTTTTGCACTCAGTATCATTAAAAGCATATGCTATGCTAGCGTAACATTTTGCTAACATATATTTCAGACGATCAAGGAAAGATACCATATAATCACAGAGGTAAAAATATTAACAAAAGTACTTCAAGTAGACTGTGGGTAATGTTACTTAACCAATCTAACGAAGTTGTTGAACTTTATTGCTATAAAACTGACGAGAAAAAGGATTTGATCACCACTCTGATGTGTTACCGCTTTTATTTTTAAAGGTTGAGATGTTGAACTGTAAAAAAATTCTGTTACGGCAGAAAGATCACTGTAATGCATCAGTACTTTGATAACAGTGAAGAGAAAATACACCATCTTTTGTGCAAGATGAGCAACGGAGACACACTTCAACCACACCCATCATACAAACCATTTGCTCAAGATAAGGATTTATTAATCCACGTTATATACAAACAAAAAACTACTCTTCTTACCACAGGTCGAGAGCTGTCGTTTGTGAATGTTCTCACACGGAGACATTTGTGTAAAATGAGATTATGAGGGTCTTTGAATGTTAGTACTTCCTACATGAGTAGTTAAGTGTTTATACAGAAATTAGATTCTTAGCAATTACACTTCTCTATAAAATAACTCTTTTATTTAGGATGTTTATGAGGAAAATTAGAGATATATTTCCAGGTTTTTTACAATCACAATACAACAGATTAAACAATTAATATACAATATATTCTGAACATGGCAGTCTTAAAAAATCTCAATCCAATTCTCATTAAATCTTTCAGAGAACTGAATTCGAAACTAGTGTATGAAGATCTGGCCTTTGTTGTTCAATCAGATTAACTGGCCCTTATTTTCCTTTTGCCATTGCCATTGTTGCTGCTGCTGCTGCTACTGCTGCTGCTACTGCTACTGCTACTGCTCCTCCTGCTGCTGCTGCTGGTCCTGCTACTGCTGCTACCACTACTCCTCCTCCTATCACTGTAAGAGCTTTTTGCCCATAGTTCCACAGTTTTTGTTTTAAAGCCTCTTTTTCAATCTTTCTCTGGGCTTTTTCATATATCTCATTAGTATAGTGCTGTCCTCCATTGCTCTTCACCATTTTATCAATCTTCTGCAGCAGTTTTGTGACCTGAGAGCGATTACTCTTGTCTTTATTGTTGAATGAGTGAAATCTGCCACCGCACTCATCAACAAGAGTCTTGAGATCATTATTATCATTGATGTATTCATCTAATGAAGTCTCCTCCAGGTAATCAGCGTGAGTGAACAGAATGATGGTGTGACGAGAAGCTTCTTGTCCAAAGTTTTCCTGAATCCATTTCACTGCTTTCTTCTCTTCTTCTGTGAATTTCACACCCAGTCTGATGAGCAGCAGAAACACATGAGGGCCAGGAGCAGACATGTAGATGCACTTCTCGATCTCTTTCTTCAGCTCTTCTTCTCTCATTGATGTGTCATATAGTCCTGGAGTGTCGATCACTGAGATCTTTTTATCCTCCACTGTTGTCACATGTCTTTGACAGCGTCTAGTAACAGACTTATAGGAAATACCATGTTTAAACTCAAAGTTGCCGATGATGGTGTTTCCTGTTGAACTCTTTCCTGATCCAGTTTTACCCAACAGCACAATCCTCTGATCTGCAAGAGAGGAGTTTAAAATGTTATTTACACTTGTGATGATAATTCAGCACTTTGTCTTTGCTCAATAGAGGGCCTCAAGATGACTTAAAATAAGACAGAACAAGTATAAAATAAGTTAATTAACATTACTTTAATGTACACCCTCAACAACGTTTTTTCCCCATCAAATAAAAACCTGGATATACTGTATGAGGTCAGCTAATATTAAAAGTGTGATTTCTAGAAAAGATCTAAATATCATGTTTTTTCCTCCACTTCATGCAATCAAGCCATAAAATATCACTTACCTATATATATATATTTTACCTTTTTACATGAAAATCTCTCAGAAGTAAAAAATAAAATAAAAAATGAAGCCACAAATGGCTAAATATTTACCCAATTTTAAGTGCGATCTTTCTTTAGCAATCTCCTGTATCAGTCCTTCCATCTCTTCTTGGTCTGCAGCATCTCTCAAAACTATCAGAAAGAGAGAGCAGTCAGAATGAGATTTATTATCAAGTCTGCTTACACACACAATGAATTTGTCTTGGTGAAATGTTGCTTTACAAGCTTTACAATATTTCACTGATGGATGAAAATAGTGTTATTTAGTGCTGATTTTACAGATTTGATATGAATGTTTGAAGGGAAAAGAGCGACCTGATTGTCAGAATCATTTTCTGTTCACCGCCAACAAAACCGAAAGTAAAAAAGTGAGTCACGTGATGATGAAACGAGCACGAAACTCACCTGCGCCCCCCAGTGGAAGCTATAAATTAGTTATAGATCTATGATTTCCTCAGCAGACAAATGTCAAAGTGCCAACAAAATAGATAATTAAAAATAATATTAATGAACATAGTTCTGACATGGTTATTTATTTTGTTTTATTTTTATTCACTATGGTACTATTTTCACAATGTAAGGTGTACATTTTCAAAACTGATCACACTTCTAACACAGCTAGTCATTCTTTCAAAACCTGATCTCATGCTTTCATTACAGTTATACACATTTCAGTCCACATAATCAGTGTTTCAAACACAAGATCATTGTGATATGTAATGATTTGGTTTGATCACTGAAACACAACAGTATGATCTTTCAGTTTAATACTCAGTTCATTCAAACAATGAAAGATACGTTTCAAATCACCCTTGCTGCTAAAATAATTACAGCAACACAAGCAATGTTAGAAAATACACTTACATTACCTAACTTTCCATCTGTTTGTAATAGTATCTATCCAGTGTGTCATCAAATGAGTTTCTGTGCTAGAACAGAGTTTGCTGCCAGTACAGTACTGTGCCATATGACTGAATCTATACTGTATTGACCTTTCAGATGAAAGCTTATAGTGTAAAAAGGATTTTCAGAGGATTATTACAGCAGCTGATGTTAATGGAGGAATTTACAGCTTTACTCGCAAACTACAATTCCTGATCATCAATAAGGTGAGAATCAGACCCGTTATAAACCCAAATACACTTGAATTAAGTACATGAATTGATAAGTGTGCTATCAGAGTAGTAATAAACATGTTTGCCGTCGTAATGATGACAGTAGCGCACACAAAAGTAGTAAGCCTAACGGTTAACGCTCACACAGCATGTGAACCGCGCTTGAGCCCAACCGAACCGGCTGACACTTGTCAAGCAAACCGGGTTCTGGGGGACAAATGTGCTCGGCCACGGTTCAGAGCATCTAGTGTGAGTAACCCTGAGATGATATGAGTGTGACTGATGCAGTACTAGCAGTGAACTTTACTAGGCGTGGGCTTCCAGCTGGACATAGTAAGTACAGCTTTCAAATGAACTATATACATGTTTAAAGTCCCTGTAAAGTCAATTCTGAGAACACATTATAAATGTTACAAATGTAATGCTGAAACACATTACAAAGACTAGTAGTTTGAGCGTTAAACAGTTTCTCAGGGCGGAGCTAAAACAGGGATTTGATGACGCACTTGAGCCCCCGAGCATGGCCCCGCCCCTAACACTAAATAACTGTCAATGATGTACCGAGTTTAGCCCCGCCCCTAACGCTACAGCGGCTCACTCGCTCAATCTCGAGTGTCATTACAGTCATACAGCCCTTTGCACAGTTAGCTAGTAATGTCTTTATCACACAAATGCATATTACATGGTTGTTATAATACATGATGGAGCTCCTTCTCCTTATTTAAATTTCCTAAAAATGATGATATGAAGAAGGGGTGGATTAATTTAGTCTCTGCAGTGATCATTTTACACTGGATAGTTTTACAATCTTTCACCAAAGACAACTGGGATTCACTGATAATCCGCTGTTATTGGTGAATGGGGGCCTTTTGCAAGTGCATCACTAAACATTTGTTCATCCATTTTCTCCTTTACATGATTGTGACAGATGCATGTTTGTTTACCCCAGTGTTTCTCAAAGTGTGAGGCGTGCCCGACTGGGGAATAGAGACATGACAAGTGGGGCACAACAAATAAGCATTTTTATCAAGCTTTTATGTTTGTGTTCAGTTATATCACTTTAATAGCAATGGAAATGACCTATTAATTGCCATTAAAGTGGAATTACTGAACCTAAACGTACGAGCTTGATAAAAATGCTCATTTTAGAAGAACATTTCAGACGGCACTTCAAGTCTTCAATTGCACTTTTATTTTCTCTATTTGAAAGTTTTTTAATGCTGTTATTTAATGTTTTTAAAATGTGATGTTAATAAAATAAATTTTAATATATTTTAACAGTTAAACTTAAAGCCTAGATTATTGACATTTTGGGGACAGGTGGGGCTCAGAACCCTTCCCTACCTCCAAAGTGGGGAATGACAGAAAAAGTTTCCAAACTGTGACTAATCTCTAAATTTTCTGTCAGATGGACTTACTTTTGGGCTGATCTGAATCTTCACCCACTGCAAAACAAGACAGTAAAACACAGTGTAAGTGAATCTGCTGAACATTACGGCTTGCCTTGCACTGCTACATGATATTGAGTTTCATCAGATATTCACTATGAATACAGAAACATCAACAACCCTAATGTTGAGGACACAAATCAACCATGAGCATTTCATTCACTACATTTAACTTCTGCTCGAGCATAATCCTGTAGTAGTGTCCTCAAATAACATACTAACACACAAGACAAAACAAACAGAGAGAAACAGATGAAAACCAAACTGACGAACTGCTCATTTAATAGCTAAATAACTTTAGTAAACTAAAGTAACTGATGAATGTTTCACAGTAAGAGTCAAATCATGTAATGGACTTACTGTTGGGGCGATACAAATCTGGACTCCTTCTGCCTGCTGCAAAACANCACACACACACACACACACACACACACACACACACACAAAATAAACAAGCTTTACAATATTTCAGTGATGGATGAAAATAGTGTAATTGCCCGGTCACACGAAAATGCGTATCAATAGTACGAGTGTGTATCTCGAAGAATATATACGCCAAAATGAGTTTTTCGCGTGCATATGATAGGCACTTTATGGCGTATTATACACGAAACCCCCCACCCCCATCCTACCCAAGAGCGTGTCATATACGCGCCATAAAGTGCGTATCATATGCACGCTAAAACTCATTTATATTCTACGAGATTACACACTCGGACTGTTGATACGCATTCTCATGTGATCGTGTTTTTACAGATTTTATATAAATGTTTGAAAGGAAAAGAGGGACCTGATTGTCCGAATCATGAATATTTCAGATGTTAGGCTACTTCAGATTTCATCTTTTTAATTCAAAGCCTGATATTTTTCTGTGTTGTTTTAAGTTACAGCGATATAACAAAAACACCACACGCAGTACTTCCGCATTAATGTGTATCTGCGTGTGTATCTGTCCGTGTGGCTCTCTGTTCATAAACACCCCTTGAAATTAATAATTCATTAATAAATCATTGCTTAAGTAAGAAGAGATCTGATTATGATATATCATACAAATGTTTAACATGTTTATAAACATAATTTGTTGTTCATAAAACTTTACCTGTACTCTTCGCCATTTTCTGTTCACCTCCAACAAAACCGAAAGTAAAAAAGTGCGTCACGTGATGATGAAACTCGCCTGCGCCCCCCAGTGGAAGCTATAAATTAGTTATAGATTTAAGAATTCCTCAGCAGACAAATCTCAAAGTGCTAACAAAAATAGAACATTATTTATTTCTTAATCAAATGGCAGTTTTTTCATTCGCTTTGGTAGTATTTTCACAAGTAATAATAATAAACCAACAAACATAATCTCTGTCTTTTCACTGTTAAGACAAATACATTTTTCTGTCATCCCCTCTTTCATCTTAGAAATACATTCAGAAAGAAAATCATCAGGCACAGTTTCATTAGGTTTAAAATAAATGTAGATCTGAGAATCATCTGCACAAATATTACATTTTAGACCAAGTGATCTCAAAAGCCAAGAGGGAAACATAAATATTACAGTTTTTTACAATC
Organism: Anabarilius grahami; assembly: GCA_003731715.1. NCBI lineage: Eukaryota > Metazoa > Chordata > Actinopteri > Cypriniformes > Xenocyprididae > Anabarilius > Anabarilius grahami. The sequence continues at coordinate 11,909 of RJVU01026575.1, forward strand.
GCTATGACAGTTTTTTCAATACATTTAACAAGTTTCCTAAACTCTTAACACGGTTAGCACAACATCCGTCTTTGTAGGCTATACAATTAACACATTTCTTGTTGCTTTGATACAAAATGCATACAGTTAACACCAATTTAAAATGCTTGAACTTCTTTTACACACAAGCTACAGAGAGGCTGGTGAACGAGTACAGACAAATCTCAGCCGGGACACAGTGGCATCCATTGTCCGTATTTTCAGAGAAGCCAACAGGTAGGATATTGCTTCTCCTACAGCAAAGTGTAAATAATTTTACCATTTACTGTATTAGAGTGACTGTATGCCTCCGGTCTCTAATATGTAACTGTATTTTGTCCCTCTAAGGATTCAACATCTACCTTCCTCAGGGGGCAGAGGAAAGCTCTTGAATGAAGAACAGGAACTTGCTATTGTCAACATGGTGATTGCTGACAATGAAATAAAACTGAAGGACATTCAGTCCAGAGTTGTAGAGGACAACCTTGTCTTTGGGAACATTGCAGCAATCAGCATAACATCCATTTCTCGGACTCTAGCTAAACACAGAGTCCGAATGAAACAACTATACAGAGTTCCTTTTGAAAGGAACAGTGAGCGCATCAAAGAACTCCGTCACCAATACGTCCAGGTAAGGTTATGCAGTACAGTCATTACTGTACTATACACAGTGTGTTTTGCAGTAAACTACTCTATAAACCTGGAGTACATTAGAACATACAGTAGATATACAGTACAGCACAGCATTTACATACACTGTGTCTAAATACTTTCAGAGAGTCATGGAGTTGAAGGCCAATCAAGTCCCACATGAAATTATCTATGTTGACGATAACTTCAACTTGGCGAAAAGGCGTCGCCGTGGGAGAAACATAATTGGCAAAAGGGCCACAGTTATCGTGCCGGGCCAGAGAGGAGCCAACATCACCATGTGCGCCGCAATCTCCAACAACGGTGCACTCCTGCATAAATGTGAGATTGGCCCCTACAACACCAACCGCATTCTCCTGTTTTTAGAAGACCTGCACGAAAGACTGGTGCCAAAAGTAGAAAGGGGACAGGTGGGAGACCACTTGCCAATATATGTTATCACACGGGACAATGTGGCATTCCACCATTCCCGTGCAGTCATAGCCTGGTTTGACGCCCATCCAAGGATGATGTCCCATTTCCTTGCCCCTTACTCCCCTTTCCTCAACCCCACTGAGGAGTTTTTCTCAGCCTGGAGATGGAAGGTTTTTGACCATCGTCCACATGACCAAATGTCCCTCCTGGATGCAATGGATGCTGCATGCCAAGACATCACAGCTGAACACTGCCAGGGGTGGATAAGGCATGCCAAAAGATTCTTCCCACGGTGCCTTGCCAGAGAAGATATCAGGTGTGATGTGGATGAGAACATGTGGCCAAATGCAGAAGACCGGGCAGATTAGAAGATTACTTTGTTATTTTTATTATAATTCCGGTTCTTTTTCTGTTTGTATATCTTGCAGTAATGTCCTTTTGCAAATAAAGTCTTCACTGCAGCAATTCTGTGTCTGTATTTTTTTTTTTACATAAACTGTACATTTTATAAAGCTACTCTGAGATGGTCATTCATTTTTTGTATTGAATTTCTGCAGCAAAAGAAACAAAATGCATGCATTTACTAAACCCAACAAAACAAAAATGTAGAGAGGCTTCAAAAGAAACTACAATGCAAAACACAATCTATGATCAATACAATTTACTGTCTATTGTATAAGGGCAGACCTGACACATAAAATAATGCAGTTTCTGTAATTTTATCTGATGATAGTGGTTTTTTTTGTCATTGTGTTATGATTGACTAAATGTTCCTGTTGGAAGAGAACATGTGTTAGTGTTTTGAATAATTATTTGATTTTAAAACATGTTTGCAGTGTTTTGTTAGACAGTGTATTGTGTTAGTTTATTATTGTATTTTGAAAATTAGTTTTGGGGTTTAGTTTACAATGTGTGATTTTGAGCATGAAATTAACCGTTTTGCCAATTGTGTGTTTTAGGTGTGTTGGTGCGTTAAGAGTTTAGGAAAATTGTTAAATGTATCGAAAAAACTGTCATAGCGATTGTAAAACACTGTAAGAACATTCCGACTAGAAAACAGGTATGTCTTCACCTCCCTACCTTCTACTCTACTTAGATGGTATTTACAGCACTGTACTACAGTATATCACATTACCACATCATGTGTACAGGGTATTGCAGGGTGCTAATGCTCCTTTTGCAGCCAAAGTGGTAGTTTTTGTGAAACATACCATGATTACTTATATTGAGATGTTTCAGTACAGTGGATGATACAGTATATACAGTAAAGTACTGTAAGAAAAAGAAGCAAACCAATGCCAATTTGTGGTTGCATTTCTCTAGAATGACTAGAAGACCTTCTGGGGGAGGACGTCAACAGAAGCCAGGACCCATGAGCCCACGTATGCACAATTGCCATGATTTTCATTGTTTACAGTATAGTGTTTTTTCTATTATTATTATTATTTTAGCTTTATCTGAATTCATGTTACTGCAATGTACAGTGCTGCAATGTACAATATTGAGTAGACCTATTTGCTTTTTTGGTTGTTTGAAAATGTGCCTCCTGAAAACATGCCTTCTGAATAAACAGTGAAAATCAAAGACTGCATTGTTTTATATAAAGTAGACTAGTTTGTTCCCCCTGATCTGAAAGTGTATGCATATGGTGCAAGTATGTGTCATTTTGTCATCAGAGTTACATTTTGACAAAGGAATGTTAGGTTTTGATAGCAGAGTTTCGATTTGACACAGATGTGAATGGTATATTTCCCAGTGTTGTGTCATGTTTACTTGTGTGTAGAGTTTTGGCACAATGAGCGAAGTTTTGCAAAATGTGTTCAAGCAACGGGCAAAAACTGTATATTGTATTGTTTCCATCCATTGTTGGTATCAACATTCAGTGCAACATTGAGTCAGTTTTGACACTCTGAACTGACTTATATTATGTACAGTTGGTTTGATCACATAATTAGAAAAGTGTAATAAGAATTTTGAGTCATTGTGTGTAAAGCATGTACTGTGTTGTAGTTGTGTTTAACTTTTGCCTGCCTGTGTTTAGCTTTTTGCAACACAAGTGCATCACAGTGAGAATTGTGTTTTAGTGAGTGAGAATGTGTTTAGAGTTTTGAAAAGAGTGCATGAGATTTGCAAACAGTGTCTAACAGCCTGAACTTGTTTAAGGTTTTAAAGTGGAACTCAGTAAGATTTGCGAAGCTCCCCCTACAGGTTCCTTCAGTGAATCACACTGTCGTAAATACTCCAAGCGCAGCTCTGGACTACAACGACTACAATGCTCAACAGCGCAGTGGTTTTGCAAATACAGTACAAGAAATCTCGATGGAGGTGGGTAATTTTCGAAATTGTCTTCTAAAGTCATAATATATACTTTGTTTTTGAATTACCGTGACTTGACTTGTATGCATATTCAGTATATATTTACCAAATAAACAGAAATGCAAGGGTCAAAAATGTATTTGTTTCTCAAAACATTGAGTGTTGATTTGTAAGTGATCAAATTAGGTATATTTACACTATAAACAGAAATGCAAGAGGGTAAAACGAATTTCTTTCTTTCTGAAAACAGTTTTGATTTCTAAGTGATCAGTTAATGTGTAAGTGTTTTCAGACATGATTGTTGGGTGTAGGTAATTGGGAAATGAGTGAGGTATTTAGTGTTTCCCAAATAAAACAAAAGAGATGTTACGCTCTAAAAAATGCTGGGTTAAAAACAACCCAAGTTGGGTTGAAAATGGACAAACCCAGCGATTGGGTTGTTTTAACCCAGCGGCTGGGTTAAATGTTTGCCCAACCTGCTGGGTAGTTTATTTATTTATTTATTTAACCCAAATATTGTTTAAAAATTACTGTATTTCTTGCTTAAAATGAACCCAAAATATGTTGGAAATTAACATTTTATTAATATGTTTAATAAACAAACATTTATTAATACTTTTTTTGAATAATATTTAAACAATAAACATTTATTAAATTGCTTATTAATAAATGCTCATCTTTTTGATTATTATTGTTGCCTCTAATAATTATGAGTCTGATTTTTAATTTCCAACCTATTTTGGGTTCATTTTAAGCCAGACATATAGTAATTTGTAAACAATATTTGGGTTAAATAAAACTACCCAGCAGGTTGGGCAAACATTTAACCCAACTGCTGGGTCAAAACAACCCAATCGCTGGGTTTGTCCATTTTCAACCCAACTTGGGTTGTTTTTAACCCAGCATTTGTTAGAGTGTAGATTTGAGGGATGTGTCTAATGTAGAGAACTGTTTAGAGTTTCCAAAAAGTTTGTTTTACAATTGCAAAAGAGTGTAAAGCAGATAATCTGCTTAAAGTTTTGCAGACTTGTTCTGGAGATGTACAGTTGCAAGAAAAAGTATGTGAACTACTTGTATGTGAATAATTTTAACAAAATGAGAGATCATACAAAATGCATATATTATTTTTTTTATTTAGGACTGTCCTGAATAAGATATTTTACATAAAAGATGTTTACATTTAGTTCACAAGACAAAACAATCGCTGAATTTATTAAAATGGCCCCATTCAAAAGTATGTGAACCATTGATTCTCAATACTGTGTTTTGAACAGGATGAAGATGTCACAATTTTTCTTATTTTGTTTAAATGTCATTGTTTTTCATTTAGTACTTCCCTTCGGAAGCAACATAAGATACTTGCATGTTTCCCGGAAGACACATTAAGTACAATTTACCTTGATATTTGAATTCAAAAGTTTTCACCCCCCGGCTCTTAATGCATCGTGTTTCCTTCTGGAGCATCAGTGAATGTTTGAACCTTTTTTAATAGTTGTGTTTGAGTCCCTCAGTTGTCCTCAGTGTGAAAAGATGAATCTCAAAATCATACAGTCACTGCTGGAAAAATAAAATATAAATAACATGCATTTTGTATGATCTCTCTTATTTTATGAAAATTATTCACATTTTCACAGATTCTGCAAGTGGTTCACATACTTTTTCTTTTGCAACTGTATGAGTGATATGTTTTAGTGTGTAAGCAAATTTAAAAAACTGTAATTTACACAGGATTGTTGAAAATTATTCTGATAAAAGTGTTTTCCAAAATGTAGGCACTAATCTCCTGCAAATACTTTACTTTCCTTCCTTTTGTGTATTTAATTCTCCTTTTTGAAATTTCTCTTGTTTTGACCACTGCTGCTTAAACAAGTGGATCCCGCGATTGTGTAATTTAATAACAGTCTGCACATTTTTAATGTAGAGCGAACTCTGTCAGAGTCCACAGGACAGCAGAATGATTGACTCAAACAGCTCAATTCAGATAACAGTTCACTGCAGAAAAACCGACACAAACCGAAAAAACTACTTCCTATTCCCAAAAAGACTGTCATCACTGCCGTGTCACAGAAATAAATTATTTAACCAATTTCATGGAAATCAAATTTAATTATAAACTGGCACCATTCCTGACACAAATGAGAGATTATTAACACAGAATCAGGGCTACAAACTGTGACTAAACTAAAATATATCACACTTTTCTGTCAGATGGACTTACTTTTGGGCTGATCTGAATCTTCACCCACTGCAAAACAAGACAGTAAAACACGCTGTAAGTGAATCTGCTGAACATTACGGCTTGCCTTGCACTGCTACATGATATTGAGTTTCATCAGATATTCACTATGAATACAGAAACTTTAACAACCCTAATGTTGAGGACACAAATCAACCATGAGCATTTCATTCACTACATTTAACTTCTGCTCGAGCATAATCCTGTAGTAGTGTCCTCATATAACATACTAACACACAAGACAAAACAGATGAAAACCAAACTGATGAACTGCTCATTTAATAGCATAAAACATTAGTAAACTAAAGTAACTGATGAATGTTTCACAGTAAGACTCAGATCATGTAATGGACTTACTGTTGGGGCGATACAAATCTGGACTCCTTCTGCCTGCTGCAAAACACACACACACACAGAGTAAACAAGCTTTACAAGCATTTCACCGATGGATGAAAATAGTGTCATATAAAGCTGATTTGACAGATTTGACAGATTTGATGTGAATGTTTGAAAGGAAAAGAGCGACCTGATTGTCAGAATCATAATGAATATTTCAGATGTTAGGCTACTTCAAATGTCATCTTTTTAAGATTTGAGACTTTTTTAAGTTACAGCGATATATCAAAAACACTTACCGCATTACTTCTGCATCACAAACATTCCGTAACTTTTAACGCTAATGTGTATCTGCGTGTGTATCTGTCCGTTACTCTCTCAGTTCATAAACACCCCTTGAAATGCATAATTCTTAAATAAATCATTGCTTATTAGGAAGAGATTTGATTATGATATATCATACAAATGTTTAATATGTTAATATACATATTTTGTTGTTCTTAAAACCTTACCTCCACTCTTCGCCATTTTCTGTTCACCTCCAACAAAACCGAAAGTGACCCTGCGTCCCAATGTCCATAATGTCCATCCTAAATAGTATGTGAGATTAAAATAGCCTAAGTGTGTCCCAAAGCATAGTATGTTGAAAATAGTACTCCAGAAGTCCCCGGATGGTCTACTATTCCCGGTGGATTTTCGAAGTGTGCACACTATAGAGGCTAATATTGCCCACAACCCATTGACCCGTTAGACGAGGATTCAGTTCAGAACTACAAACGCGAGTAAAAAAGTGTTAAAAAACTACAAAACATGGCGGATATGCGCGACCGACGCTGAGAGGTTTGAGTGACTAATAATCAGTTTAAACTGATGGAAAATATTTATTGAATGTTATCTGTGTTATTTTCATCTGGAAATAACCAATATGGACTTTTATAAATATCCGAATGGCCATTAACTTTTAAATGCATCATTATGGATTAATAAGAGGAACACTCTAAAAAATGCTGGGTTAAAAAAAACCCAAGCTGGGTAAAATATGGACAAACCCAGCAGGTTAGGTTAAAAGGCACCTATTATGCCCTCTTTCACATGATGTAATATATGTCTCTGGTCTGGTCAAGTTTCAGCTTAAAATACGCCACAAATTTGCCCCTATTTGGGGGTGAGCAAAAACACGCCTTTTACTATATTACTATATTGCTGGCTAAAAAAATAAATCCAAAATTGGTTGAAAAAAATGGCTGGGTGAAAACAACCCAATCCCTGGTTTTGTCCATATTTAACCCAGCAGTTTTTAGAGTGAAAGTTCTCCACATGCAGATCAACGTGCTGCATTTCTCTCCGATATACGGTAGGAAAATAGCTAAATGAAATGGAGGATTTTTTTTTTTTTTTTAATGAATACAAAAGTACAAAAACAACAAAGGCAAATATACATTTACAGAGAAGATAGAAATTACAGGCTCAACACAGTGTACATATATAAAAACAAAAAAAATAAATAGAAATTTGAAATCATAATTTACATGAACAAATAGAGAGTAAAAGAAAGGGAAAATAAATTAAATAAAAATTAAAATTATGGGCAGTATCACAATAAATCAAATGATGTCAAAAGATAAAGAAGCTTCATAGCACTCTGACCTCTCATCTTATTAAGGGCTTTGGAAAAACATTTCAAGTCATTTTTGAATATAATAAGTGGGGGGGATTTAAAGAATCTACATTTATGGATAAAATATTTTGCTAATATTAGTGATAGTGATAGTGAAGTGAAGTGACATGTGGCCAAGTATGGTGACCCATACTCGGAATTTGTGCTCTGCATTTAACCCATCCAAGTGCACACACACAGCAGTGAACACACACACCGTGAACACACACCCGGAGCAGTGGGCAGCCATTGCTGCGGCGCCCGGGGAGCAGTTGGGGGTACGGTGCCTTGCTCAAGGGTCTCACCTCAGTCGTGGTATTGAGGGTGGGGAGAGCGCTGGACATTCACTCCCCTCACCGACAATCCCTGCCGGACCTGAGACTCGAACCCATGACCTTTGGGTTACAAGTCCGACTCTCTATCCATTAGGCCACGACTGCCCCCAAAAACATATTACAATGTTATTAAGCAAAAAATAATTAACACAGCAGTCTTTAGGTACTCCAAATAAAATATAATGTAAAGAAAAAACAAATCTATCAGCAACCACCTCTTTTTCTATCAACCAGTTCTGAATTGATATCCAGAAGAGTTTGGAGAAATTGCATAAAAGAAAAATATGATCTGTGTCTTCAGAATGGCTCTCACAGAAGGAACAGGGGACAATTTCTATATTACATTTTTGATTTAGGAATTTGTTAGACGGATAAATTTCATTTAAAATTTTGAAGTGTATTTCTTTTGCTTTAGGAGAAACAGGAAAATTTAAATAAGCTGTTCTAAGATATATTACAGTATTTTTATCAAACATGTGATCTAACTTGTTCCTTTTGACTTGACAGGGATAACAAGTTTTTAAAATGACCTCTCTTATATACTTGTTAGTACAACTATCACTTTTAATTTGAATATCTCCAATGTGTAACAATATTGCATTAATGACAGTGAAGAACTCTTTCGGGTGACAGTTAAAGTTTAAAAGTTATAAACGTTATATGCATTTCGGTGATGGATGCTGACGTCACATGCGCGCCAGCTCGTTGAAGAGAGAGATGTGAGCCACATGTGCGGCTATTATTAACCTTGCCCATCTTCATCATTATTTCTCTAAATTGATGTCTGAACTGTTTTATTGCATTAGCGATTGGATGTTGCATCACAGTTTGAGGAGATTGGACTGTCTCAACGTTCGGTGGTCGTGTTGGAGTCGCGCAGTGAGGGAGAGTCGCGCTGGATTTGCACTACGGAGTAATTGCGTCATCTGAGGACTCCGCTTGTTTTCTTCATCGTTTTCTTCATCGTTTCCTCATCGTTTCTTCATCGTTTCTTTCTGCAAAGACTGTAGGCATACGCACACACACAGATTGAACTGAGACCTATCCACACAAAAGGAACTGAGTCATTTATATTCCCCTTTGGACTTAAGTATACACTCAAGTACACATACAGATATTTTTTTTTCTTTCTTTTCTTTGATTGTTGTTGATGAACAATATACTTTGTATTCAATTGGTGATTTGTGAAGGGCAAAGAATGTTCTCATGTGATGTGTGCAGTGTTTAATTGCATACTGAAATGGAATCAAAAAGAAGAGAATTAATTCAGAGAATACAGTTACAGTTCATTGAAACTAATTAACGTGTTTCATTCATCTATAATTCATTTTATTTTATTAATTCTATATTCACCTAGTTAGTATTGTAAATACCTATGTTCATACAAGTGCAGACACACATAATTAAAACAGATCATTAATCATTTTGATTTAGTACATGGTGTGAGACCCCGAACCCGGGACTCCAAATACTAGCATAAAAAGAAATTAATTGTATTTGGTGAGCTCAGACCCAAGTAGATATTTTTCTTCCTTTTCTTTGATCTAGATTTTATAAACGGGTTACAAAAGCAAAGCATTAAGTATTTAAATACACAGCATGAAAATACAAACTTTAGCTAAATAAATTAAAATTAAGGTAAAACAAGTTTACAGTACTAAGAGCTTTGTGGTTTTAGTTCTGATGACTTCTTTAACGAAAACAATGAATAAGGGACTTTGAAAAGTGAATTTATCGTGGTCAATATGACATTTTGCAAGGATCAATAAGAAATTAATAGTAAAGTACTCATTATTTTTTGGATGTTTTGCAATGTTTGAAGCACATGGAATTTAAACAGTTGAAAACATTTTTCATTCAAAACGCAACCCCTAAAACAATAGTCGCAAATACCTCCATTGGGAAGCGGATGGATGCAGTACTGATAAAAGCAGGTATCCAGTCAGGTGGGGGTGTGGAATTTTATGACCCAATCAATCAAATTCTGACAGGATGTGCCCTTATTGTCTCTGTTAGATGCCGAATCCTGTCAAAGATATCTGTTTTGTCTGATGTCCAAAACCAGTAAAACCTGTTAACTGTGTTAAGTCTTCAATCAGCTTGAGAGTTTTACTGAGAAAGCCAGGGAACAAGCAGGAGACAATGATGATGATAAAAGATTAGAGTTTATTGAATCATCTTAGTTGCAAGTGTTCAGTGCCCGGACTTAGTCTGACCAGTACAGGTACAATAAGTATCATTACACCCAAGCAAAAAAAAAACAACAAAAAAAACAAAACAATGGAAAATTACTGCTTCCCAATTTTGTCCTGTGATGTTGAAAACATTCAAATGGAGACACTCTCTTATCTCCTACTCTTGAAGACAAACATCCCTTAAAACCACACAATCATAAGATTAAACATTGCAAGAGCAAGCCAATAAGTAAAATAATAAGTAATATAAAATAAAAACATAAATGACATGAATTAATAACAATTAAATGACTATATTAATACATTAATTAACGATTGAATGAATTTATTAATAAATGGTATAAATGAAAGGACTAATGATTATAAATGATTATAACACTTTTAATCAATAAAAAATGTATTTATATTTTTTTTAAAATAAGAAAATAAAACAACACAAATGTTGCTATCAATGATCCTTTGATCTTACAAAACACCAAACACAACTCACTGTGTTTCAGTGTCATGAGGGTAATGCACACACACACACACATTACTGCACATCAAATGTCGGCACAGTCATCATTATGAGTCAGTGCTTACTGTCACTGTTATCTCAACATTAGTTGGAACTTTATATCGATCTTCTCCCGTCCATTTCACCGTCCTTGTCATCTCTTTCAAATCGAGACCGCTTTCTCTGAAGATCAGCCCAGAGGCTCTCTCAATTTCATCAATTGGCACCTGGTATTGGCTCAAATCTAAAGGTGGTGGCTCATTGGGAATCTTATAGCATTCTGGCTCTAATACTGTCCCATCCTTATTTTCCACAATTGCCACCTTAAAGAAGTGAGTTGGCACTGCTTTTTCTCCCATTATCTCATATTCCACATGCTTTGAATCATCATTTCTTGGTAGGTAAAGTGGTCCGGTGTACACATGGATATTACAGATCCCATCTGTTGTGAGTGCTTTTTTCCGACATTGATCCTCCAACGATTTCCAGATGCCACGGTTTAACTCCCTACACTGTGGTGACATGTTGCTGAGCACATAGGTGTCATTATAGGCTTCCTCACTCCACCTGTGATTGGCAGCAGCAGCATAATGACCTTGGTCATAGACCTCTCCATACTTTTCCTTGCTCTTAAGTGTTCTGTTGGTTGGATGAATTAAGTTATCCTCTTTGAATACACTTTTTGGATTATCATAATTATTAGCTAAAATACTCCTGTTCAATATCTCATACACCCATGCAGGATTCCTGGTTTGATTGTTGTACAACACAACATAAGAGTTTTTTTTACTTATTTCAGCAAGTTCAGGAACTCTGTCAATTAATTTGAATGGAGGTCTGAAATCTGAAACTACATCTTCTCTAGAGGTTGACTCATCACCAAACAAGACTGAGAGTGGGATTCTTATGTAGACGGTTGGAGAATCAGATACATTTGGGCCATCTCTTTCCTCCCTTTTATCCTTATTTGCATCACAGTCTTTTTGACTGGGTTTAGATGCACTGGCACCTCCTCCACAATGCTGCTCAACTGCCCCAGTTGGTTCAGCATTGCCTTGAGATGATCTGTCCGCTGGGTTTTCTTCCACGTTGCATCTTGTGTTCTCTCCTTCACCTTCCATTTGTTTAGGCACATCGTCCAAATTCATCTGCCCAAAAGTCTGTTCTAGATCAGACTGTGTACTCATCTTGGAAACAAACAAAAACTGATGCAACAGAGGTAAGAAAAAAGTTCAGGATCAATGTGCTCTTGCTTCAAACTTCTCTTATTACTACTTCAAGGTCTTCAAAGATCTTCTCTTTTGGCTGGGTTAAAATAAAATGGGAAAGGGGAAAAAATCAGTTAAAATTCTCTTAATTTGAGACTTAAAGAAATGGGAATATAATTTTTTTGTTCCCAATGGAGAAATTTTGAGTAGACTCATTATTCAACATTTCTGCATTATCTTTTACTCATAATTAGGGTTGGGCATCATTAACTGTAGTGTTTCTGAATCAGCTTATTGATTCCGATTCTTATAAAATCACAGTTTCAGTTCCAGTAAGACAAAAAATAGATGTCATTCACATTTATAAAACATTCTGTTGTTACTGAATACCATAAACAAAAATCAGAAACCTACAGAACACTACACTAGCCTAACTAATGTAAATTTCAAGCATTATTATAACACTTAGAAAAATTTAATTAAACACTTAGAAATAGCACAAATAAATATAATTGAACAAGAATAGAAATGAAATAAACATTGTTTTACGATTTTTCAGGTAGGCTAGGTCAAATATTCAAGTAAAGATACTGCAATCAAATGTAAAGTAACACTGCACTTTATGAATAAAATATATATGAAAATATAGTTACAAAGTTAAGTCAAGAGTGAATTTACTCTTTGTCTCTTGTTGTTTAATTACCATTAATGATATAAATGGCAGCAAGTTTAGGTTGTATTCACTTTAAAGTGGAAATGAATCAGTCAAGTTTACATTATTTACTAAACTGATTTCCACTTTAATAAACATTTGTTAAAAACAAACATGATTAATGGTACCATTTTGAAGAAAAAGTTTTTTCTTATAGCTTTCCTGTAGCTCAGTGGTTAGAGCATGGCACTAGCAATGCCAAGGTCATGGGTTCGATCCCAGGGATTGCACATACTCAAGATACAAATGTATAGTATAATGCAATGCAAGTCGCTTTGGATAAAAGCGTCTCGTAAATGTAAATGTAATAGCTTTTAGAGCAAGGACGCCACCATCTTGCAATACCACAGCATGTGACGTCACAGGGTTGGTTCACTCCATTGGCCAGTGAAGTGATACAAGCATTTCTTTACTTTTTGAACACACGCTTGTATAGAAATGGAGGAAGACAAGCTTGAAAGGACTGTTGAGACCTTAGTAAGTCAAATTGCTAATGCATTTGCAATAACATCTTCCTAATGCCCCAAATAAAGATATTCTGTCAATTTTATGAACTTTTGTAAACCTAGCCAGTATAATCACAATGAAAGCATCCACCTGCAATAGTAAATATTGGGATTTAAATAAAAATGCTTGTTCTGCTCTGCTCTAGTGCATGGATAAACACGCCCACCATGTCAGAGTCCACCTGCTGTCAGGAGGCTCATCTGGACCATGTAATGCGTGTAAATACTCCTGCATCGCCATGGTCCATACATTTAGCATACTATGCCAGGAGGTGGACGTGTTGGAGGTGGCAATGCTTTCTGAGCGGAAACACCGGGGTGTCCTGTTAACAGCAGGTAAGCTAACTGTATTCACAGGTGAACATAAAAAGTCACATACCACTTCTGGTGAACGAGCCAGTGTAGTGCAAATATATCTGAAAGATCTGACATAACAATAAGATGCCACATGATCAATATTGTACGAAGTGTTGTTTGTTTACATCATGTTGCGGGTCACTTTATGAAAACAATGAGATACCAAGATCAAAACGTAGACAGTGATGTTGGATATTCATCCAAATTATGGTGAAAACAAACAAAAAAACATTTATTAACTTTGAATAAAGTACATAGAAAAAGAAGTAATAAAAGAGCCACACTAAAAAATAGAAAACATCATTTACTATATCATGTGAGATATTAGTATGTACCAAGGTTATTACAGTTTTGCATTTTTCATTAGTTTTTATTTTTATTTCGTTTTGACTTTTTGTTTTCAAATTCAGTTTAGTTTTAATTAGTTTTTGAAGTGGGTTTGCTAGTTTAGTTTTTATTTTTTGAAAATGCTTAGTTTTAGTTTAGTTTTTATTAGTTTTAGTGTTAGTTTTAGTCTTTTTTTGTAATTTGGGTTATTTGTCAGGGGCAAGATTCAGAAAGGTCAGAAAAAGTATTGTGTAATAATAACTCAACAAAAACATCGTACAAACATAAAATGTACATATGGGCACAAATAAAAAGTCCAAACACTCCGCAGTAAGTGCAAAATGTGTAAGTGACATGTGCCAGTAAAAAACCTAAAGAGCCAACAGACTAAAGAAGACATACATGGACCGCATGTATTCAACCCATTTTTGAGCCACAACAAGACATTTCTGTCAGATTGTCAATCTGAGAAAAGAACATGACAAATAACAAATTTAAAAAAAAACTTTAAATATAGCTTTTCAATTATTTGTGACACCTTCACAAAATATACACATTTAACACCATATACAAAATTCACACCCCATTGAAATTCCTTTTCCTCTTACAAAATCCACACACCGTACCAAAAATCTACACATCTTCTATACAGAATTCACACCCTATACAAATATCACAGCTGTACAATTTTGACACCCTATACTAAATTTACCCTATACAACAGCCTACTCATCTGGATTGAAGCAGCAAACATTCAGTGTAAAAGTAAACAAATGACATAACATTGTATTTGAATCACAGCTTAGATAGTGTTTTGACATCGACAACCCAAGTGCATTTTACCTCAAACTTGCGACTAGTTAACTTTCTAAAGTAGCAATCGCTTCTCGGGTCGACATTAACACACTGCCAGAATTATATTCAGAATTCAAATATATTTATATACCACTTTTTAATGTGTGATTGTGTAAAGGTGTTCACGAGTATGTGAGAGAGACGCGTGAGTAAGAGACGCAGGGAAAGGAAATTCAGCTTAACGTTATTTGCTCTATGAAAGACATTGACAAAGATGAAAACTAAGGACATTTAATCTGCAATTTTATTTTATTTTAGTTAGTTTTGCCAAACACACATTACAGTTTTGGTTAGTTATCGTTTTTTTGTAATGCCTCGATTTTATTTTTATTTCAGTTAACGACAATGTTTTTTCCCACCTAGTTTTCGTTTCGATTATAACCTTGGTATGTACATTACCTGTGTTCAAAATTAAATGTATTTTCTATCAGTCATTCCATTTCAGAAAGGAAAGAAATGCTTATCTGGCCAATGGAGCGAACCAACCCCATGACATCACACTCTGTGGTGTTGCAAGATGGTGGCGCTCTTGCTCCAAAAGCTATAACAAAACATCCTTTTTTCTTTAAAGGTCCAGTGAAGTGCCTTGGAATGCGCTACTTTATTCACTGTGTTGATGTAATTTCCAGTGAAACAGGAAGACAGGATGGGACATATTGAACAACCCCTCACCTTTTTACAAAATAGCCAATAGCGTTTCACCTCGATCACAGATCGACCAGAGCCATTGATCTCTTAAAACCCCATTTTCCTCAGAAGATGCAACATGCACATTCCCAAATTTCTATATATCCCAATTATTGTTGATGTGTAATTCATTTTTCCAGGAGCTCATTGCTTCTACCTTCAGTTAAACTGCTAATAGTGATTGTAAATTAATTGCCCAAATTATTACATTATTTGCTAACTGCATTCTTTAAATTGTAATGTTGACATGCATTCTCTGTAAAGCTGCTTTGAAACGATATGTATTGTGAAAAGTGCTATACAAATAAATGTGAATTGAATTTCCCCTTATAATCTCAAATTGTTTCTCCTCCATAATGCTTTAAAATGTAGCATTGTTTGTAGAAATCAAATGTGTCCAAATGTTTTGCTGACTCGTGCATATGATCCACTCTGTGCTCTCGTGTCCCAGGACCGCTGCGGCAGTTCACGTGACACTAATGCAAAAACTGACTTCATCTGCATCAAAGGAAAGCATATTTATGCTGTCTGAATCGTCCCCTATTCTGTATATAGTGCACTATGTGCCATTCTCCATGTAGAAACTAGTAAATGTGTGAACAAATGACCAATTTCAGCCGCAGCTTCAGCATCTGTTTATAGTTTTGGAGGGAGCATTTGATTGGACAGAAGAAAACTTAAATATTGACTTCACAGGAACTTTAAAATGGTTACATTAATTGTTAATTGTATTTGTTATATATTTTTAAGTGGAAATCAGTTTACTAAATAATGTAAACTTGACTTACTTTAAGACCAAATGCATGGATTCAAAAAACTGGTGCATGTTTTTCTTTCTCTGTTAAGTGAAACTTAAAACAAAAATGACTGTTTTTACAAAGATATTTTGAAATAATTTTTATTTGTTTGTCCGTTCAAGTGCAAAAAGATGCACTTTGAGGTGGTTTTCATTGAGTGTGTTGATCAGTGCGCCTTCAGCAAGACACAATCACATAAAACCAACGTCAGTCATTTTCTGGAAAAATTTTCTTAAAATATTTGAGAACTTCATAAAAATATTTCAAGAAATGCACATTCTTACAAACTAAATACTTGATCTTCATTTTTTTTTTCAAATTCATCCATTCATTCTTAAGATTTTTTTATTCATGAATTTATTCTTCTTAATATTACGATTTTTTTTGTGAATCATGGACTTATAATTAAAAGCTTTTATACAGTAATTAAGAGAGTAAATCAATGTTTTAAAGTCAAAACCCATCATTGTCATTATAACCAGTATTATCCAAGTAAAATATAAGCTATATGTTCCATGTTTGTTCAAATTTAGGAAATCAAAGGTCTAAAACAATATAAAAAAGCAATGTACAGCTGCAACAAGTGTAAACACTTACCTAAATGTCTATCTGACTTTGGGTGACTTGAGGACAACTGTCAATATAATTAATAAAATGCATTAACACAAGGGCATTGCATAAAAACACACATTATTATTTGACATTAGAATAATGAATTACCTTTGAAGTTCACAACAGCTTTTCCTTCTTGGTGGAAGAACAGCCTTATATAATAAGCCGTTTCCTCAACCACACCTTCAATCACGCATGAATCTCACACACCCACTGCAGCTTAGATGTACTGGGGTTTCAATAATATGCTCTATACAATAGTTTTTTGTTTTGTAATCAATGATGCTGCTTGTTATTGCAGATCAATTTAACTTGTCACCATAGTAAAATTAAACCTTCAATAGCAATTCAGACATCAGACCTGTTTGCTCATTGCTTTATGATTCAGTTGTCACCATAGCAAAATTTAGCCTTCAATAGCAAAGTGTTTGCTGTACAGTACACATGGCATAACTAAAGTGAACAACTTACAGTGGTTACAAAACTGATCATCTTAAAGCTGTTGCTGAATGAAAGATGAGCTTAATTCATCTGAAATACTTAAAATGAATGCACTTTAGCACTATGACTATGATAACCAGGTATTTTCTTGTTGTGAATTATGTACTTTTTATCTATAGCATTGCACAGTGGTTTATGTATCTATCAGTGATTTTCTGCATACTTTGTGTTTAATGCCATTCAAGACTAGTAAATACAATAAACATCCCATGTGGACATTTTTTCTTACATTTAATTTAAATTGACACCCAGTTGCAATATATACATGTCCTGCCTTTGTTGTTGGACTACTTCTACTTTCATTTCTGTTCAAGTGTCTATCACTAAAAATCTATTTGAGAAATGATGGAACAAAAGGTTTATCTGTGTGTCTGAAAAAACAGTGCAAAAGGAATGTGTCACTTTGTTGTCAGTTTACATTTTTTACGTGTTTCCAGAGTGCCTCACGATGCTGTTCCACCGGTAACAAGTAGCCTGAGCAACAATCAGTGGGTGGATGGAAAGCTAAAGCTGCAGCCACATACACCTTTAGAGCAGCGTGTGCCCTTTATCCAAATGGTCCAGCAGAACAACAAAATGACTGGCATGGCACAGCTCACCGGGTTCATTTCAAGTCATGAAGACTTTCCATTTCAGAGCACACTGTAAAAATAATTTTCATGATTTGTTACCACAACATTTGTTCTTTTGTCAAATCAACTTCAATAATTAATGTGGTTCAGCTAACATACTATTTTGAGTTTCTGTTGATTAAACCAATCGCCTTCATTGTATTAACTCGCCTTCATTGGCAACGAGGTAACATACTTTTCTTTTCTTTTTTTGGTTAAACCAACAATTCTTTTTTAAAGTGCCTAATCAATATGGCTTTTGCTTCCAGACTCATTAAACATCCGCCCCTCTCGCTGACCTGCCAGGCACACAGGTTCCACAGCTCTGGTCTGGGGTGCCATATAGTCCAAGTCCACAATTTTCCTGTTGAATTGGTTTATTTTTAAGTTGTTGCTGTCATGCCGTGGGTTGAGGTTTTTGTCTGCCCACAAGAGAAAACGTTCTGCCAGCCTTTGCAGCGGGTGAGAATGAATACCCCCTTGGTGATTGATGTACAAAAGAGAACATGACGGTCCTGAATGGAAGCTCACTCAATCACAATTGGCCAGTCATTTTTATTGCCGCAGTGCAATCAGGATTCAGTATTCGAGGAATGAGGGGAAGACCTCCATAGCATTAGCATGCAATATCGAGAAACTGAGTCAGAAGGAAACAGCAATGAAAGGTCTTTTTTAAGTCAGTAAAGGGGTCTATGGGACGTCCCCACATATGAGAACTAACTTTTTTCTGCTCATTAGAAACAGGCTATTTACAGGCCTTTAAAGTTGAATAATGTCATATGTTGCCAAAACGCTGCAGTAAAATGTTTTCACATGGGTGATGCATATAGTATGGGACACTGCATTCAAGACTAAGTCAGTAATGCATATGCAGTATAAGTAACGTGCATTCAGACGTCTCTATATCATTCAAATATAGAGAAACAAGTGAAAAAGCAAAAATTAAGCATTTAGAAAAAGTATATACTTTGCTTTTTCAAAATAAGATTTAAAAGATGAAGTCAACAATACATAATAATGTTGGGTTTCGCCTTTTTTGTTTTGTACAGAAACAATTTCCATACTCTTAATTGTAAAACTAAAGTCCAAGATTTACGAAAATCTTACAGAAAAAGTATAACATGAATGAATAAAGAAAAATTCTAAGAAATTAGTAAGAATATCTTATATTTATTACAGGCAGTGGTTTTATCTGATTTTGGTTTTATTCAGATTTTAAATAACATTTTTAAAACTTGACTGACAACCAGGTATTTTCTTGTCATGCATTATGTACCTTTTATCTCTAGCATTGCACATGATCTTTTTTTATAAATTTTGTGTATGAAATGGATACTAAATTGTATAGTATACGTTGTAGGGCTTTTACTTTCATTTCTGTTCAAGTGTCTATTACTGAAAGTCTAATGTAGGAACAATGTAGGAACAAAAGGTTTTGTGAGTCAGAAAAAAAAAATGCAAAAGGAATGTGTCAGTTTGTTGTCAGTGTACATTTTTACATGTTTCCAGGGCACATCACAATGCTGTTTCACCAGGCACACAGGTTCCACAGCTCTGGTCTGGGGTGCCATATAGTCCAAGTCCACAATTTTCCTGTTGAATTGGTTTATTTTTAAGTTGTTGCTGTCATGCCGTGGGTTGAGGTTTTTGTCTGCCCACAAGAGAAAACGTTCTGCCAGCCTTTGCAGCGGGTGAGAATGAATACCCCCTTGGTGATTGATGTACAAAAGAGAACATGACGGTCCTGAATGGAAGCTCACTCAATCACAATTGGCCAGTCATTTTTATTGCCGCAGTGCAATCAGGATTCAGTATTCGAGGAAGGAGGGGAAGACCTCCATAGCATTAGCATGCAATATCGAGAAACTGAGTCAGAAGGAAACAGCAATGAAAGGTCTTTTTTAAGTCAGTAAAGGGGTCTATGGGACGTCCCCACATATGAGAACTAACTTTTTTTCTGCTCATTAGAAACAGGCTATTTACAGGCCTTTAAAGTTGAATAATGTCATATGTTGCCAAAACGCTGCAGTAAAATGTTTTCACATGGGTGATGCATATAGTATGGGACACTGCATTCAAGACTAAGTCAGTAATGCATATGCAGTATAAGTAACGTGCATTCAGACGTACCTATCATTCAAATATAGAGAAACAAGTGAAAAAGCAAAAATTAAGCATTTAGAAAAAGTATATACTTTGCTTTTTCAAAATAAGATTTAAAAGATGAAGTCAACAATACATAACAATACATAATAATGTTGGGTTTCGCCTTTTTTGTTTTGTACAGAAACAATTTCCATACTCTTAATTGTAAAACTAAAGTCCAAGATTTACGAAAATCTTACAGAAAAAGTATAACATGAATGAATAAAGAAAAATTCTAAGAAATTAGTAAGAATATCTTATATTTATTACAGGCAGTGGTTTTATCTGATTTTGGTTTTATTCAGATTTTAAATAACATTTTTAAAACTTGACTGACAACCAGGTATTTTCTTGTCATGCATTATGTACCTTTTATCTCTAGCATTGCACATGATCTTTTTTTATAAATTTTGTGTATGAAATGGATACTAAATTGTATAGTATACGTTGTAGGGCTTTTACTTTCATTTCTGTTCAAGTGTCTATTACTGAAAGTCTAATGTAGGAACAATGTCGGAACAAAAGGTTTTGTGAGTCAGAAAAAAAAAATGCAAAAGGAATGTGTCAGTTTGTTGTCAGTGTACATTTTTACATGTTTCCAGGGCACATCACAATGCTGTTTCACCAGTAACAAGTAGCCTTGAGAGTTGAGTTTACTTGAAATGACAGGCAGGTGTGTTGGAGCAGGGTTGGTACTGAAGTGTGCAGGGTTTCTTGGCCTTCCCTTCCTTCCTTGAATGCTGAAGCCTGATTGCATCCCACCTATAAAAATACTGGCACCACATTAGAGCGAGAATGATGCAGCCGTCTCGCTCATCTCAGAAACCCCACCACTACAGTGTTCTTCCCCACCGAGCAACTTTAGAGTGGATGGTGAGCACACTTTATCCACATGGTCCTGTAGAAACGGCAAAATGACAGACACAACACAAATAAACTGCATTATAAGATATTTTAAACAACAAAGTTGTCTTATTCCTATCTCTTTGACCTTGAAAAATAAGGTTCATTTCTTGCTTAACACTAAGATCACTAATGATCACTTTCCATTTCAGAGCAAAAAGGCGCCTGGTAGTTCCGGAAGCCACGGCTGGTTGGGCCAGTTCGATGCGTCCAGCAGCATGGTCTCCTGTCCTATTCCCCTCTGATCTTGTGCAGCTCCAGTGGCATTATCTTGACTGGAGGAAAAGCATATTTCCCCTCCCAGGGAAGCACTGGTCAGTGGTCAATGCATGTTCTCCTCTGAGGTGAATAAATCGACCCTGGCTTTCGTTAAACAGGCTTCAAATTGGCTGAATCATCTGAGAATGTGTGCCACCTCTGGATAGCATGTCCATACAGCAGTTCAGATGCTCGAGTCATGGAATGGAGGGGAAGACCCCCATAGAATTATCATGCAATATCGAGAAACTGACTCGAAAGGGAAGAACAGTGAAAGGTCTTTACTAACTTGCGAAAACTACTGCCACAGGTAATCAGACATTATTTTCTTTTATTCATTTATTTTCAAAGATTTATTTTTGGCATTTTTGCATTTTTTATTATGATAGGACTGCAGTGAGTAGCCGGAGTGTAAGAGAGAAAGCGGGATGGGATCGGGAAAGGTCCATGAGCTGGAACTCGAGCTTTGGTCTTCCTACAGGTTCACCTTTAGATATAATCCCTGCGCGGTTATTTAAAAAAGTGTTTAATGTAATGGGTCCGACGATCTTAAATTTTATAAACAAATGTCTTGAGTTAGGAGTCGTTCCTGAGTAACTGAAACATGCCTCGGTTCAACCCAGCCTGACAGGAGTTCACAAACGGGAACATATTGAATTGAAATCAGTACAGATGATAGGATATTATTTTTTAACTTGACTGCAATGTTTTATTCTCCATCATTCAATACATTTGACTGTACATAAATAGGCCTATACCTTTATGTTGTGTCATCACAGATTGAAATCTATAACTCAAAATATGTATTGCATTGCGAGGCTCTGTTGTCTCAGTGGTGTTCAGTGTCTTTGGGTGGATTTAGGAGCCAGTTTTAGTGCTAAAATGCTTATGAAATACTCTTACAGCAAATTTAAGAGTCCTACATTTTGTATTGACACGTCCACTTTTTTTTAAAAGAGCTTCTGCTAAATCAGCAAGTTAGGAGCTACTTTTAGCCTTAGTATGTTTTGTAAATACGACCCCAGAATATTTAAAGCTGCAGTCCGCGATTTTTCCTCTTTGTCGCCAACTCTGTTTGAAACCTGCGATTGCAGTCATATGCGGAACAGTTATCTGTACGTGCGTTGTGCGTCGGCACAGCTCGTCAGCGCGGATGAATCTAATGCTTGCAGTCAGTCACCGCACCAGTGTAGATACTGTACTTCAGGATCACAGATTCTACGTCTCGAAAGTATGACCAATATAAGAATTTTCACTGGAAAATATCATCTGAACAAGTAAGTAACATGTCTGCCACTTTTGTTCTGACCAACTGAGGAAAAAAGCATTATGCATCGCACTGCCAATGATGATTAAATCTAACGATCGCTTAGCTCGGATCACGCCAAACTGTGCAAATTATTATTACTGTTATATTGTTCTCAAATTGTTATTGTTAACAACATCAGCATTGCGTGACTGTGTATTTAGTGTATATTAGTGTTACCTGTAGATTTCAATTTCTGTATCCACTCCACAGTCCAAGTCTTTTGCTTTTGACTACAGGTGAATCTCCAGTTGTCACTGATGATTGTCATTTGGATCTTTCTGGATTACAATCCGCCATCAAAATGATGTTTAATTATTTCAGCTGCTGTGAGAACAGGCTATAAATGTGCCGCTACCGGCAGTATCCTCACGTGATTAAACCGACTAGCCTCTCGACGGGACTCCTTCTTTCTGTTTACGGGCGTGACGTAATGACGCACAGAGGAACTGCTGCAGCTCGAATTTCCCACGGAAATCCACCAGGTCGCTCTTATTATAAAACATTATTACAAGCTTACTGTTGTGAATCGAGACAAGATAATGAGATAGTTTTGAACACTGGCTGGTTATGTACTTGCTCAAAAATTGATTTTGGATAATTTTTAACCAAAAAAAGTTACGGACTGCAGCTTTAATTAAGATTGGCAAAACAGTTAAGGGTTAAAATACAGTTTGGTCAGAAGATTCCTCTGTGGGATGTTCATCTAAAAATCAAAAGCCTTTTTATAATGAAAATATAAAGGCAAATAACACTTCATCATTAAAGTGAAAAATACAATAATCACACTTTCAATCAAACATACATCAGCTCTTCTTGTGGGGTTTCTCAGCTATGGGCTTTTAGGCATCGAGTGTTTATGACGTATCAGTATCCGAAGAAGCAATCAGATCAGAGTCTTTTAAACTCCTGTTGTTACCAGACGTTAGCTCATCTTCTTCATTGACATAAGTTGTAACTTTCCCAAACTTTCCACGATCCTTCTCAAGGCCTTGTAGATTCGACTCTTCTTGTCCTAGAGCTCCATTAAACTCATGATGGCTGAATTCCCTTTAGGTTTCTAGAAGTAGAAGCTCAGTAGAATCACAGTTCTTTGTGTCCCACACTTCATAAACTCACACACTTCTGTATTCATGGCTAGGCACACACATAACTATCAATACTGTTCAGCTTTGCTCATACAGTACTAGGCATTTCTTAGACACAAACATGTGTAGCAAAAGACATCCAAAATAAGAAATTAATTAAAAAAGACAATAAAAACACATAATAACAAAGAAATGAGTACACTGATTATTATGAAATTAGTAAATGATTGGCAATAAATGAGAAGGACAAAAGATAAAGTAAAGGAGCTCAACAACTTCAGTATGAGGAACTCTTTATGCTCCATGAGTGAGTGCTGATAATTCTCCTCGTTCATCCTTTTGATCTCCTGGAATGATCAAAATAACACACTTCATCAGGTTCACCTCATCTGGCTGAGGCAGCTGCAGCGATCAATAAAATGTAACTCACATTCAAGCCTCTGCTGCTGTCTGAACTGAGCTTTCACTGTCAGAGTCTGCAACAGAAAATCAACTTTTAAAATGTCATACTGGCTCGTTCCAAATTTTCTTTTGGATTTGCAGAGATGTTATCATATTTTTACAATGTTTATAGGATTAAACTTTCATCTTTATTTACTGTGTCAGAAATTATTTTACATTACCAAAACATTTTTAATATAAATATATTACTTTGAACTACATCATTCCGTAGAGACAGCTAATCCGCAATTGATATCTCTACACGAAATACAGATTATAGGATACTTACATTTGGCAGGAACAAATCCTGAAAAACAATCAAAATAGATTAAAGTTCAGAAATGTTTTTTGTTGATGCAAGTCTCTTTATTGAAGCAATCAAAGCAAATGCCTGCATGAAAAAACGTCACCTACTTTTATTCACAAAAAGGCCTTAGTCACGAAACACAAGCAGAGAGAATTTCTGTCATTCGTAAAACCACATTTACATAAGTTGTTGCATTAAATTCAATGGGACAATTTATGTAGGAATGGATTTATGAATGCATGTTTCATGAATAAAGGCCAAACAAATATTACTGTCAATACTAAGATAATAATCATGCATCATTAGTGTTTCTCACCTGACTTCCCTTTCTTCTGATATAGCTTATACACGAGGACAGCAATGACGAGCAATATAATCACCACAGAAACAGCAACAATCATGCCAACTGAAGCAGGTGTTTCTGTTTATGGAAAAGATCAGATTGTTCACAAATTCATACAATGTTAACAGCTGGTTGACACCTTCTTGAAGACAAATTCTGAAGACACAACAACAGCTCATTGATATTTTCTGGTCTCTCTGCGTGTACATTAACGTCACATCTGTACAGAGTCTCTTACCATTGTTAGTCCTGATTTCTTTCTCTGTCAGTGTCTTTCTGAAGGTTTTGCTCTTGTGCTCCACCACACAGCTGTACTCATTCTTCCTCCACTCGTCAGGTTCAGCCTTTAGGGTCACAGTCTTCTGGAAGGTTCCGTCCTCATTGGGGAGAAGTTTACCAACCTTCACATCCTCATAATGCTCTTGTCCGTTTCTCATCCAGGTGATTGTAATATCACTGGGAAAAAAGTGTGTGACGTGACACGACACTGGAGAGGAGGCGTTCTTCTGTAACAGAGACACCTGAGGAGAGACTAGAGAGAGAAAGAGAGAGAGAGACTTTGACTTTAAGGTTATATCAAGAATGCCAGCAGTCTTTTGCATCACTCTCATAATTACACCATGTTTGATTGTTGGCCAGAGGAAAACTGACCCACCGACTGAGCCTGGTTTCTCCCAAGGTTTTTTTTCTCTCCATTCATGTCACCTGATGGAGTTTGGGTTCCTTGCCGCTGTCGTCTTTAGCTTGCTTAGTTGGGGACACTTGATATTTGATATTCAACAGTGTTTTGATCTGCCTGCATTGACACATTTGTATGAGAACTGGATATACACTCACCTAAAGGATTATTAGGAACACCTGCTCAATTTCTCATTAATGCAATTATCTAATCAACCAATCACATGGCAGTTGCTTCAATGCATTTAGGGGTGTGGTCCTGGTCAAGACAATCTCCTGAACTCCAAACTGAATGTCAGAATGGGAAAGAAAGGTGATTTAAGCAATTTTGAGCGTGGCATGGTTGTTGGTGCCAGACGGGCCGGTCTGAGTATTTCACAATCTGCTCAGTTACTGGGATTTTCACGCACAACCATTTCTAGGGTTTACAAAGAATGGTGTGAAAAGGGAAAAACATCCAGTATGCGGCAGTCCTGTGGGCGAAAATGCCTTGTTGATGCTAGAGGTCAGAGGAGAATGGGCCGACTGATTCAAGCTGATAGAAGAGCAACTTTGACTGAAATAACCACTCGTTACAACCGAGGTATGCAGCAAAGCATTTGTGAAGCCACAACACGCACAACCTTGAGGCGGATGGGCTACAACAGCAGAAGACCCCACCGGGTACCACTCATCTCCACTACAAATAGGAAAAAGAGGCTACAATTTGCACGAGCTCACCAAAATTGGACAGTTGAAGACTGGAAAAATGTTGCCTGGTCTGATGAGTCTCGATTTCTGTTGAGACATTCAGATGGTAGAGTCAGAATTTGGCGTAAACAGAATGAGAACATGGATCCATCATGCCTTGTTACCACTGTGCAGGCTGGTGGTGGTGGTGTAATGGTGTGGGGGATGTTTTCTTGGCACACTTTAGGCCCCTTAGTGCCAATTGGGCATCGTTTAAATGCCACGGCCTACCTGAGCATTGTTTCTGACCATGTCCATCCCTTTATGACCACCATGTACCCATCCTCTGATGGCTACTTCCAGCAGGATAATGCACCATGTCACAAAGCTTGAATCATTTCAAATTGGTTTCTTGAACATGACAATGAGTTCACTGTACTAAAATGGCCCCCACAGTCACCAGATCTCAACCCAATAGAGCATCTTTGGGATGTGGTGGAACGGGAGCTTCGTGCCCTGGATGTGCATCCCACAAATCTCCATCAACTGCAAGATGCTATCCTATCAATATGGGCCAACATTTCTAAAGAATGCTTTCAGCACCTTGTTGAATCAATGCCACGTAGAATTAAGGCAGTTCTGAAGGCGAAAGGGGGTCAAACACAGTATTAGTATGGTGTTCCTAATAATCCTTTAGGTGAGTGTATAGTGCTGATATATAGACAAATGAACTGATGATTTTTTTAATGATCAGCTGAACAATGACAGAATTTTCTTTTTATACCTGCTTCACAGCAGATCACCAGGGCAGTTTCTAAGCATAGGCAAACTAGGCGGTCACCCAGGGCACCACCAGCTGAAGGCGGTGCCAATGATAACCATATACTGCCACTACATTTTAGCAGGGGTGCGTCTAAAAGGTGGCTTGGTCGTACTGAAATGTGACTGCCACCCCCACTGGTCCCCCCAACACTACTGGGCCAGACTGAGTGCTGTCATGCTGATAATTCCTATATGCCTTTATCAGAGTGATGTCAATTACTGCCTGATTTTTGCATGTAAAGTTTGCTTTTGAAATGCTCAAGAACACTATTAGGTCAAAGGGCTCTGTCAATGTTTTGGCAAGATAGCTTTTTGTTTGTATTTTGTTTGGGCATTATTTGTGGCAGCTGAGAAATGGGCAGCATAATATTGCTGAAGGGAGTGTGAAGTCCTATATTGCCTCTATAAAGCTTTCTTCTCTAACACTGCATTCACATGGTGCATGTCTGAAGCTTGATGCTGATGAGACCATCATAGTGAGAACAGCCAATCACATTACTTCTAGCTTGGACTGCAACGCAACACAAAAAAGCAGGCTTTTGGCAGCTAGTTTGTGATACAAAATGGATGCCGATTTGGTTGCACCACTAGTGATATATAAAGACTGATCGTAAAGAACCAGGGCCCTCATTTATCAACGGTGCGTACAAACAGATTTGTGCGTAATGAGAGCGTAAGAACAGTTTCGTGCAAAGTGTGGGATTCACCAACTTGTACTTATACGTAGAAATGTGTGTAAATATAAGCACACTTCTGAGCATGCTTACGCAGAGAACCTAGTGCTAGAATAGCGACACTACACACACAAATCATTTAAGAGTGTCACAGTATGCATTAAGCAATCCACATGTCCTGTGTTTCCTTTAATTATAAAACACTCAATTTATCAATTGTCTAGTTTTAAACACAATGTGTAATTGGTGTCAAACCTTACACTGTAAAAAAATATTGATTTTATGGTGAATACTACAGAAAAAACAAATGTAATTTTTTCATGAAACAGTTCAGGCAAGAATTTAAAAAAAAAACAAGGAAATTCTATATTAGTACTCAATTTAAGCTTGTAGAAATTAAAGCGTAAATATCAACATTATAAAATTAAGTAAAACTACTCAACGTTTCTGATACTGGTGTTCCCATCATGCACTGGGCCTTGAATAATTAATGAGGTCAATTTTTCGCTGTTTTCCAGCAGTTTTCACACTGTTTTATCATTGCTTTTGTGGTTATGGTAAGTAACTTGCAATTTTGTGACATTTGGAGTTCATTTTCTACTCAAAATGCCACATTCACACTCAAAAGCGTTCCATCGAATGTTCCCGTCATTGTGAACCAAGTACTGAGGTCTCTGTGTTCAGATGCCGTGTTATTTCTAATATGTACATATGGTGATTACACAATATCTATTTGTATCATTAGTTTAAATGTAAGTAAAGCAGACACTTTAAAAGCATGGTTAAATTCATTGTTTCATTGTTTGAGTAAAATGTTTTGCAAAAGAATTTTCAATTAAATAGAACAACCTTTTACTGGTCAAGTTAAAGTAACTTATTTTATTCATTTAACTTATCTTAGCTAAGTAGAGTTACTTAAATCCATACTTGAAATGTACTAAAAAATAGTCTATGCGTGCAAAAGTGCTGTCATTGGAGGGGTTTCCTAATGCTTATGACCGTGAGCCAGCATGGTACTTACGCACAGGTGGGATTCATCAACAATGCTTACAAGATCTGCGGGCGCTCGTTTGATAAAAATGGATTTTCTTGTACTTAGGCACATTCTAAATTTCATTCGTAGGACAAAATATAGAACCTTTTCTACACACTGTTAATAAATAAGGGCCCAGGTGATCACACACCACAATGATACGCTTTTCCATTAACGCCAACGCCCCATATGAATGCGCCGTAACTTGCTCCTCCAAAAGGTGTGCGGTTTTGCATTGTTAAAGAATCAGCATGTCTTGTCACATATAAATGGCCAATTAAAAAAATATTTATATTGTAAAATGATCAAGATCCATACATCCTTTATTAAACTGCTTTGTTGAATTTAATGCATATATTTATGATGGAGTCAAAATGCTGAATTGATTTATTCGATTCTAGCAACGCTTAATGCGAGCAGCACCATACACACAGAGGACATAGCTTCGCATTATTTAAAGGGCAGTGCCCAGGATTTCCACCAGAGGGCGCTCATCCCCAGTCCAATTTTCATTCCACCATGAACTGCATTTCACATGACCCTTTGTCTGAACTGATTATCCTGGTTTGCATTCAGCTGTTTCTCATTGCCTCTTTATCTCTGCCTATATACGTTTTGTATGTGTGTAGTACACTGTAACTCTGAGCGCTATTTCTCTAGTTTCCCTGTTTCATGGTTGTATTTCCTTGCTTATTGGATTACCAATCAGATAATTCTTTGCTCATTTTATACTGCTTGTCTTGGTTTTTATCCTCTGCCTGTTTTTGTACTATGATTGTGGAAAACCCCTTAATAAATGGATCCTTACCCATGTGCTTCAGAGCACATGACAGGGAGTAACAAAAGAGAAGTGAAAAAAGAAAGTAGAGGTATCTGGTCCCTGCACTGAATCAGTATGTATTCTGATTATTTTCATGTCGCTGAGGAAACTTTTATATGTAGTTTTGGGCATAGTTTTAGTATAGTTTTATTTAACGGCATGTCAGCATAAGAGGCTATCTTCACGGCAAAAATTTAATTACAAAAAAAAAAAAGTTACATACATACAATAAAAATAAAAACAAGCGAACAGAAGAATACAGTAGTTAATATTAAACAAGTTTTATTTATTTTATTGTATTTTTTTTTTTTGCATTAATGTGATAAAAATTCTAAAACCTTTTCTGGTAAAATCTTAGTAAAGTCCTAAAGTGAGCTTACGTAATAAAAATGTTTTTTACTTGCATTACAAGTGGGACAGCCAAATCTTTTTCTAAATATGTTTAAAGAGGGTCTTGCAGAGCATACAAAGAGTTGGGTCTTCACCTTTAAGCAAAAATGCTCAATCTTGAACACCACCTGATCAAATCTTGTTTTAAGGGAGAATTCATGTAATTTATTGTTTGTACACATATCCCACTCTTCTTGCTACTTATTTAATATATTATGATTGACAGTGGGTCTAAGGTCTGAGGGAGGAATCTGACATTCTTCTACTAGCCTCCTCTGCAGCAGTGTCAGCTCGCTCATTTCCTCAAAGCCCAACATGTCCAGAGGCCTGTTGCATGTAGCTAGTTGAACAAATCCAGATAAATCCAACCTAATTTAGATCAGGTTCAGTGGTCTCACAAAACTTGGTATGAACGATCTCTGTCATCTCTGTCAACTTTAATCTAGAGTTTGCGATTAACACATGAAAGAGTGACACATGCGGCAAACAGCCAATCACACGGAACATGCAGATTGTCCATTTGATTCACTTCTTGTGAGAGAGACGGCAAATTCACGTCTCTTCTGAAGATTAAGAGATCGTTATGAAAACTATCATGAAAATAAACGCATTTACAAGGCAGGAATAAACACTGATGCAGTGAAAGTTTGAGAAGGCAGCTGAAAGAAAATATCTGACTATATCAATGCATGTGAATCAAACAAATATGCCTAATAATGTATAATATAATAATTTATATAGGTTCAGGAAGAGCTCAAATAAATACATGTTGCAGTGTTTTTGTGCAGTGTGTTGAAACTAAACACCAAGTTAAACTGTAGCTGATGTTATAGTGAAGACCACCTAATCAAAGACCAAGACCAGACCAGCAATCCTTAAATTCATCTAAAAGATCCACATTACCACCTGAGAAATGTTTCAATCAATAAATATAATTAGAATAAGACACTATATGGAGCTGTTAACAACTAAATTGTTTCTGCAAAGGTGCAGAAACACAGAAACTGCATCTGAATTACTAAAATTACAAATGCATAAGTAATGTTGAGAATAATGTTTTTAAAAAATACAATTTTGCTTGCTGAATATTTGTATAAAAGCAATATCAAGTTCTCATATCCATATCTCACACTGTAAAAAAATGACTGTGATTTTAACAGTAAAACACTGTAAAAATACTATGGTGAAAAACTGTTAATTGGTTTACAGAAAATTTCCATACAATATACGGTGAATAACGTCTCAGGTTACGTATGTAACCATAGTTCCCTGAAAACAGGGAACGAGACTCTGCGCTGAAATGTGCTTTGGGGAACGCCCACGTGACCCGGTGTCTCGAAACCTCATACCAAAAAACTCCAATCCTATTGGCCGGTAACAGTCATATGGCGTGACCCAGAAGTATAAAGGCGCGCCAACGGAAGCAGTCAGAATTTATCGTCTTTGAGGGACTGTCCCGCAGGCAGCCCCAAGCATGGCAGGGAAGCGCAGAGTCTCGTTCCCTGTTCTCAGGGAACTATGGTTACATACGTAACCTGAGACGTTCCCTTTCGAAAGGGAACTTCTACTCTGCGCTGAAATACACTTTGGGGAACGATATACCCACGCCGCCATGCTTAGTGGAGTGCATGCCAAACTAGAATGGCTGAGACAAAGGCTCAAACAGTTTGAAGGAACTGTAGCACCTCCCCCTTCGGGTTACACGTGACTGTCAGTGACAGCATTCCCTAAGGCCATCTAGCCCAAGCTGTACCTAAGAGAGGTCTTCCAGAGGAGGGAAGACCTAAAAAGGCCGCTAAGAGCTTCTGAGATCCACACTTCCGCAGACAGAGTGGTCTCTTCTAGGGAATGAGGGCAGGGAGCCCCGAAGGGACCCCGCCCAGCCACTAGAGGGGACAAAGTCACCCTCAATGCCACCAGGGAGGCTGACCTGGTCCTATCGTAAGACATGCTAGGTGTGAAGCCAACCCTGTCTAAACACAGAATCCCCAGACGCAGTCTCTACTAGAGGGAGCGGGTAGGAGTGACTGCAGAGCGGCAGGAGCACCCCCACTCGTGCGTAGGGACGGGCATCCCGGAGAGCAGAACTCGGCTTGAGTGCCATGAACCCTCATATCGAGGGGAGTGTATTTCCGCTCATCTAGGATCTACTTAGTGCCTGATTAACGCACTAAGGAGGCTGTGCGCTAAAGCCTGATCCTTCAGGGAAGCACAAACCAGCCCACAGGCTGAAAACCAGTGGGAGGCCTGGACAGAGCCAACCACCATAATCAGCTTAGGGAGCTATGCACTATTATGTACACAACCCAAAGGGAAGTACAAAGCTCGCCTAACAAGTAGACCATGCAATGGGCAAACACTCATGGAGGCCAAAGAGGGGCCTACAGCATGATGAATAAACCAGCAGAATATCCAGAAGGTGGCCCAGAGAAGCCACCCCGAACATTTGCTCTGTTCTGAAGCAAACAGAACACTTTGCCCGTTTGCACATACTACCCAACACGAGCCAACGAGCAGTGTAGTCGGTAAAAGCACCTTTTACTCTACCAACTAGAGGAGTACCACATACGCCATTACTTCGTCAAAGAAGGCCTAGAGAGGCCTGTTACCTTGACAAATGCATGGCATCAGCTCATGGCAGTGTTCCTAGGTACCAGAAGGGATACTAACCGACACGAAATAGGTTAAGTACCGTCCGGACCCGTGGCCAACGGCGTGTGAAGAGATCCTCGGATCAATCGAGCACATCAACATACACCATATGTTGAGAAAAAGGCGGCCAAAGGAGCCTAGGAACCTTTAACATATGGGATAAGTCCATTGGCCTTTATTAGGAGCCTGAAAGATCCACCTCAAGCATCTAGGTGGCTGGAGCTCAACTATCACTTGAGACAATAGTAAGAAACCAAACCTCAGTAAGGTTTACTACCGTCTACTGGGGGGCTAGCCACTCAGAGTATTAGCATCCAAGCTGACTCCTCAGCGAGAAGAACACTCTAGCTGAACTCCAAATGTTACACCAGAGGCCGAGAAGGCGGCCTAACTTAGTGTACATGTGGCATCAACAGGTGGCTGCCAAAAAATGTAGACCACCAAAGAGCAGTGTGTTAGTTTTCCTTGAAAGAAATACAGCACTCAAACCAGACCCGACGTGGGCTGTTTGCCCAGGCCAAGGGTCTTGCTCTAAAGGTGGTCGCAGCTAGCCAATCAGAAGGCTAAAAAGGAAGGCCTAAAGAAGGCCAACGATCTTAGCAACAGATGGCTCTGCTTTCTGTAAACAGTTCTCCAGACGGTGCCAATCAGTCAGCTGAAATGGAAGGCCCCTCGGAGCCAACCAAACCAGAAACAGGAGGCCGCAGCCAGACTGGCAATCATCTAAACCACTGAGAGCAATGTAACAAGACTTCCTCAGAAGGGATTTGCACAAAGCTTCTTTCTGATGCAGAACAGGTCACGCGGCCTGTTTGCACAGAGCATGCTCCTAGGTGGTTAGATACAACTAAATATACACTCGCAGGCTGAACCAGACCAGTTAACCAAAAAGGAAGGCCTAACAAGGGCCAACGATTATATCAACAGGTGGCAGAGCAACTGAAAGGTATACTAGACTGTGCCAACAGGTGAACTGATAAAGAAGCTCCTCAGAGCCTTCCTACATCAGAGACAATAGGCAACAGCCTAATTGGAACACTAAAAGACACCCACTGCGCCAGCATGCGTCCAGAAAGGAGGCCTAAGAGGACCTACTCATTCATGCCACACGCGGCAACAGTTCGTGATCCAAAAGGGAACCAGACTACTAGGAGAACTGCTAACACACATTCCAGCAGGCAATGTCCAAGGCTGGCTGATTAGTAGAGCCAGCGTAACCACACGATCTGAAGGAGGCCTATAGGGCCTACGCTCCAAGACATGTGGCACAGCCTGTAGCAGTGTACATAATGTGAGCATAAACAGAACAAACCAAGCATGCTAACCTAGCAAATGCTAACTAGAAGAGGCTATGTGACATACAGGCCTACGTTCTAGACAAAAGATTAGCCGAAGGAAGAAAAGACAGGAACTAACATACACCAACTTTCCTCGGAAAGTGGTGCTGCTATCCTGAGTACGCAATCCAACAGGTGAAGCGCTCAGAACACCAAAAACCTCATTGATGGGGAGCATTAGGTCACCATCGTCTACATAGTGGTTAGAAACAAGCCAACTATAATAAGACAGGTG
This sequence comes from Anabarilius grahami, assembly GCA_003731715.1. NCBI lineage: Eukaryota > Metazoa > Chordata > Actinopteri > Cypriniformes > Xenocyprididae > Anabarilius > Anabarilius grahami. The sequence goes on from RJVU01026575.1 coordinate 45,837, forward strand.
CCAGCCTGTGGGAGCAAACTATGCTCACATACAAAAACATGTAGGGCAAGGATATGGAACTTAAAGCAACACCAAGGGCTTTAATATATGTCATTCGCAAAGGGAATCATACTCCAAACAGATACTCCCATCTGCACTAGGCCTAGAGGACAGACATTAAATAATTGTAGTAATGTCTACTCAACTTGATTGATCTTACAACAAGTGGCCTAGAGGAGAGAATCCTCCCTTTATAGACAAAGTTCCAGCTTGAAGTGGGGCCTAGTAGCAAACTACACAACTTATCTGCCTCAACATGATAAGGGCCTAACCCACCTGAGATAACAGAACAGGAAGTCAAAAAACAGTTACAACCTATCTGTCAACTCATCCCAAGCGCCTACATACATAGGGGATAATGGGCATGCGGCCAACAACTCCCTCAGGAGGAGGCTGAAACCAGGAAAATAACGTTATCAAATAACACTTCCTAGCTCTAGCCTAGCCACTAAGCTACGGGCACATAAAACAGCAAATATTACCTGTCTTAATATTGCTATCAACCCATAGAAAGGGAAGAACGCAACATCTACCCAAGCACAAGATGTCAGGCGGCCAATAAAGCCGCCGACATCATAGCAACTGAAGCAGAGAGAGCAACTCAAACTATACTCTTAAAACAATAGCTGAGAAGCTCAGACAGAACTGAACAGC
>RJVU01026577.1:512-29026 GCA_003731715.1 Anabarilius grahami
AAACTAAACGAAAACTAGAAATGTTGCCTTGCCAATGTCATTTCGTTTTCCCCCTGACTTTCAACCGACAAGATCATTATCTTTTCATTAACCGACAAGGTAAAATAAAATTAGAATTAAACAAAATTACAATGGATACGTGTCTGTGACCCAATAAAATCCCAGGGGTTTAATTAGTTTTAGCCTACATGAACAAATAGCAGAATAACAACAGAAGATGAGGATTCATCATCATCATCTTCTTCAGGCACCCGCAGTGCTTCTGAATGGAGAAAAACAGGATTAAATCCTATAAAAGGAATAAATAACCTCTGCTCGAAATTTATTTGATCTAAATAATAAACATATTAACAAAATGAAAGGAACAAAATGCGACAAGTAATAGACTAAGCTATATATGCTGCATTGTATATTTTTGAGAAGTCCACAGAAAGGAAATTCTTTTTGATTTCTTTATTTTACAGGCAATTTTTTCTTTTTATTGTGAGTGTACAAAAATAATAGGCCTATTTAACCCTTCACAGATTCGAAATGTGTTACATAAATGTGACCATAAATGTCTGAGTATTTTAATTTTTTCCCCGCTTTCATAAGAATATGTAAGTGATCGCGCCGGCGCCTCACACGCTCACACATTATTTTTTCTTTATGACTGAGCACTGTTCTTAATTCACTTACCCAGCAACATCACCTAAAATATAACTAAAGCTTAAATATAATAATTCAATTTATACATTACATTACATTATAGGACCTTTATTTCAAATAAAACAGATGATAGAAAGATCATATTATTTTGTCTATAATACAACTTGGATAAAAAATAGGATTTGAATATGAGATAATTATTATTATTAATTTTTTAATGACTCGTGTCTCGACTTGGACTCCAGACAAAAGACTCGTGAACATCTCTGCGTTGTACATCAGGTCAAAGGATACTCTTCTGCCGCAAATTGACTTGCGCATTCTGCATATGGTCATCTGCTGGAAGATAGTTATTTGAATTTATAAAGTTTTTAATATGGATATTTTTTTTTACATCAATTAGCTTCAGAAGGCCTTTATTAACCCCCTGGAGTCGTATGGATTACTTTTTTTATGGATGGATGCATTATTTTTGGCTTCAAAACATGTCCCCCCATTTACAAACATTATCAACCTTAGAGGACTAAGGATATTTTTAAATATATTTCTGAATGTGTTCGTCTGAAAGAAGATAGTCATATACATACACCTAGGGGCTTGAGGGTGAGTAAATCATGGGATGACAAATTAAGATATTTTTAGTGAAATCCATTTTTTTTTTTTTATCCCTACAATACAATACACAATACAGCACAACAATGCTCACTATACAGAGGATCCCTTTCAGAAAACCATGGATAAAGTCACAACCCAAATCTATTGTTTAGCCTAAAATCTCATAAATTAGTATAAATGTTCTTGTTGGCATTAGTTAAGACATACATGTACCAATGAAAATATTTTTCTACCTTATTGTTTTGAACTAACTAGTGTTGTTTTTGGCGGCCTGTTTTAATTTTAGTTTTAGTCTAGTCTTTGTGTCAAGCTGACATTTTAGTTTTTATTAGTTTTAGTCACATTCATACTCTTTTTAGTCTAGTCAAGTTTCAATCGATAAAAGTCTGAGCATTTTAGTCAGAATTATCCATGACTATTTTCATCTAGTTTTAGTCGACGAAAACTGATGACATTTAGTCTAGTTTTAGTCAATGAAAATTGTATTTTAGTCTCTTTTTAGAAATGCAATTCTATTTAACCCAGTCAGTGTAGTATAAGTACCTAGTAGTATAGACGAAACCAACATTTTCTTTTAGCCAAACCCATTTCAAACAAGGTTATCTTATTATATTATTGTTACCTTATAGATATTACCTTATAATGCCTCTTAACCCTTTAAGACCTGAAGGCTTTTTTAGAGCTTTTTCTTTTTTCTGAGCGACACACACAAAAGTAAAGACTCATAACTCCAAAACTGTAGCAAGGAGAGTCAAAATGTAAGTATCATTTGATAGAACACTTTTTAATGTTTTAAAAATATATAAATTACATTACATTTGGACATTTTCATGCTGAAAAACTGCTGATAAAAGACAAAAATATTTATATTATATATATATTATAATTTTTCATTTTTTTATTTGACATGGAATAACTCAGGAAGGCAATAAGATCAGAGAAAAAATCTTTTTTGGTGATGCTCTCCTTCATGTGAGCTGCATCTTTTTCAAATTTTGAGGTGATAAAGTGTTATTAATTTTTTCGCAGCTAGATGGCGCCCACGGGCGGTAAACTCCGGTTTAGAGGCGCTTGCACTCGTTAGGAGTTTTTCAAAATGATTAGATGCATTAAAAATCTGAGTTTCTAAGCTTTAAGATGATACCTATGTTGTGTTATTCCACGTTGGAAAACGAACATGGATGGTTCCAGGAACATTATGGATACATAATGCATCCCGGAAAGATGAGAGACATGTTTTTAGCCAAGTATGTTAAATCATTCCATGAGTAATATCTTGATCAACGCAATATATTATGTTGATTTTGGGTTCATTTTAATCGTAAGAATCTGCTTTAAATAATGCATTTTTCATGAAGTTATGAGCACGTGAAATCTACATATTTACCTACATATCGGTCCCTTTCTCTATGTCAGAGGAAGTGACGTCGTCTGCGTCTGCACAGTGCGACCGGGGGCACGTTCAAGCACAAACCGGTGCGCAACGTTTTGCTACGTTTTCCGGGTTGAACGACATGTTTCCTGGAAACGGTGTGCAACGGTGTGCAACAGGTTTGAGATGCGTTTTCTCTTGTTTGGTGGGTGTGTCAGAAATGTCAGCCCAATCAGCGGCAACATGCACCATGCGGTATTAAAGAGACAGCTCGCACACTGGGTATTAATGTAACATAAAAATACTTCACAATACAACACCAAAATATGTAAGTTAAGTTACACTTTAATAAACTTTTCTATACTCCTCTGATTATATAATGGTAAATATTACAATATCATAGCACAACAGTGATCAGCAATAATGATAAGCCTATTAAACAATAAAATAATATAGATCATAACACAGTCTCGGAGGGAAGAAGTGGATTATCCTTCACCTGAAATGTTTGTCTTTTCATCCTGAGATGCAAGGCAAGTGTTGAAGTGACATGTGACATGTGGCCAAGTATGGTGACCCATACTCGGAATTTGTGCTCTGCATTTCACCCCATCCAAGTGCACACACACACAGCAGTGAACACACACACCCGGAGCAGTGGGCAGCCATTGCTGCGGCGCCCGGGGAGCAGTTGGGGGTACGGTGCCTTGCTCAAGGGTCTCACCTCAATCATGGTATTGAGGGTGGGGAGAGCGCTGGACATTCACTCCCCTCACCGACAATCCCTGCCGGACCTGAGACTCGAACCCATGACCTTTGGGTTACAAGTCCGACTCTCTATCCATTAGGCCACGATGTATCAAAATAATTAGAAGTTTCCACATATCCCTTCACTCGATTGAGATATTCTCTCTTTTATTCAGGACGGCAAGGGCAGTGACTGTAACATCGAGGGTACTTTGCAGTATTAAACATGTAAAATACCGACTTCATCAGGCTCCGAAAATTCTTCAAAAATAACACAGAGAATGGCCTTCTCAGTTGCCATAGTTGCAACTCCTGCGTCATCACAAAAGGGTGTTCAACGCGCCACCGTTTCCGTTTAAAAAACGTTTTGCAACGTAATTAATTATTAGGTTCGTTGACGACGATATTTAGTCATAATTTTCGTTGACGAAAGCAACACTAGAACTAACACAATTATACTATAATTGCTCAGATGATATTTGTCACGGTTGAAGATCTGCGGTCTCATGCTGCTGTCTGTGTTTTTGTTGTGCTGTCACGTTGATTGTTTCATGTGGGCGTCGCCGCTGATTGTTTGATCAGCGGCAGCTGTTCCCTATCTGGAACAGCCTATTTAATGCCTTGTCTCTCGTCTCGTGTTGTCAGATCGTTGTTTGGAGTTCCTGTGCTGTTCCCTCTGTCCCTCGTGTGTGCGCTTCTCTTGGAGTTGGTTTTCGTCGCGTCCTCGTCCCGAGTCTTTCTTCCACGTTTGGATTCTTCACCTCGCTACTCCTGGACTTCAGCACGATCACCATTCACCTGGACTTCAGCACGATCACCATTCACCCGGACTTCAGCACGATCATCACCGTTTCACCACGGCTCATCGAAGTCCCTGTGTCGCCGCTCTCCTGCTGTTTGTGTGTGTATGTCTATCTGACTCTGGTGTGAAGCTCAATAAATGAGATTTTCTGACTTGCGCTTGCATCCATCTTTATTCCCCCGTGACAGAACGATCTGACCAACATCATGGAGGCAGCAAGTTCAGCAGCATTAACGGAGTTCATCAACCACAGCATGGCACGGATGGATCAACAGCAGGAGAGCACTTACGCTACCGCTCGCGCCGTGCAGGCATTGGTGACACAGGTGTCCGAGCTCTCTCAACAGCTACAACAACTCTGTGGTCCCGCTGCGCCCCCCACGCCGTCCATTCCTCCCCCCACGCAAGGAGACCGGCCGGAGCCACGCCTACCAACACCACAAACCTATGCCGGTGAGCCAAGCTTCTGCAGAGCTTTTCTGAACAAATGTTCATTGTATTTTTCTCTCCAGCCACGCACCTTCGAAAGGGAGGAGTCTAAGGTGGCGTTGGTGTTGACATTACTCACCGGGCAGGCGGCCTTGTGGGGAACGGCGGTGTGGGAGAACCGAGATCCATGCTGTTCCTCGTTCCACGCACTCTCCGACGAGATGAGGAGAGTATTTGACCGTGCGGTCACCGGAAGAGATGCAGCCCGACAACTGGCGGGTCTGAAGCAGGGAGATCGCACGGTAGCTGATTACTCCATCGAATTCCGGACGCTGGCGGCGGAGTGCAAGTGGAACGAGGAGGCGCAGTGGGACGTCTTCCTGCATGGGTTGGCCGACCGTGTTCAAAGGGAGATCTACGTCTTGGATTTACCTCAGAGTTTTAATGGACTGGTTGATCTCGCCCTACGGGTGGATGCCCGTGTCAACCGCCTGGTGAATTTCCCTCGACCTGACCTTGGACTCCAGGGCGAGGAGGCTCGAGGAGCCAACACAAGGGACACGGTCGGCCCCTCTTTCGATCTTGAACCCATGCAGGTAGGGAGAGCTCGGCTTTCCCGGGAGGAGAGAGAGCGGCGGAGATCCCATGGACTATGTATTTACTGTGGAGGAGCTGGACATTTCCTAAACACGTGTCCAGTAAAAGACCGGGCCCGGTAGTAAAATTGAGGCTACTATCGGGTGGGATCTCCGCTGAGAAGTCCTCACCATCCACTCTCCTTCCGGTAAGACTGAGATGGGCCAATCACACGCTCACCTGTCAAGCCTTACTGGACTCAGGAGCAGAGGGTAATTTCATGGACATACAGTTTGCACAAAGGTCTCAATTACCCATCATTCCCCTCACCCATCAGGTCTCCGTCAACGCTCTCAATGGACAGAATCTACCCGATATCTCCTTCACCACCAGTCTCGTCACTCTCATCACTTCCGGCAACCACACTGAGTCTATCCGGTTCCTTCTCATGGACTCACCCTTGGCACCCATTGTACTCGGTCACCCCTGGCTCGCACAACACAACCCCAGGGTGGACTGGCGGCAGCACACCGTCATGGAATGGAGCACTCAGTGTCACCAGTCTTGTCTTGGGTCTGCTTGTTCTTCTGTGTCTGTTTCTGTGTTGCAGGACAAGGCCGCGGATCTGTCAAACGTGCCCGCGGAGTATCTGGACCTGAAGGAAGTGTTCAGTAAGTCCTGAGCTGCTTCTCTTCCTCCGCACCGTCCCTATGACTGTGCTATAGATTTAGTTCCCGGTAAGTCTCCGCCTAAGGGCAGGTTGTACTCTTTGTCTGTTCCCGAGNGAGACAATGGGCCTACAGATCCAGTTCTGGCTGCATCTATAATTCAGATTTTTAATCTCCGTATCCGCTTACATATATTTATATATAATCTTTTTTAATCCCTATAATAAAATTGTATAATTCAGATTTTGATCTCCATATCCATTTACATATATTATATATATCTTCCAAGGGTTTTTTTCCCTCCTAGGACTTTTTTCCCAGTGTTAGCACGCTGGGTTTTTCTCCTAGGGGGTTTTTTCCACCCCTGGGAGTCAGCCGACATTGGCTTAATGTAGCACCATCTTGGATATGTTACATATTACCACGCTTGCTTGTACAGCTTATTTTTAACCACTTATCTTTTTTCTGTGCTTCTAATATGTAAAGCTGCTTTGAAACAATTACCAATTGTAAAAAGCGCTATATAAATAAATTTGACTTGACTTGACTTCATGTTGTTGATAATGAATAGAATATATTTTCTTTTTCTTTGTATTTTTATACAAATATGGTACAAGATTATCCTATTTAAATCAATGTGATAAATGAGTTTAGTCAGAAGTAATCTAAAAGTAGTCAGATTGCATTATTGCCTTATATGTATAATGTAATGGATTACATTACTAACTACAATTTTTATGTAATTTGGAATCAGTAACTAATTACAATTTGGAAGTAATCTACCCAGCTCTGGATGATCTGCAGATCTGTTTTTGTCACTTTCTCACATTGAGCTGAGCCACTGTGTATGTCTTTGCACAGTAATACACAGCTGTGTCTTCAGTCTGCAGGCTGCTGATGTCTAAGTACAGCTCATTCCGGTCCGTGTCTCTGGAAATAGTGAAGCGACTCTTGAAGGAATTTCCAGAGTCTATCGATCCACCGCCCCATATGATCCCGATCCACTCCATGGCTTTTCCAGGAGGCTGCCTGATCCAAACTGTGCCATAATCTTTGAGGGCATATCCAGAGATCTGACAGGACAACTTCACTGATTGACCAGGAGCTTTAATCTGTGCAGGAGACGAGGTCAGAGAGATGCCAGAAACATCTGAAAAAGACAAAAACATATTGTGAGAGTCAGTCTCATTTCATCTGTTTCTATATAAATATTTGAATAATTACAGTCAGCAACAGAAAGATTCACTTTTCTGATGTGACTGAATGAATCCACTCACATGGTAAAAAAACACATAAAATGAGAAGAATTTGACTCATGATTGATTTCAGAGTCAGACAGGACATCCACACAGCTTTTGTCCTCGTGTTAGTGACTGATCCTGTACTCGAGGAAACTGACACTCTTATTCTCTCATGTGGATGGTGAACATTTGCATATTATTAACTGAGTTAAATCAGGTTAAATCAGGATATATTGTGAAGCTTCAGGTTCTGTGACCTAAAATGCTTTCATAAAGTGTTTGCATCTTTACCATAGGTTCACTTTCAGGAATTCACAAAGAGATCAGAAAGCTAAGAACAGCATTATGCAGGCAATAACAATACATGAGTCAATATAGTTTACATCCATCTAGTTTTATGACTCATGGCTTAAATTATTTGTTTTGATTAAAATTGGACAAAATCAACTTATGGGATGGTGTTTATTTTTGGGTGAACTGTCATTTTAAGTGTCATATTTCAAGAACCAATAATAAAAAATATCTATGTATTTTCTTCTCTAGTTTACTAATCTCAAATAAACCTGGTTGTCAAATAAACCTGCCATTGTATATTACAAATATTGTTGAATCCTTAACGAATTGCTTTGTTCCTCTCTTATAAGTCACTTTGGATAAAAGGGTCTGCTAATAAATGTAAATGTAATACATGAGTGATAATATAATCATGAATGAGATGTTTTACATATAAAGGGTGTTGTTGACTATAGTTCAAGACATACATGTATGAAAAATATTTTTCTACAATACTGTGTTTTGAACTAACACAATTTTACTATAATTGCTCAGATAATATTTGTGATTTGTGAGAAAATAATAAATGTATTTTTTTTTAATTGTTACATTGTAAAACTTTGGTGGATTATATATAAATAAATACAGACAAATGTCTGTTTGTGGTTTTCAGATTTTGTGCAGTACTGTAGTTGTATTTGTCACTGTGGCTTCATTCTTCATTTTATTCATCTGCAGATACATCTGTTTCTTTCTGTTGTCTCTGGTGTCTCTGAACAGACTGAGAGTAGTATATATAACTACTGCTAGGTGAGATGTATGCCAGCCACTCCAGACCTCCTCCTGCAGCCTGTCTGATCCAAGCCAAGTTCTGGTCACTGCTAAATCCAGAGGCTGTACAGGTAAGTCTGTGAGATCCTCCAGGTTTAATGACCGCTGACTCAGACTCAGTCAGTGTCTGACACCAACAGACTGAAAAATGAGCAGTTCAACATTAACATTTACAACAGTACACATGAATAAGTCTGATTGTCAACAGGTTTTCAAAAGCCCTTCTTACATTCTGTGAGAGCAAACATGAAGATAAAACCCAGTTTAGACACAATATCCATTGCCATGTTATGAAAAAAGGAACCTGATGCAGAAAAGTCAAACAAGTTTTGTGTCTGTAGATGAATAGAGTGGGGGCTTTTAAAAGAGACAAGAAGTAGGTTTACATAGACTGCCCTCTAAAGGTACATTTACATTTTCTGTGTCCTTATTAACCTCTGTAACCACGTCTGCCTTTCAATGTATTGTTTGTTACTTTTTATTTACTAGCTCAGACTTGTAGTAGATAATTACATAGCAAAATTAAGTGGATACATTTTAGTTGATCCAAATCCTTATCCAATCCCAGAATCATGAAAACTTTACACATTCCAGAAAAACATACAATATAAGGCAAAAATGAGATGAGTGAATACTGATGAGATGAGTGAATACATGCGTTTAAAAAAAAAAAAAAATGTTTTAAATTTTATTTTTTCAAAATATGTTTTAAAGTTGGCATTCATTATGAGGGATGGATTGTGAATTGTTTTTGAATCACATGTGGCACAAACAGTTTCTCTAAAGCACATAAGTTTACAGCACAGCAGCCTCTTGTGTTACTGTGTTTTTCGGGCACAGTAATAAACAGCAGTGTCCTCAGCCTGCAGATTTGTCATGTGCAGATACACCTGCATTTTACTGTTGTCTCTGAAGATGGTGAATCGTCCTTCAACGGTTTAAGAGTAATATTTGTTACCGCCACTTGGAGCAGAAATATGTGAGATCCACTCGAGCCCTTTCCCTTCAGCCTGTCTTATCCATGAAATATCTGCATTATTAACTTCAATCCCAGAGAAAGTACAGGTCAGTTTATGTTCGTTCCCAGGTTTGAGGACGACTGACTCAGACTCAGTCAAGTGTCTGTCCTTTGCACACTGTTAAAATAAAAGAAATTATCATTTATGAGACACTTGAGTTTTAGCAATAAAGTAAAAAAAATAGACATGACTTGACAGCAAAGAGATGAAAATTAATAAAATATAAATGCACTGAAGTACTTAAAATAAATCTTACTTACTGTCCATAGAGAGTAGTATGCTTATGAAACAAGTAATTCTGAGGACCATTTTTGTAGCAGTTTTTGTTAAAAATCTCAATGACAAAACACTGAAAAGGAGACAAATATGAAGAGTTTATAAGGCAGAAAGTACATTTTAATTTGCATAGCCCATCCTCCAGCAGATTTTATATCAATAAAAGGAAGGTCAGACCAAAGGAAAAAAAATCAACCCTATATCTGGATTCATCTTGCTCATTGTAGATGATATTTACCTCTACAGTGTACTAATTCACTTGAAAGATATAAAAATTAATGTTTATCTTACTGTGGAAATGTATAGTAGGCCAACATTTTAAAATAGATTTGGCATGATTGAATATTGTTGAGTCTGAGTCAAACAACAGCCTATTATTTTCAGATTCATTTAGCAGGTGCTTATGTACAGTACACTCACTTCAGATTATGTATCTCACTCAGTGATCATTCCTCCAAACTCTGAATCTATTATCTTTTTGACCTTCCTTATTACCAGCCCAGACCTTCATACTCTCATTTGGGATGTTGTTTATACAGAAGTATTAAAATGTTTTAAAAAACATTTCTAAACAAGTAATGTGTTGAATTGTGGGGAAATTTGCAGTAATTGCTTCAGTGATCTCATGCATGAATAGTTTTTGTTCAGCCCTGCAGTCTTTTGTGTAACTGTGACTGTCTTGCACAGTAATAATCAGCTGTGTCTTCAATCTTCAGGCTTTTCACCTCTAAATACAGCATGTTTTTGCTGGTGTCTGTGGACACTGAGAACTGGCCTTGTAGAGACTGAGCTTCTGACTGGTTTCTGACGGATCCAGTGCATCCAGTAGCTGCTCATTGAGAATCCAGACACACTGCAGGACAGAGTGACTGATTCTCCTGGTCTTTTCGCCACAGAATCTGAGGAGGTCAAAAACTGACCATTAACACCTGAAAATCATAGAAAAAATATGTTAGATTTAGAAAAATGAACTGACAACAATAATCTGGAGAAGTGAAATCAATCCCACATGAAATAATCATCAGGAGAACTCCATAAAGTAACATTTCCATTATCACCATAAAACTGTCAAATGAAGAGAATAAGAAGATATTTATCTACACTGCAGCAGAATATAAACACTGACTGAGGATTCAGTTTATAACACAGTCCTGTGAGTGTCTGAGTGACACTGATCCTCCCTACTGAATCATTTACATATATAGAGGCTCACAGCCTGTTGCAGGTGTAAGGATTTTTAATAGTTGTTTTTTCATTTGAATATTTGTTTAGTAGGCCTGTTCACTTACTCTTCAGTCATTCATTATTGACTCGATGTCACACAGATTCTCAAAACAGCCAGGTCACAGATCTCACGAACACGAAATCACCAGTATGATCATGGTCAGGGGATGCAGGGGGAACTAATACCTTTGGCTTCAACTGCTTGCTCACAACAAAGTAATGTTCATACAACCTGCTAAGTCACTGAAAGACAGAAATCAAAAGGTCTGATGAAGTGTCTGCTGCTCTATTCATTTATGAGCCTTCAGTTTGACTTATTCTGCACATTAATGTGCTGTAACACCAGATTCAACTTAATCAGCTGAAATAACAATTTCAGAAGAACACAAAATAAATCAACTATAACATTTTATTTGCCAGGAACTGTAAGAATGCATCATGCTAATTATATAATTAAACAACAATAATAAGCCAATAATGATAAATAGATAACATCAATTGCCCAGGTGAAAAGGAAATCGAGCGCAGCGTAAGTTCAGTCAGGCCACGTAGGCATAGTGCTGCGACCAGCTGATGCGGTCAGCTGTCAAATCGCTCCAATCACTACCATTCTCCTATTAGACATGGGCCATATATATGTGGCATTACTGCTCGGTAAGTATGCTCAAACTGCTCGCAACCCTCCCTCCTTCCCCATTATAAGCATGAGCATATTACTGTGCACCCTCTGGTTGTCGTCTTCTTTTGTTTCAGATCACTAAGGCTTTCAAGTCTTGGCTGGCATGGACCTCTCTGCTGAGAGACACTCATCCTCATAACCAAGCTATAGTATAGATATCCCACTGCTACATCTACACGTTTACCACTGTTCGCTTTTAAAGACATTACTAAGTGTCTTAATTGTCTATGTATTTCCAAGCTGATGGTTAATGTTAAGCTCTTGTATGTTCAATTAATTTTGGAGCAAGAACCCCCATAAGGAACCATACCACCAAAGATAATTTTGTTCAATAAACTCAAGTAACTTGCCAAAGTGGTCCTGTCTGAAATATATTTAAATTGTGCTTTTTTGGACACACTTAAAGGTGGGGTATCCATTTTTTCAACTACACTGTTTAGAAGTTAGTCGGGCCGATACCAACAAACCAATCAGCATTAGGGGGCGAATGGAGACAGAATGAGCAAGAGGGAGATTTGGAAATGAAGTGCGGAAAAAATGCAGAAAGAGAAATGAAGAGACACAATACAAAAGAGCTCAAAAGAATATCACTAGAATGAAGGTTTATGACTGGGCAAGTGCTTTAGGACCCGAGTTAATATTAGAAAAGCTTTCCAGCACTGGAGAGAGCTAAGTGGAAAGGCCTGAAAACAGACGCAGAGGCTGCTTTGATTCCACTTCACTTGTGAGTAACACTGGCTTTGAGTGTCATTGATTGTCTGGAACTGCTGTGCTGTTGGCGATTAACAACAAACTCGTTTGTATTTGCTCTTGTGTACTGTACGTTCATTTTTTGTATTTTCTTGTCGTTCGTTCATCAGCTGCGCATTCATCAACTGCAACTTTTTCGTGAAGCATTTTGTTGTGTGTCAGTTGTGATAAACGGACATCCAATCTCGCATTGTGTGTGTAACAGTGAGATATCAACAGATAGTGAGAGATTTGCAGTTAAACTACTGCACACTGACGACCGCTAGAGAATGCGGTGTTTAGCGTCATTGGTAGTGCACTCGCCTCACATGAAGCAGACGGGCCAGGGTTCGAGACAGACTCAGAGCAGGGTGGTTAGGATTGGAGGGTGAGTTTTGGAGGTAGAGCAATGAAGAGAGGGGTGGGTTTGTTTGGGTTGATTTCAAATATCAACAATGTCCAACAGCATTGTTGAAAAAATGGATACCCCACCTTTAATATATTAAAATTATACTATACTAAGTGCCTATTAAATGTATTATTTTGAAACAACTTTAAGTATAAGAAGTGTATTTCAAGATGTATTTAAGTTCAATTTTAAAGGTGTCCTGGAATTTAAAATTTAATTTATCTTGGCATAGTTGAATAACAAGAGTTCAGTACATGGAAATGACATACAGTGAGTCTCAAACACTATTGTTTCCTCCTTCTTATATAAATCTCATTTAAAGAACAGGCGAATCTCAACATAGCACCGACTATGACGTAACAGTCGGGATCATTAGTATGTACACCCCCAATATTTGCATTTGCCAGCTCATGTTCAAGGCATTAGACAAGGCAGTATGTATTAACATCTGGATGTGCACCACTGAATCATCAGACTAGGTAAGCAAGCAAGGACAATAGTGAAAAATGTCAGATGGAGCAATAATAACTGACATGATCCATGATATCATGATATTTTTAGTGATATTTGTAAATTGTCTTTCTAAATGTTTCGTTAGCATGTTGCTAATGTACTGTTAAATGTGGTTAAAGTTACCATCGTTTCTTACTGTATTCACGGAGACAAGACTGTTGTTATTTTCATTTTTTAAACTCTTGCTGTCTGTATAAGTCATAAACACAACTTCATTCTTTATAAATCTCTCCAACAGTGTGTAATGTTAGCTTTAGCCACGGAGCACCATCAAACTCATTCAGAATCAAATGTAAACATCCAAATAAATACTATACTCACATGTTCCGAAGCATGCATGACGAACATTTTGTAAAGACCCATTTTGAGGGTTATATTAGCTGTGTGAACTTTGTTTATGCAATGTTTAAGGCAGTCGCGAGCTCAGGGGGCAGGGAGCGCCAGGATTTAAAGGGGCCGCAGCCTAAATTGCCGCATTTATAATGATGCCCCAAAATAGGCAGTTAAAAAAATTAATAAAAAAAATCTATGGGGTATTTTGAGCTGAAACTTCACAGACACATTCAGGGGACACCTTAGACTTATATTACATCTTGTGAAAAAAGGTTCTAGGGCACCTTTAAGCTATTTGCAATATATTAAATACATTGAAATTGTGTTTAAATGGACCCACTTTAAGTACATTAAGTGCAATTTGAGTGTATTTCTTTAAATACATTTAAAATGTACTCTTAATACTTCTTGAATTACAGTTAGAGTATATTTGAAGCAGCATTTTAATGTGATTCATTTACATTTCTAATACAATTTCAGATCATTACAAATGCATTAGCATTACACTACACTTAGTTTTTTATAAAGCTGTTTTTTTCAGTATATACACATACACTTTGAAATCTAGAAAACTTTATTGCACTATATATTGTTGTGTACATTGCAAATATTCTTACAGTACATTAAAAAAAGTACAGCAGCATTTAATCTTTTGAATTAAATAAATTCTAATAAATGAAAAAATACAGATATAAGTAAACAAATTATTATAAACAAATTGATCAAAGTCTTTATAAAGGGACTTTGACTTTATATCAGTGCTTAAGTTAAATATCTAGTGTCAGTATCATGTTACAGTGGTTAATGTCCATATTCCACATGTTATCTGTTAGCAAATGCATAGCAGCCCTATCCACCTAAGAAAAAACTAAATAATGAGCTTTTTATTTATGCAAATATAGCAACTGAAACCTTCTGAGGGCAGCTTCTTCATCTGGCCACGTCTGATTGGTCAAATTGAATGTAAAAAGACACGCTGTTATACTTCCTATCAGAAATACGACTGGCACAGACAAGTAAAGTTAGTTTAATATGAATCTTACCTGGAGTATAAAATAACGGGGTTCCATAAGCCACACGAAAGAACATATTTTAATGAAATCTCAGAGATTTATATCCCTCCGATGAAAGACGTTTCACCAAAACTGTTCACGTTTCAAAAGGTTCATCGCAAAAAAAAAAAGAAAAAAAGTAATCCATATGAATCGTGTGGTCTCTTCTAAGTGTTCTAAAGTGACATGATCGCTCTAGTCTATATAATTTAACAGTTTAAATGTAATCTTCTATTAAAGGTGCTCTAAGCGATGTCACGCGTTTTTAGGCCAAAACATTTTTTGTCACATACAGCAAACATCTCCTCACTATCCGCTAGCTGCCTGTCCCCTGAACACACTGTAAAAAAACGCGATCTCTGTAGTCGCCACAAGCTCCAATAACGGCAACAAAAACAAACTGGTGCAGCCTGGACCACGAAACATAATTAACATGCTCCAGCCAATAACTGACCAGAATGATTTTAAATGCGTGTTCATGACTGTTTCAGGAAGCACGGAGGGGGAGGAGGAGGAGGAGGAGGAGGAGGAGGAGGGAGGGTCTAGCTAGCCTCTGTTTTGTTTGACAACACTTCGAACGTCAACAGGAAGTTACTCCACCCAGGATCGCTTAGAGCACCTTTAACATGCAAGGTACATAGGCTACATACGCACAGCGAACCTGGTGCGAGACTGCCTGCGATTTTCATCATCATAAAAACCAATCAGAGCTGTTCAACAGCCTAGGAACCAATCAGGTTTCGTCATGTGTGTTACACGGTGTTTAAATTTAAACAAGTAAATATATAGGGATTTTTTTAAGCATCTTTGGAAAATTGATGTATGATGCATTTCAAAATAATATGATATTGAAATCCTTGTGGAAATTTCAGAAGTACACTATTACAATTAACATATGTAATGGACAACAGCCTTTTAAGTAGCATAACCCTTTACAAGTACAAACAAGTAAATCTGAACAACATATTAATTGTAAGTATGCTTATGACAATGTTTAATAATACTTGACAAATGTTTATAATACATTATAAGTTGGTACATTGTAAATGTTAAAAAAAATGTTTTACAAAATATCTTTCTTTTGAAAATATTAAAATTCTAAATATATAAATATTTAAAATATATTTCAGTAGGCCTGCACATAAAGTACATTTAAACCCACTAAAAGCTGAATCATTTTGCTATGTTCTTAAAGTACACATAAAATATAATTTAAGTAAGAGTAACATAAGTATGTTTTCTGTAAATACACTAACTTCACTAAAAGTATGCTTGTGTTTAGCATATTTCTTGAAAGTGTAATTAAGCATAAATTTATTACCAAAGAACTTCTAGTATATTTTTTATTTTTTTAGCAATGAATGAACAACAGCTTCTCAAGGATGAAAGTTGGCTGTGGCAGCTGGTGTCTGGAGGACTAGTGGCCATTCGAGGGCCTGTCTAAAGGTCACTGAGGAGAACAGAAGTGAGACATGCTGGTATTTTAGGTTGTGACTGACAGTGATGGGATTGCAGTAGTCATTGTGTTGTTGCTGAGCACTGACAGAGCAGGTGACTTTGCATATATTTTAGCAGGGCAGTGAGACCCTGTTTTATTTACAAGTTTAAAGTTTTCATTAGGAGCACTTTTGGGCCTGAAGTTATAAAGACAATGATGATATCACAGTAGAAATTAAAAGTTTAATGAAAAAAAAAACAACAAAAAAAGAACTAGAACTAGAATTAGAACTAAGGCCGGTTTCAAACCGAAAGCGACAGTGGCGCGTGAGCGTGAACTGCAGCTGCAGAGACGCGTGAGTATTCACACTGGAAGTGTTTGTACAGCGTCACAGAAGTGGCTGTGAGAATTTCAAGATGGTCCCACTTTATATTAAGTGGCCTTAACTACTATGTACTTACATTTAAATTAATCATTTGATACAATGCACTTATTGTGTACATACTGTCTTATGGGTTCTCTCATAGTTGCGTGTTCATGTCTCGTTTTGTGTGAGCACATGGCTTGTCATGTGTTTCTTTGTGCCATGTGCTCTCATGTCTATTGTCTTGACCCCGCCCATCTTGTTACCTGATTATTGGTTGATTTGCCCCACCTGTCCTCCCTCGTTACCTGCCTTGTTTGCTCTCCTATTTATTCTCCTTGTGTTTGCAGTCCTGTGCTGGATCGTTGTCGTTAAATGCTACCTTGTGTGTTTTGTTAAGTCAAGTCTGTTTTCCCCCACGGGGTAGTTTTTGTTGTGTTGTGTTTTGTTTTATTTTTTATTATTGAATAAAGCCCTTTGTTCCTGTATTGGGTCCTCGCTCCTTCCTCCATCTAAACCCTGACAGAACGATCCAGCCAGAAGGACGATCCAGAACGATCCGATCCAGAGGCAGAAATTTCCAAGCCATCGCATCGTCGACGTAAGCGGAGGAAGAGAAGGAAGGCTTCCTCCGACTCAAAGTCTGGCCACCCCAGAGCCCGCTGTAGGCCCGGAGGCGACCCCAGAGGCCATTCTTGTGCCGCCCCAGCGCCTTGCCCTGCCGGCGCCGCTCAAGCTCTCGGCCCTGCCATTACCGCCCCTGATGCCTGTCGAGTGGGCTCCACCCATTCCTCCAGCGCCACCCTGGCCCTCAGGCAGGACTCCAACCCTGCCAGAGACTCCCTGGTCGGTCCCTCCGGTCCTACCCTGGTTTCCACTTCATGATTGGCCGGAGCCCCCCTGGTCTGTTCCTCTGGCTCCTCCCTGGCCCTCAGCCGGGACCCCAGACCTGCCTGAGCCTCCCTGGCTCAACCCTCCCGTCCCTCCCGTCCCTCCCTGGTTTCTTTAAAGACATTTTGTTCTCTTTTTTTTGCTGGCTCTGACTTGGCTGGCCTCCCTCCCTCCCCTCTTTGTGTATTGATCTTTTTGTCTTGTGTTTTCGTGTGTTGGTCTTGCATTGTCATATGTTTTCCTTGTGTCCCTCATAAGGGACGCCAGGGGGTGTCCCTTTAGAGGCGGGGTAGTGTCAGGGTTCTGTCACTTTTGTCTAGTTTATTTCTTTGTTTTGTGACAGAGCTCTGACACTCCCATTTTTGTCCTGTCTTTGTGTGAGCGTACGGTCTCGAGTGTTCTCGGGCCGTGTGCTCTCTTGTCTGCGTGTCTTGTTCCATGTTGGGAGCGTGGCAATCAGATCCTTGCACTCATGTCTAGTTTGGTTTCGGTTTCGTGTCGGGATTCTCACACTTATTGTGAGCGCACGGTGGAGTGTTCTTTCACTTGCCATGCATTCTTGTCTCATGTTTTGTGAAGCGCCTGGTCGGTTCTTATTGGCCAGGCGCTCTTGTATTGTCATGTTTTGTGTAGCAAGCGGTTTGTTTCCACATGCCGCGTGCTTTCATGTTGTTGTTGTTGTGCACACAGTCTGTTTCACGGGCTGCGTGCTCTCATGTCGTCTTGTTTTGTGTGAACACGTGGCTTATGGGTTCTCTCATAGTTGCGTGTTCATGTCTCGTTTTGTGCAAGCACATGGCTTGTCATGTGTTTCTTTGTGCCATGTGCTCTCATGTCTATTGTCTTGACCCCGCCCATCTTGTTACCTGATTATTGGTAGATTTGCCCCACCTGTCCTCCCTCGTTACCTGCCTTGTTTGCTCTCCTATTTATTTTTTTGTAGTTTTGTTTTTATTACTGAATAAAGCCCTTCGTTCCTGCATTGAGTCCTCGCTTCTTCCTCCACCTAAACCCTGACACATGTTTTTACATTGTACTTCTATTTTAAAAACACCTGCATGTAATTACATCTGTTATTACATTTATAATTACACTGTTGACCCATCCCTTACACCTTACCCCTACCCTTAAACCTACCCATACCACCAAAGCTTTCCCTAACCATACCCGTATCCCACCTCAATAGCAGCAAAAGTGTTTTGCAACGCAATATGAACCCAATAAGTGCATTGTACTTTTTTTTTTTTTTTTTTTTTTTTTTTTGAGGTAAGTACATAGTAGTTAAGGCCACTTATATAAAGTGGGACCAAGACGACTATAAATTTGTTTTTATAAGTTGTCATTTATAAAATTGATAGTCTTTAAAGTTTGTTGACATGGGGAGGTGTACAACACTCTCACATAAACTTAAAATAAAAAAATAAAAGCCTTGTGTTATTTATCGTTGCACACGAATGAGGTAAGCTTTGTTTTACATCATCTGACTCGTGCACATGTTTACAAGACGGCAAACTCTGCAAAAAAAGCCAGCAAACTCGGGTTTGATTTGGGTATGCTAGATCCTCGCTGTCTGTGTATCATATTTCTGGCCAGTTTACTTTATTTTTTTTATAACACACCATACTTTAACCCAAACTGAATAATTAAAAACTATTTTAAATGAGTAAATTTTCTATAAATAGTTAATATTAATTTTCTTTCCTGACATACTCCAATTCTTGTTAAAACACAGACATGCTTATTCTGTGCATTTTGAGTACTTTTTGTGTGAAATCATATTTATTTTGTCCATTAAAGGTGTACTTTAACTTTAATTGAGCGTTAGCAGCGCAGCAAAAATAGACCCAGCACCAACGATCAAGGCACTATAAATATATATATATGAAAATCTATGGTCACTCCTTTAAATGGTCATGAGTAAGTTGAGTTGATTCCAGATACAAACTAGGAGGTATCAGAAAAATTATGGGAAAAATATGATCGTGATGTCCTATAACCATGAGTATAATACTTCATTATCATAACGAGAGCAAGTATATGATTCATAGTCCAATGGCTGGTCTTTTCTCAGTTATTGTAGGGCCTCTTCAACAGATGGAGTCACTGTGACTCTCGAGCACAGTAATAAACAGCAGTGTCCTCTTCTCTCAGACTCTTGGCTTCAAGATACTGTGTACTTTGAGACACGTCCTCACTCAGTGTGAAGTGGTTTTCCATTGTATCTGCATAATTAACTCTACCAGAGTTTACTCTCCCAATCCACTCCAGAGCTTTCCCTGGCTTCTGCCTGATCCAGTGTATCCAGTAGCTCGCCATTGTAAAACCAGATATTTTACAGGAGATCTTCACTGTTTCTCCAGGTCTCTTTATCACAGCAGGAGACTGATCTAATCGGATTTCATCACCACTGATACCTGTGGAAAAAAAGACATAAATCAATGAAGAGCTTGTATTAATTAAAGCACTGTTTGACAGAAAAATGTCAATATTACCTTGTTGAGATACAATCACCATACAGATGAAATGCCAAATATTCATTTTCATGTTATGAAAGGAGGAACCTGCTGCAACAGTCAAAACAGATGTATGGATATAAACAGATTGGGGCTTTTTTTTTTTAAAGGGAACTAGGAGAAGTAAGTTTGCATAGACTGCCCTCTAAAGGTACATTTACATTTTCTGTGCCCTTATTAACCTCTGTAACCATGTCTGCCTCTCTGCCTTTCAGGCTATTGTTTTTTTTTATTTCTTATTTTCTTGCTCAGAGGGGCTAGTTACCAATTAAGTTTATATATTTTAAGTAATCCAAATTTTTATTCAAATCCAAATGTGCAAAATATACACAGTTGTCATGTGCAGATACACCTGCATTTTACTGTTGTCTCTGGAGATGGTGAATCGTCCTTCAACAGTTTTAGAGTAATATTGTCACTGCCACTTAAAGCAGAAATATATGAGATCCACTCGAGCCCTTTCCCTTCAGCCTGTCTTTGTAATGGGTAGTATAGTATTCATCATAGCAGAGCCAGACCGTATTAATATTGAGAGTTAATACGGTCATAGTTCTGTTCAATATACAAAGTAATTTTAGTTAAACATTATTAATTGTTTTATTGTTTTATTTTGTAATGTTTATAATAGAGCCGTTAGACTGAGAGTTTAGAGTAGATCCGTTCATCTGAGACATCATACGAGTAAACGCCATTACTGAGAAAACATCACTCATCATTTCTTGTGATTATTCTCCGTTTATTCTCAGGTAACGGATCATTAAAGTTATTAAAATGCATTTAGGAAACGAGTATGAATGTTAAGAACATGTATGAAATAGTAGAAAAAGAGTAAAAGTTTTACTGAGTGTGCTAATGCGTGTTTATGCGCGGAGCACATGGTAGTTGGGCCTACTAATGTAGTTTTCGCCAAGTGGAAAAGCTAAAAGGCGTTTATACATTTTGTATTATGTTTTATACGGTTTATTTTGGTAACTGTTTACGAGTTATGTAAGAGTATACGTAACTGTATTCATGTTTTATTCGCTGATGGTGAAAAGAATGAGAAAAGTTTAGAGAATGTTTTGCATATGGTTATAAGTTAATATATTCGCAACAAAAAGGAAATATGTATATGACCAACCTGTATGTGAATATGAGTTATGTGTGCTTAACATGAAAATTATATGAGTAAACGCCATCACTGTCTGAGAATTTTTTTTTTAAAGTGGCTTTAAAATTTGTTTGTCTCTTCAAGTTAATAAAACACATTAAATACATTCTAAAAACCCATAGGAAAATCTTAAAGGGGAATCTTGAAAATTCTAATTCTCTTTAGGACTAGCTGCAAACTCTTCAGTTGAATTCAATAAATCATTTATTTGTACATTTATTTAACAGACAATTATCCCATGGCCACCTTTATATACATTGATTTTTGAAGCTGTGTATGAGGAAATGTTGCAGGAAATGTAACCATTAAACAATTAATATTTTGAATCTTGAAGGTGTTTGCAGTACATTTGCTTCAGTGATCTCGTGCATTAATAGTTTTTGTTCAGCCCTGCAGTCTGTTGTGTAACTGTGACTCTCTTGCACAGTAATAAACAGCTGTGTCTTCAGTCTTCAGGCTTTTCACCTCTAAATACAGCATGTTTTTGCTGGTGTCTTTTGTGATTGAGAACTGGCCCTGTAAAGACTGAGCATAATATACAGTTGTGCCACTATCTATACTCCCAATCCACTCCAGTCCTCTCCCTGGTTTCTGACGGATCCAGGCCATCCAGTAGCTGCTCATTGAGAATCCAGAGACACTGCAGGACAGAGTGACTGATTCTCCTGGTCTTTTCACCACAGAATCTGAGGAGGTCAAAGACTGACCACTAACACCTGAAAAATAAAGAAAATTAACGTTAGTTTAGTTAGAACAGTGCACCTTTAACTGAGAAGAATTTGAGAGTTTCTCACATGAAATAATCAACAGCAGAACTCCATACAGTAGCATTTCCATTATCACCCCAAAACTGTAAAATATTAATGATATTCAGTTGCTCTGCAGCTGCAGGACACAGACACTGACTGAGAATTTGGTTTTATAGCAAGTACTTTTAGAGACACTGACCCTCCCTAAATCATGTAATTTGCATACAGAGGCAAAACTGTGGTAAAACTGAACTGAGAAAATGGATTCAAATATTCTTGACTGAATTCTGATTGATTTGATACAATATTTTTTATTTAATTTTCTTTGAATCTGATTCATTTTTAGGAAGCTTGCTGACATACGGGTCAAAGACGAGATGTCACCATTTTGGTGTCCACATCAAATTAAATTTACAAAAGTAATTTTATGTACATAAAAAAAAAACATGTTGAATGCAAGCAGTGTGTCTACTTTCATATTTCAAATAACTTTTTGAGAAAATAAAATTTTAACATATGGGGGAAATAATGTTCCAAAGTGTAAATTTGTCATTCAGAGTTATGTCTGGACTTTGATTTTACCATTACATCTTTAAATAAACATACAAAATACCAATTTAAAAAATATATTTGTGTTCTAGGCATTTTCAAATAAGTGTTGGCTGTCACATATTAAAATGACTGTCTTATTGTTTTAAGTATTTAAATAACCAGGGGATTCAGTTTGTCAGAGGTCATTCAGTGTAACAGGATCAAGAAGCCATTCTGAAATCAAATAAAAAACAGACAGTCATTCAACAGTCTGTGACATCATTAAAAGGCACCCTGAAGACCATGTGGTGCTGCAGAAAAGTGAGTTTATTGCTCTTAAATATTTGATAATTCCACCTTTTCATGGTGTGGGAGCCTAAGGCAGTGGTTCCCAATCCTGGTCCTGGAGGCACCCCAACACTGCACATTTTGCATGTCTCCTTAATCAAACACACCTGATCCAGGTCATCAGCTCATTAGTAGAGACTCCAAGACCTGAAAAGGGTGTGTCAGAGAAAGGAGACATGCAAAATGTGCATTGTTGGGGTGCCTCCAGGACTAGGATTGGGAACCACTGGTCTAAGGTACAAAAACACACGTCATTCAGTGAAACGCCAAAAACACTTATATTGTTAGATTATGGCCTGCAATATAATCTGAAGCAGAAGTTTTGTCATTCACGGTAATGTTTTTGTCATTCGGTGTAACGCAAAGTCTCTGTTGCACCACAGTATCATCCATTACACTGAATGACAGTATCACTGTATAAATAACAACTTTAGCATCTTATTTATTTTACAGATAAATGAGGAATGTTTAGCACTGACAAAATTGTGTTAAACTGAATAAATATTAATATGTTAGAGAATTTTTGTATTGTTTCATTTGTTATTGATTAATAAAAGCTAATAAACCAAGAACAATAATTACTAAGATAACTATAACAATAACTATTAGCGTCCACACCAATGAACGATAACACTGTTCATTCTAAGTATGCGCTGCAGTTCCCTTTCGATACTTTATTCGTACTGCGTATGGGGAAAAAACTCCTTTTTTTTCCTCGTTGCTGAAGCCCTTTTTCAATAACGCAGTGTAGCTGCACAGCCATTGTTTCAAACTGGAAAACTTTTTGAACCAGTGACGGCGCGGCGGAGCTGCGGGAGCCTATGGTGATGCAGCGCACCAAAGCCCGCCAGAATGGGCGGGGCAACTGGCTATATAAGCGAGCATTTCGCCATAGGATTTCAGATCTCTCTCCTTCATCGACGACGACGCTTCTCTTTGCTGAACTTCAAGACTGAACGCCTTCTCTCGCCTGCTGGAACGAGCTCTCCTCGCCGTTGAAGAGGCAACATAGCGGACCAGCTGAGACTCACCAGCCGCCTGCAGCCCCAGCGCCCGCGCAGACAAAAGCGCTGCTCTCGAGCCGCCCGCTTCGTGCCTCCTGGTTTCTCAGTGCTTCTCCTGCCGCCATCTGGCGAACAATTTAAAGAGCTATTTCCAGTGGTTTTAAACGCTTAAAAGAGCAATTTCTCCAATTTCTTCACTCCTTTCAGGCGGTCCTGAAGGGACGCCACGTGTTTGTCCAGTCGGACAACATACTTTTCGAAGGACACAGATGTGCTGGCCCACAACTGGCCCAGCCTCCTCCTTTACGCTTTTCCCCTGGTCGCTCTGATCCCTCAGGTCATCAGGCGGGTCAGGGAAGACAAGCACAGAGTCCTCCTGGTGGCCCCACTCTGGAGGAGCCAAGCTTGGTCC
The DNA here is from genome assembly GCA_003731715.1 of Anabarilius grahami. NCBI lineage: Eukaryota > Metazoa > Chordata > Actinopteri > Cypriniformes > Xenocyprididae > Anabarilius > Anabarilius grahami. The sequence goes on from RJVU01026577.1 coordinate 24,349, forward strand.
TCAGAGCTATTCAGGCTTTCCACAAAAGCCCCATGGCCGATCCCCCTGAGACGGGACCTCCTCTCTGGTGAACAGGACAATCTGGCATCCCCGGCCAGGACTCTGTGCTCTGCACCTATGGTCCCTTGATGGGAGCCTTTAAACCTCCCAGGGGACATGCTAAATACGATTTCTCAGGTGAGAGCCCCGTCTACCAGACGTCTCTATGTTGATCTTCGTTGATTGGTGCTCGGCACGAAACGAAGACCCTGTTGAGTCTGACGTATCTCCGATACTGTAATTCTCCAGGAGCATCTGGACAAGGGCCTCACCCCTTCCATGCTCGAGGTGTACGTAGCAGCCATAGCAGCGTTCCACGATTCTATTGCTGGCCAATCAGTGGGCCGAAACAACCCCACTGTGCGTTTCCTAAGAGGTTCTAGGTGGGTAAAACCCCCCCACATCCTCGACTGTTCCCCCTTGGGGACCTTCCATGGTCCTCAGAGCGCTCAAAGGGCCTCCCTTTGAGCCGCTGCAGTCAGCTGACCTTTGGCCCCTGACGCTCAAAACCGCTCTGCAACTTGCGCTAGCATCGGTCAAGCATGTAGGCAACCTGCAGGCCCTCTCCGTGAGCCCTGCATGCCTCGAAGTTGGGCCCAACGACTTGAAAGTCATTTTAAAGCCCAGGCATGGCTACGTCCCAAAAGTGCTCTCGACCCCGTTCAGAGCACAGGTCATTTCCCTCTCAGCGCTGCCTCCCTTGTCGGACGAGGGAGAGTTGGATTTGCTCTGCCCAGTTAGGGCATTGAGGACCTACATTGAGCGGTCACAGCCATTTTAGCAGTCTGACCAGCTCTTCATCTGCTTTGGCGGCCGCACCAAGGGGCTTCCTGTCTCAAAGCAACAACTCTCGAGTTGTATAGTCAACGCTGTTGCTCTGTGTTACTCCTCTATGGGCCTTGATTGCCCCATAGGAGTAAGAGCCCACTCTACTAGAGGCATGGCCTCTTCGTGGGTCTGGTCTAGTGGTGTCTCTTTCTAAGACATCTGTGAGGCAGCTGGCTGGTCCTCGCCGTCCACTTTTGTCAGATTTTATAACTTGGACGTTCCGACCTTGCATGCTCGGATCCTCTCGGTAAGATATGACGGCCTCTGTCGAGCTACGTCATCATGCCACTCCTAGGGAGCTAGCTCCCTCTTAGCAAGTGTAATTTAAAGGGTTCGATGGCTTCGGCCTCCTCACTTGTCCTCTGGACCCCTCCGGTGTCCAAGATAAGTACAGTCGTTCCCTCCCGTGGCACGGCCCGGTTGAATTCGCTGCATCGCCATAGGCTCGCGCTGCTCCGCTACGCCGTCATTGGTTTAAAAAGTTTTCCAGTTTTAACCAATGGCCGTGCAGTTACACTGCGTTATTGAAAAAGGCTTCAGCATTGAGGAAAAAATGAGTTTTTCCCCCATACGCAGTACTCATTCCGTATCTCAGGGAACAGAGGTTACATTCGTAACAGAGTACATTTTCAGTCATTTGCCACTTTAAATGCTGGAGCTCTTTAATGTGTAATAGATTTTGATTGTCAATGGTTTTATCGTTCATCAGCTGGGAAAAAATGCTCTGAAACAGATTCTAACAATATTGTTTCTCTGTGCTGTTATCGTTATAGTTGTGGTGTATCATTATAGTTATCATACTTGGTGTGAACAGGCCTTTAGCAAGGAAAAGAGAAAGATATTCGGGATTGCGATTGTCAGAATAATATCTTATCAATATTTCTGAACAGAGAGTTCCCCTTCACCACGGTATGTCACAAGTTCGAAAGAGACCTGGATTATTCACCCAAAATACTCATCCTGATAACGTCATTTATGTTTGCACACAAAGTATTCATAAACGTAGCTGCATGCTGCAATTTTTGGGGCAAAACCAAGTGACAAGCTAAGCAAGCATGGCAGGAGCATCAGAACAGTTGAATAAAATGCTTTTTATTTCTCAATGTCTGATTCTGCTATCATTTAATATTATTTAATATTATTAAATTATTAAAACTTAAAGGAATATTATTAAAACTAATTTAATGATACAGACTTAATACTAAAAAGCATTGGGAACAATGACATATTATCTCATATTAAATTTTATTTTAAATGATTTTCACTTCCTTACAAAACTTTGTTGACAGATGTGTAAAACTTAGTGGTTTAAAGGATAGTTGCAAAGTATAAAGATTTAAAATGTACAATTAACTATTTGATTGCTGCACTGTGAAGCTTAAGTATGGTCTTTTAATATGTCATCACATCATTGTTTAAAAATGCCTAACATGATTTTTTGATATATAAATATTGTTACACTGAATGACATTTTTTGGGGTATTTTCATTAAATCATGGTAAAAAATTTTTTATTATAGTCATTTTTTATTAGAAAAATTTAAAATTAAACATGACACATTCTAATGTAAAGGAAAAAAACTAACAAAATTTAAAGCTGTGTTACACTTTTTTGTTTGTTTTTGTTTTTTGAAGCTTTAAACCCCCTGTTCGTCTTTGACCCATACATTTTATCTTATGTCTGTAATAAAACATTTCAAACTGCATTAAATCTTCAAATCAAATCAACACCAGACAGATGGAACAATCTACTCTTTTATTTTTCAGCAATGTTTTATATTTCATTTAATTATTACTAATTCTGGCCAAAGTGAATAAATCAGGATGTTATTGGTGTGGGTGTAGTAAAAGTTTTTTTTTATTATTATGGTTTTTAGCTTAGCTGTTCGTAGGTCTGTTAGAGCCTTTTTTTCCATTCAAAGAAAGTCAATGCATACAATGTTGTTTTGTTTAATCACATCTGCTGTTCCAGAAACTAGGATAGCATCACAATTATTTAGAAATAAAATGAATGAAAGCAATTCACTGAATGAGTTATCTTGAACTCTAAGTCTAATTGTTAGCAGAAGGCAAAAAAAATACAAATTTTAATTGCAATCAAGATTAAACTCACTTACATTGATATAACATATGTGGATTTTAGATGAAAACTATGATGTATAATTTCTATGTGGATCTTAGATGAAAACTATAATATCAACCTATATCTGTGGAATAAAAATAAATAAATAACATCAATGTAGAGCTGTCAATTGAATGCTATAAAGCATTCAATTTTGCTATAAAATAGCAATATGTCAAAATTATTACGTAACTTGGTGTAGCCTATATAAACTCAAACGAGGAAGAATCCTTGAAAGTAGACTTTAATCACAATAACCAGGAAAACAGGAGAAAACCACATTAACACAAACAGGAACCGACAGAGACTGAGGGAGAACACAGGGTATATAAGGCAAACAAAGGGAACTTAACAGGATAATTAATAAGACACACCTGAACTGAAACTCAAATCAGTCTGTAACTATGACAACTAAAGAGAACTGTTTATTAAATTATCATTTTATTGGACATGTTTGATTATTGTTGAGCTGAATTTGTGTATTTATATTCAGTTGAATTGGAGATTGAATTTGAAGAGTAAACATGGAGAGTATTGGGTGGAAATGTGAGGAGGTGTTACTGATGTAATGCTGCAGAAGAGTTATATATATTGCAATGCTCTACCATTTGAGCTACGCAAAACCTGAAATATGACACAGGTAAAAGGGTACAATGCATTAAATTGAAAGAGTCCTGTTGTCGAGAGGGGCGGAACTTTAGTTAAAAAAAAAATGTTGCGCCATTAAACTATGCAAATCCCTATGCAAATCCCATAGGTGACTTATTTTGATCTCAATAAGGTGAGTTGTTACTGAAAGGTGAGGAGTTTGCAAATCTATGCAAATCCCATAGGTGACTTATTTTGATCTCAATAAGGTGAGTTGTTACTGAAAGGTGAGGAGTTTGCATCTATGATTCATACACACAAAAATGTAAAATATTGATGTATTTATAGCACTATAACGTAAAAATACTTGCGTATTAACAGCAATAAAACATAAATCATTTACGTATCCAAGTGTAAATGTGAATTCCCATGTATTAATATTAAAATCGTGACATTAATGTTTTAAATCTGTTGTATTCAGTTTTGTCATATAAATACATGTTTTAGTCGCATTTATTAAATGCAGTTTCAGCACCTTTCTAAATGTACAAAAAATGTACGCTTTGTCTTTGAAAGTTACATATTAATACCTACGGAATTAAAGGTGATAGAGAGGATTTTTTCGTCGACTGAGAATCCAAAGACTGTTACTGAGTTTTTGAACTGAGCGCATGCGTAAGAACAACCCCCCTCCTTCACAGCTCATTTCGAGTGAATGCCTCCCAAAACTCGTGCAGGAGTATTGGAACACGAGTTTTTACCACCGGCATTCGCTGTGTTATTAAGCCGGGCACACATTTAACGACTAGCTAAAACATTCTAAGACTGTGCTCAACATACAGCGATTGTTTCCTGCTCCTGAAGCAGATTTATATGCTTTCACATGGAATTTGAACACCGACTGTAATCGCAGACTGAACGCAACTGGCTCTGACTGGACGCGTTTGAGCGCGATCAGTCATAAGTATCAATTTACATTCATAATCGGCCTTACAATCGTTAAGTTGATTCATTATGTCGGACTCACCGCAGGTAACTCATAATCTGCAGTTGTTACTCCTGTCTCCTGACAAAAACATTGCATGCGGCGCCTGTGGAGTGT
>RJVU01026577.1:43862-57938 GCA_003731715.1 Anabarilius grahami
TTGCTAGCATTATGCTAACATGATTAGCATCTTGCTAAAAACATGCTAGCAGCATGCTAAGGGTGTTACCATCATGCTAGCATAATGCTAATCATGTTAGAATGTTTGCTAGCATTATGCTAACATGATTAGCATCTTGCTAAAAACATGCTAGCAGCATGCTAAGGGTGTTAACATCATACTAGCATGATGCTAATCATGTTAGCATGTTGCTAGCATTATGCTAACATGATTAGCATCTTGCTAAAAACATGATAACAGCATGTTAAGGGTGTTAGCATAATGCTAGCAAAATGCTAATCATGTTAGCATCTTGGTAAAAACATCCTAGCTTGAAGGTATTTATGTTAGCATCATGCTAATCAAGAGTGCCGAATTTTGCCACTGCAAGCACCATTCACATTTTCTTCAGGAAATGTACATTCTAGTTCTTATTATTATTACTATTATATTGTTATTATTGTGTCAAATTCATTTGTGTATCCATTCTGTTAAAAACAACTTTTATTCCCCAAATACCTCGACTGTAATTTGCAGAATTGCATGATTCTACCCTTGAGTTGCAAAGTTGATCAAACATGATAGGAATTGGTGTTTTAATATTAAGCCCACTAGATGGCAGTAAAAGCAGTTTTTTCTCCTTGAAACGCTGTGCTCATGTACAAGGTTACCGTGGAAACATTCTATATGCATATTCCTGCATAATGCATATGTCCGGAGACTAATCTTTGTGTGTCTGCTTCAGTAAAATCAATATTTCTTTATTGGTAAATCGGCGCTAAAAATAATCCTTTATGATGTCCTCTTTTATGTATAATAATAACAAAGCAGCAATCCTGATGGTCTATTTAATGTATAATAATATCCTGATGGTCAGTCGCAATGAAAGGAAACGCAAGCAAAGTAAGAACTGTGAGAAATAACGTTTCACACAGTTGTGAGAAAAAAGTCAGAATTGCGAGAAAAGTCAGAATTCTGACTTTTTATCACGCAATTGCGACTTATCTCAGAATTCTGACTTTATAACTCGCAATTACTTACAATTCTGACTCGCAATTGCACCCCGGTACAAAAAAACAAACAAAAAAAGTATTTGTATTTTATTTTTATTTATATAATTAAACATATATGGACTTGAAAGCAAGCCGTAAACATGCCTGTAAAGACACGCATAAGGCACATTTACATGTAAAACCGGGCGCGTCCACAAGCTAATGCTAATCAAAGCATATACATTTAAACGACAAAAATACAAATACAGTTAATAACTGCAAATAACCTCCTGAAAATCCCAATAAAACAAACATGTAAATATGTCTTTAATTGTTAATTCGGTTTACAAAAGCAGTCAGCATTTATTAGTTTAAAATGCCAGCAACACAACAAACGCGCCAAGAGAACACCTAGCGTGCGCCACTAATGTGTGTCCCACCAGAAACAAATCCTACATACTTTAGTTCCAAGAATAAACTAGGACTATTAAGCTATGACTAAATATAAATGAACAATAAAAATCAGAAAACGGTTTATATCAAATTAAATTTATTAGTGTTAGTTAGTCTATTTTCCACATTTTATTAGACGGATCTATGTAATTAATGGCTAAATAATCATGTGCCATTCCAATTATTTGTCACAAAACTGCAGATGGCAGATTATGATATTACAGTGTAAATTATGACAGTATTAAATCACGTTTAATTCAAATTCAGAGTACTTCTTGTTTACTCTTATGGAGCCTGATTTATTTAGTTTACCCTAAATGTTAATTAATGCATTAATTATCAAACATGTTTTAACGCGTAGTTAAGGCTGCTGTTTTCATGCATGAACCCTTATGACTCCTGTCGTAGTTAAGGATCACTCTTCATTAGTTCATGATTAGATCATATCTTAACTAATCATGAGTTCATGTTGAAGTAACTATTAATTCAGGTATTGATTATTCATGTACTGTTATTGTAAAGTGTTACCCAATGGAGCACAGACATAGAACACACTCATTATACAGTATAATGAATATTAATATATAAGCGGAGAAAATGACAACAAACTCCCAAGCACAAGGGAGAAATGCGAAAGAATATTTAAAAGGGGTAATAATAGGCTACTTTGATTACGTTTACGAGCAGTCTCGTGATAAACAACACTTAGTTTAACACAGAAAGAATAAATACATAGTTTATTTTTTGTGAATTTTTTTTTTTTTAATTTTTGATCTAAATCAGAAAAATTTTTACATTTTAAATTTAAATGCATAAATCTGGTGCATTCTGAGAGCAAAATTAGGTGACTAGATCAATGAAAACATTTGTTCTCTTGTAATCAGTTCTGTGCTCTAATAGTAATTTATTTATTGGTGATGGTAGGGCACATTAGTCACGTAATCAACATATAATGATCATTCATAAGTGGTCAATATACATTTAAACCATTAAAAATATGTAGCAAAAGAGGTTACCTTTGTTGAATTCATTTGTTTCTATAATTAGTGGGGGCCTGTATCTGTATTTGTGGAACTAATGGTCATTCTGATTTGTTAAACACAATCCAGAATGTACTAAACACACTACTTCATTATAGAGAAAAATAACAAATGAATAAAAATATACAATAAGCTCACTAATAAATAAACAAATCTAGGTACAATAATTCAGCAGCAAAAAGTATGCTAGCCTAATTCTTTTTTAATATAAAATCTAAATATGTTAATAAAAATTTTAAAATGTACTATTTGAATTCTTATGATATGGAAACATTATATTTGATTTATATTTATAAATGAATGTAAAGAATTATGTATTTATAATAATCTAAGATTAAAAGACGTTTATTTTAAATGTATTGTGCAGCTTTTTAATGGGGCAACAAGATATGATAGATACGACAGAACAAAATAGGCTAGTAATAGTCTTTCAGTATGTAAAACGATGATAATGAAACGCTTCAAAACAGCAGCACAAACCGCATATGCTCATCCCAGGTGCAGAATGATGTGCTTTAAGCAATATGGAGTTACAACTTGCAGTTGTGCTGTGCATTGAAAAGTTCGCGGCACAGAAAATCCCTGTGTATATCTGCATCTAACAGTTTATTACTCATATGTTTCGTCTCACTTTTAAATTCCAGTTATTGTGAGTGTGACGCCAATTCATAGTCCTTGTGTTGTGCGATCTAACAGACACCTGTTAGCCAGTATGATGACATCATTCAGAAACAGCAATAAACTTCAGCAAGATAAAGTCATTTTATGCAAATCCACAGCTCTTTATCTACATATCAAGTATTATAATGGGAACATATATCGTATTGGAGAGACTGAGTTTTACCGTGCTGACTGTCGTTACCGAACGCGACAAGCTGTTTGAGTGCTGAACAGAGAATGATTGACAGCTGCAGCAGATGGAAGACGAGTTTGAGCAAACTTAACAATGTAGGCTACGTATTCTTCTGTCCCTCACATGTGCATGTTGTAGCTGCTCACTGAGAATCCAGACACACTGCAGGACAGAATCAGAATCAGAATCAGAATCAGAATCAGAATCAGAAAGAGCTTTATTGCCAGGTATGTTGTTTACACATACTAGGAATTTGTTTTAGTGACAGAAGCTCCACAGTGCAACAGAGTGACAGCGACAAGACAAGACACATAATAAAAGGAATAAAATAATAATATACGAATTTACAAGATAGACAAAGTGCAAAAAAAGCAAAAAACAATATATAATATAGACAATTGTATGTGCAGTTATGTGTGCAAATTTGAAGTATAAGTAAGTGTTTTAAGTAAATGATGTGTAGTAGTGTAATAGTGTTGTGTGTTCCATGTTTGTCAAGTGTTCATGAGATGGATTGCCTGAGGGAAGAAACTGTTCCTGTGTCTGGTCGTTCTGGTGCTCAGGGCTCTGTAGCGTCGACCAGATGGCAACAGTTCAAAGAGGGAGTGTGCTGGATGTGAGGGGTCCAGAGTGATCTTCTTTGCCCTTTTTCTCACTCTGGATAAGTACAGTTCTTGGAGAGTGGGGAGGGTTGTGCCAATGATTCGCTCAGCAGACCGGACTACCCTCTGTAGTCTTCTGAGGTCAGATTTGGTAGCTGAGCTGAACCAGACGGTAATTGAAGTGCAGAGGATGGATTCAATGATGGCAGAGTAGAACTGTTTCAGCAGCTCCTGTGGCAGGTTGAACTTCCTCAGCTGGCGAAGGAAGTACAACCTCTGCTGGGCCTTTTTCACAGTGGAGTCAATGTGAATGTCCCACTTCAGGTCCTGTGAGATGGTGGTGCCCAGGAACCTGAATGACTCCACTGCAGTCACAGTGCTGTTCATGATGGTGAGTGGGGGGAGAGCAGGGGGGTTTCTCCTGAAGTCCACGATCATCTCCACTGTCTTGAGCGTGTTGAGCTCCAGGTTGTTAAGACTGCACCAGACAGCCAGCTGTTCAACCTCCAGTCTGTAAGCAGACTCGTCTCCGTCCCGGATGAGGCCGATGACTGTGGTGTCGTCCGCAAACTTCAGGAGCTTGACAGAGGGGTCTTTAGAGGTGCAGTCGTTGGTGTAGAGGGAGAAGAGCAGTGGGGAGAGGACACAGCCCTGAGGGGCGCCGGTGCTGATGGTGCGGGTGCTGGATGAGAATTTTCCCAGCCTCACTAGCTGCTGCCTGTCTGTCAGGAAGCTGGTGATCCACTGACAGACAGAGGTGGGCACGGAGAGCTGAGTTAGTTTGGGCTGGAGGAGTGATGGGATGATGGTGTTAAAAGCAGAGCTGAAGTCCACAAACAGGATCCTCACATAAGTCCCTGGTCTGTCCAGATGCTGGAGAACATAATGCAGTCCCATATTGACTGCATCATCCACAGACCTGTTTGCTCGGTAAGCAAACTGCAGGGGGTCCAGTAAGGGTCCAGTGATGTCCTTCAGATAAGCCAGAACCAGTCTTTCAAATGACTTCATGGCCACAGACGTTAGAGCCACAGGTCTGTAGTCATTAAGACCAGTAATTTTGGGTTTCTTTGGGACGGGGATGATGGTGGAGCGTTTGAAGCATGAGGGGACTTCGCACAGCTCCAGTGACCTGTTGAAGATCTGTGTGAAGATGGGGGCCAGCTGGTCAGCGCAGGTTTTCAGACAGGCTGGTGAAACGCTGTCTGGGCCTGGTGCCTTTCTTCTCTTGTTCTTTCTGAAGACCTGGCGCACATCATCTTCACTGAACTGAATTGTAGGTGTGGGGGAGAGGGGGGTTGTTGGAGGTGTGAATGGTGATGATGATGATGATGATGATGATGATGATGGTGATGGTGATTTCTCAAACCTGCAATAAAACTCGTTCAGATCGTCTGCCAGGTGTTGATTTGCCACAGAGCTGAGGGATGGTGTCTTGTAATTGGTGATGTCTTTTAGACCTTTCCACACTGAAGCTGTGTCAGAAGAGAACTGTTTCCGAAGTTTATCAGAATAATTCCTCTTTGCCACTCTAATCTCCTTTTCCAGTGTGTATTTGGCCTGTTTGTACAAGACTCTGTCCCCCCAGAGTGACTGATTCTCCTGGTCTTTTCACCACAGAATCTGAGGAGGTCAAAGACTGACCACTAACAGCTGAATGTTAGATGAATTAATGTTAGTTAAATTAGAAAAATGAAATAACAATAATAATCCACTACAAATCAGATTTTCTCACATGCAATTATCATCAGTAGGAGTCCATACAGCAGCATCTCCATTACAACAACAAAACTCAAACTAAAAGGCAGTAAAACAGCTACTGTTACTTCATGTGAGTAACAGTTACTCACATGAAGCTATGGAATGGCTTCAGATGACTTTGAATATAGTACACGAAAACTTAATTGGTGCTAGTCTATTTCTTTTGCTCCATTTTTGCCGTATGAAAGAGCGCAATTATCAAATGGTTATTTAAAGGTGCCCTAGAATTAAAAATTGAATTTACCTTGGCATAGTTAAATAACAAGAGTTCAGTACATGCAGGAAATGACATACAGTGAGTCTCAAACACCATTGTTTCCTCCTTCTTGTGTAAATCTCATTTGTTTAAAAAACCTCAGAAGAACAGGCGAATCTCAACATAACACAGACTGTTACATAACAGTCGGGATCATTAATATGCACGCCCCCAATATTTGCATATGCCAGCTCATGTTCAAGGCATTAGACAAGGGCAGCCAGTAACGTCTGGAGCAGCACAGCCGAATCATCAGACTTTATGCAGGTAGGCAAGCAAGGAAAATAGCGAAAAATGGCAGATGGAGCAATAATAACTGACATGATCCATGATATCATGATATTTTTAGTGATATTTGTAAATTGTCTTTCTAAGCAGCTGCAGCCGCAGCCTAAATCGGCGCGTTTATAATGATGCTCCAAAATAGGCAGTTAAAAAAATGAATACAAAAAAATCTATGGGGTATTTTGAGCTGTCAAGGGCAGGGTCAATGCAGCTAGCTATCAGGAGATTTTGGAGCACTTCATGCTTCCATCTGCTGAAAAGCTTTATGGAGATGAAGATTTCATTTTTCAGCACGACCTGGCACCTGCTCACAGTGCCAAAACCACTGGTAAATGGTTTACTGACCATGGTATTACTGTGCTCAATTGGCCTGCCAACTCTCCTGACCTGAACCCCATAGAGAATCTGGGGGATATTGTGAAGAGAAAGTTGAGAGACGCAAGACCCAACACTCTGGATGAGCTTAAGGCCGCTATCGAAGCATCCTGGGCCTCCATAACACCTCAGCAGTGCCACAGGCTGATTGCCTCCATGCCACGCCGCATTGAAGCAGTCATTTCTGCAAAAGGATTCCCGACCAAGTATTGAGTGCATAACTGAAAATAATTATTTGAAGGTTGACTTTTTTTTTTGTATTAAAAACACTTTTCTTTTATTGGTCGGATGAAATATGCTAATTGTTTGGGTTTTCATGAGCTGTATGCCAAAATCATCAGTATTAAAACAATAAAAGACCTGAAATATTTCAGTTGGTGTGCAATGAATCTAAAATATATAAAAGTTTAATTTTTATCATTACATTATGGAAAATAATGAACTTTATCACAATATGCTAATTTTTTTAGAAGGACCTGTATATTTTATATTGATCTAGATTCTTAAGCTCTACTGTTAGAGTTATCTGTATGCACCGGGGGTCTGAGTAACGCAATTTCGATTCTCTGTATGTATGTACTGTACATGTGGAAGAATTGACAAAGCAGACTTGATACTTGAGCTTGTACATATAATTTATTTGAAAACGACTTGATGAAATATGTGTGCATACACCGTGCTGGTTAATGTTTGGTGAAGGAGAATATGTGAAATGTCTATAAAAACTTTAAACATGGATACTTTATTCTGTATGGGAGCTTTAATCCACGTGGCTAGTGTTGTTAAACACAATGCGGAGCTCTGCGCTGAAACCGATCATATGCATGTAGGCTATATCATTACAATTGTATTTTTGATGTGTTCGTATTCAAACAAAATGCAAAATAAAAACAACACTCATGTGCTTGCTGTGCTGGGGGAAACATAGGCCTACATACGGCTCGCGCGTCCAAACGCAGAGGTGAATGTTCAGCACTTTTGTGACATTTGAGTTCTCCACTGTAATGCGATCTCATGCGAACATATTTTCCATTTGTGCTTGTAGATTACAGCAAAACAATCCAAATGCACCTAAACTTCTGCTCTGGTCGTGTCGCAGGAAAACGCATTTTTGTGTTGTAGCACTGAGGAAAGGAGCACCAGTGATATGTCTCTGAATGTCAAGAGACTGAGGCAAGAGAAGTGATACTTCCTCATGCATAATACCGCAAATATAATCGTATGCATACTACAGCGGATTGAATGAGCTTTAAGTCATGAATAAATGCAGAAACTACTGACGTCAGCAGGTTCGACCAGCCCATACTTGGAGCCAATCAGCACTCCGGATCTTGCCGGTAGTACACGATGACGTCAGATTTTGACGTTGCTCCGACTTTGCTTTTCAAACCGGAAGAACTATTAATTTTAATTACCCATATATAGTAGTTCTTAGTAGTTCTCTTGGAGGTATGAAAAAAACAGTAGTTACTGATTAGCTAATAGTGAACTATTGTAATGAAGAGTCTGGAGAGAGTGGATCCATCTGCAGCTTTTATTAAAAGACAGATGTATACAGGCTAGGGCAAGACAATACCGTAAACAGAAGGTCGGGGCTGGCGGCGAGAGACAAGATCGGGTCACAGGCAAGGTTCGAGGCAGGCGGCAAGATGGCTCAGAGTCGGTACACAGGCAAAGTTCAGGGTAGGCAGCAAAGGTTCAGCAGAGATAAACAGTCCAAGTAGTAACAAGATATCAGTCCACAAGATAAACGCTCAGAAATGACCACTAATAGCAAATCAAGACTTCGCAAAGCTGTATGTGTGTGTGCGTCTTAAATAGTGTGGTGTAATATGGCGCAGGTGTGAGGTAATCAGTCCCAGGAATGTGGGCCTATGGGAAATGGAGTCCAGATGAGTGCGAATCAATATTCCGGTGAGGGCTCCCTCCGGTGGCCCGGAGGATGCACCGGAGGAGCTGTATTCGTGACAACTATAACCTTCAACTGAGCACTATTACTTCATTAATCAGTTTCTTGTTAGTTAATAGTAGTTAGTAGAGTGTTAATAATGCATTACTCATTTGTTCCTGTGTAGTTATTCACTAATGAAGGATCAGTATTCTAAAGTATTACCAGTTTAATATTTGAATTATTTAAAAAAAAACATCTTAACAAGCTTTTTTATATATATAATAATAATAAATAAATAAAAAAACTAAGAAAAAATAAAACAAGCTCCACCTTGACAATACCCATGTATTAGTACATTACTTGTTATTTGTCCATTGTTAATATAAGAGAATGTAGCCTAGACTGAACAGATCTACTTCATACTGACACATACTGTGGGAAACAGATGAGTCAGTATGATTCGAAATAAAGAATCATTTTAATAGCAGCATGTTTTTTTTTATTGTATTTAAATGTATTTACATTCAAAACATTTTAGATCTTATCACATATTTCACTTTATATCATCTTCCCCTTTATCAGCTCAACCATGTCCACCTCATTTCTCATGAGTTTTTGAACAGCTGTCTGTATTAGTGTTTCCACAGTGTATCTCTTGCACAGTAATACACCGCAGTGTCTTCGGTCTTCAGCTGATTCATGTGCAGATAGAAATTAGAGCTGTCCTTAGATGCTGTGAACCTGCCCTGCACTGACTGAGCTGAGCTCTTATAAGAATCTGAATGATAATAAATAATCCATTCAAGACCTTTTCCAGGTGCCTGACGGATCCAATACATGCTAGTGCCACTAAGAGTGAATCCACTGCAGGCACAGGTCAGTTTGCGGGAACCACCTGGAGTCACGACTACTGACTGTTCAGACTGTGTGAGCACAACCTGAGAGTCAATACCTGTGGATAAACATAAAATGTTGTATTAGGATCATATCACTCATCATATTACTTTTTAGTGATCATTAGGATCACTTAAAAAAAAAAAAAAGAGTATATTTTGTCCTATAAATATATTTACCAGACACAGCGGCCAGCAACAGTAAGAGATATGAAGTGAACATGATTTATGTCAAGGCTGAACTGGTGATGAGTCCTCCACTCAACAGTGTAGTTGTTTAAATATGGAACAGACATCAGATCATTTGCATTGAAATCCTGAATTAGAAAAACTAGATCTTGTGGCCATTGAGGTTAATTTCAGGGACAATAGTTCAACATCTTAATACGGATATAATATTGTCCTTCTGTGACATGAATAAATGCGATTATTTTTCAAAGGAGGCATGAGTATACAACCTCCTCTGAATTCCATTAAAAACAGATGTGATGTTGTGTTACGTTCATGTGAAAGTAAATAAAGGACTGTAGCAAAGTTGTAGAGCTTCAGTGTGCTGTAGTTGAATGCATACAGGCAAACACAGATCAGCCTTTTTCCACCATTGGGTCATTGTTCTCACGTTTCGTAGCACAAATAGTGCATCAGACTCCCAATTCTGTTGCTTTTATATAAAAATAAATATGATGAACAAGACACCCAAAGTAGCCTAACTCAGACTCAGTCAGTGACACCAACAGACTGAAAAATGAGCAGTTCAACATTAACATTTACAACTGTAAGGCAAGGCAAGTTTATTTATATAGCACATTTCATACACAATGGTAATTCAAAGTGCTTTACATGAAAAGAAAACAAATACATAAGAATAAAAATGGAATGAACAGGAAATAAAATACATGAGCCCTAACTGCCTGAATCACTTAGTTCGGGGTTCCTCTATCTGATGTGGAAGAGACAGAGTCAGGTTCACAGTGTCATTGAATCTGACCTTATCCAGTGTTTTACACTCCCTGTGGGGGTATTTCTACACAGATACACCACTTTTCGTGTCCCTGTATTGGTCGATTAGTGCGTTCGATGCGCTGCCTGTCGTTAGCAGCTCCCAGTGACTTCTTATCAAAACCATATGATCATAAATATCATAAAGCTAGTATAATTAATGTACCTCCCTGTTAAAACAACTTAATAAAATGGAATGCATAGGAAATAATAAAAATAGGATGTATAAAAGATTGATATAAAATGCAATAAAAGCAGTTGAAAATGAAAAAGAATTAAAAGAGTACATGTAAAATAAAGTGCATTCAGTTTGGACGTAGCACAGTGCTCATTCAGTAAATGCATAGCTTAAAAGGTATGTGAGTATGATGTATGTGGTATGTGAGTCTGGATTTGAATTACTGTTGGAGCACATCTGATCTCTTCTGGAAGCTGACTCTCCTTGTTTAGAGTGAACCCTTGATATTTCTAACTGATGTGATCCTATTGATCTGAGTGATCTGTTAGGTTTATATTAAATGAGCATATCTGCCATGTATTGAGGTCCTATGGGCCATTGAGTGATTTATAAACAAGTAACAGTACTTTAAAATCAATTCTAATTGCAACTGGAAGCCAGTGCAAGGACCTGAGGACAGGTGTGATGTGTTCATATTTTCTGGTTCTGGTTCTAGAGTAAAGGTATGTGTTCACTTTGAGAACTTCATCTTTGTTTCCATGCAATTGCTTTTTTGTCTTTGTTTAACTGAAGGAAGTTTAGGCACATCCAATTTTTAATTTCATCAGTGCATTGGCTCAGGGAATCAATGGGGCTGAAGTCATTAGGTGATAGGGCTAGGTAAATCTGTGTGTCATCTGCATAACTGTGTTATGCAATTTGGTTCTTTCTCATTATTTGGCTCAGTGGCAGCATATGTTGAACAGTAGCGGTTCACATGAATAAGTCTGATTGTCAACAAGTTTTCAAAAGCACTTCTTACATTCTGTGAGAGCAAACATGAAGATAAAACCCAGTTTAGATACAATATCCATTGCCATGTTATGAAAAGAGGAACCTGATGCAGGAAAGTCAAACAAGTTTTGTGTCTGTAGATGAATAGAGTGGGGGCTTTTAAAAGAGACAAGAAGTAGGTTTGCATAGACTGCCCTCTAAAGGTACATTTACATTTTCTGTGTCCTTAATAACCTCTCTAACCATATATTCCTTTCAGTGTATTGTTATTCATATTTAATAGTTTAGGTAGCTAATTATGATGAAAATGTTTAATGTTTTAAAAAATCAAAAAAAAAAGAGAGCTTTTTTCCAAAAGATGTGGTTATAAATGTGGATATAACATTTAACTTATCAGTTGTTAAAAATCACACATTGGAATGCCTTAAGTCGGTCGCTTTTTAATTNTTTTTAATTTGTATATATATATACATACATTTATACATATATATATAATATAATTATTCTAGCATGAATTCAACATTTTGTTCTCAAAGTATATATGTGGAAAGGAAAGATTATATGTGAGAGATTTCCAGATTGTTTTATTTAGTTTACACCAGTTACTAAAACACTCAGAGCGAAACAACAAAAACAAGACAAACAAGATCACTTGTCTGCATGAATTTAATATGCTTATAATGTTTGTTGTTTATTAAGAAAGACCTCCATAAAGAAGTATGTTACAGATTTAAAACCATATTTTAATAAAGTAAAAATCATTGAAGCTTGTTGAATTTTAGGGAAATCACATGAAGAGTAGTGCCAGTGCCATAGTCAATATGGCCGATCCACTCCAGTCCTCTCCCTGGTTTCTGACGGTCTTTTCACCACAGAATCTGAGGAGGTCAAAGACTGACCACTAACACCTGAAATATAGAGAAAAAATAATGTTAGATGGATTACAGTAATAGAACAGTGAGATGACCGTAATAATTCAGAACAAATGGAAGTTTCTTACGTAAAATAATCATCAGCAGAACAACATACTGTAGCATTTCCATTGTCTCAACTGCCACTAAACAACAAGTTACACAGAAAAAACAAACAAAGTTTAAACAGCAGCTGATTTAGATGGTTAGTCATTGGACAGTTTATAAAACAATCCAAACAAATAGTTTGCATATTAAGAGATTGTTTATAGGGTTTCGAGTAGTCAGAGCCATACGTGGACAGAGCTCCGAAATACAGCGTAACAGCGCTAAGGGTGATAAAACTTAAAACATAACAACATAAAAAATGTAATGATAATTTGTTGTTATATTACAAGAAACAAAGTTGAAATACAGATGACAACAGATAACAACCACTTTGCAGCGTGCTTATGTGTTCACACTTGAGCTTGAACTAAGAGTTGTTGTTTTTTAAATCACACATATGAAATATCTTCATATTAGATATTAACAGTTTAACTGAGTTGTCTTGAGCAAACAATATTAAATGATGTTGCTGATTTTTTTTTCTCTAGGGTTTATGATTTCCCAGCATGCTTAATGGAATTTTGCTTTGGTGACTTTATTAATTTTTATAGTTTTTTTTGTTTGTTGTTGTTGTTTGTTTGTTTGTTTGACTGCAGTGTCTTCGATTTTCAGACTGCACATCTGAAGATACAGCTGATTCTTGCTATTATCTCTTGAGGTCTTAAATTTGTGCAGAATGGGAGAAGTGGAGGTATTTTTGTGGACTGTGATGAGAAAATAATTACATGCCACCTGCTCAAATATAAAGAGAAAGGGAACCCTCTGTACTACTGCACAGAGATCACTGGGATGTTCTAATAATATTTTGGGACTGTAAAGTCCTGTTTCATTTTTATACTTGCATTACTTGAAAAATACTTCATCAACATGCTCCTTCGTTAACTCATCAGATTATGCATTATATTTAGATGTTCTTCTAATTTGAATATTTTTTTAAACATGCATCCTATTGTAACAAAACCTACAAAATATAGGAAAATTGCCAATGAAGCTGAAGAGAATCCACAAAGAGAGCAACTCTTTAATTCCCAGGGATGTAAATGTTCTAGTTGTGTCTGACTGCACTTCTGTTTTTGATTGGCGCTGCAGTTTTTTGTGTAACTGTGACTCTCTTGCACAGTAATAAACAGCTGTGTCTTCAGTCTTCAGGCTTTTTATCTCCAAGTACACCATGTTTTTGCTGGTGTCTTTGGTGATGGAGAACTGGCCTTGTAGAGACTGAGCAAAAATAGTGCCAGTGCCACCGTCAATTCGTCCGATCCCCTCCAGTCCTCTCTCTGGTTTCTGACGGATCCAGTGCAGCCAGCTAAGGGAGAGTCCAGAAACCACACAAGATAGTGTGACTGATTCTCCAGGTTTCTTTACTTCAGAGCCAGAAGAGGTCAGTGATTTACCATGTGCATCTGGAACTAAGACAAAATGTTCACATAATTAAAACATTGGTTTTAAATATTCATATTTAGAAAGTTTCTTGCAGATTTAAACTTACATGAAACCAGTACAAATAGAATAATATAACTCAGACTCATCTTCCTCTAAGACCAATGCAGTTCCATGCAAAAATTATGTTTCTGGTGTGTGAAGAAGTGTGAAAAATCAAAGCATTTATTGAACAGAGAACAGACGATGTTTCAGACTTCATTTGATTAAGGGAGGGTCTTAAAAACTAAACAAAATCTGCTGCACTGCCCATCAGTGATGACCC
>RJVU01026577.1:72580-86404 GCA_003731715.1 Anabarilius grahami
GCTGACTCAGACTCAGTCAGTGTCTGACACCAACAGACTGAAAAATGAGCAGTTCAACATTAACATTTACAACAGTACACATGAATAAGTCTGATTGTCAACAGGTTTTCAAAAGCTCTTCTTACATTCTGTGAGAGCAAACATGAAGATAAAACCCAGTTTAGACACAATATCCATTGCCATGTATTGAAAAGAGGAACCTGATGCAGGAAAGTCAGACAAGTTTTGTGTCTGTAGATGAATAGAGTGGGGGCTTTTAAAAGAGACAAGAAGTAGGTTTGCATAGACTGCCCTCTAAAGGTACATTTACATTTTCTGTGTCCTTATTAAAGGTGGGGTATCTGTTTTTTCACACTGTTTGGAAGTTATTCAGGCTGATACCAACAACAAACATCTATCCAATTAGCATTAGGGGGTGTATGACGGTCGAGGAGAGAGAACGAGCAAGAGGGAGATTTGAAGAAAAAAAAACGCAGAAAGAGAAATGATTAGACACAATACAAAACAGCTCAAAAGAATATCACTGGAATGAAGGTTTATGACTGGGTAAGCGCTTTAGAACCTGTGTTCATTTTAGAAAAGCTTTCTAGCGGTGGAGAGAGCTAAGCGGGAAGGCCTGAAAACAGGCTGCTTTGAACCTGCTTTTCATTAGTTCGTTCATCAACTGCGCTTTATTTTTCATGAAGCATTTTGTTGCACGTCAGTTGTGATACACAGACATCCACTCTCGCATTGTGTGTGTAACAGTGGCCAGATAGTGAGAGTTTTGCAGTTAAACTACTGCACACTGACGACTGTTAGAGAATGAGGTGTTAGACGTCATTGTCAGTGCACTCGCATCACATGCCAGCAATGATCAGGCTGGGGTTCAAGACCTACTCGGAGCAGGGTGGTTAGGATTGGAGTGTGATTTTGGAGGTGGAGCAATGAAGAGAGGGGTCGGTTTGTTTGGGCTGATTTCAAATATCAACAGTGTTTAACAACATAGTTGAATAAATGGATTCCCCTCCTTTAACCTCTGTAACCATGTCTGCCTTTCAATGTGTTGTTTGTTACTTTTTATTTACAAGCTCAGACTTGTAGTAGATAATTACATAGCAAAATTAAGTAGATATATTTTTAATTGATCCAAATCCTTATCCAATCCCAGAATCATGAAAACTTTACACATTCTAGAAAAATGTACAATAATAAAGGAAAAAATAGTTTTTTATTTAATCATAATTAAGTGTATTTGGTGTGATCACTGATCATAGAGTGAATAGAGTGAGTGAATACAAGAGTTTTACACATGCTTTAAAGTTTGAGGGATGGATTGTTTTTTTTCAGTTACATATGTGAATTATTTTTGAATCACGTGTGGCACAAACAGTTTCTCTAAAGCATACAAGTTTATGTACAGCACAGCAGCCTCTTGTGTCACTGTGTTTTTCGGGCACAGTAATAAACAGCAGTGTCCTCAGCCTGTAGATTTGTCATGTGCAGATACACATTTTACTGTTGTCTCTGGAGATGGTGAATCGTCCTTCAACGGTTTTAGAGTAATATTTGCTACTGCCACTTGGAGCAGAAATAAGTGAGATCCACTCGAGCCCTTTCCCTTCAGCCTGTCTGATCCATGAAATTTCTGCACTGCTAATGCTAAATCCAGAGAAAGTACAGGTCAGTTTATGTTCGTTCCCAGGTTTGAGGACGACTGACTCAGACTCAGTCAGCGTCTGACCTTTGCATACTGTTAAAAAAAAAGAGAATTTATGAGACACTTGAGTTTTAACAATAAAGTGAAAAATATACATGACTTGACAGCAAAGAGATGAAAATTAATACACTGAAGTACTTAAAATAAATCTTACTTACTGTCCATAGAGACTAGTATGCTTATGAAACAAGTAATTCTGAGGACCATTTTTGCAGCAGTTTGTTAAAAATCTCAGTGACAAAACACTGAAAAGGAGACAAATATGAAGAGTTTATAAGGCAGAAAGTACATTTTAATTTGCATAGCCCATCCTCCAGCGGATTTTATATCAATAAAAGGAGGGTCAAACCAAAAGAAAAAAAAAGAAAAAGAAAAAAAAAAAAATCAACCCTATATCTGGATTCATCTTGCTCATTGTAGATGATATTTACCACTACAGTGTATAAATTCACTTGAAAGATATAAAGATTAGTGTTTATCTTACTGTGAAAATATACAGTAGGCCAACATTTTAAAATAGATTTGGCATGATTGAATATTGTTGAGTCTGAGTCAAACAACAGCCTATTATTTTCAGATTCATTTAGCAGATGCTTATGTACAGTACACTCACTTCAGGTTATGTATCACACTCAATGATCATTCCTCCAAACTTTGAATCTATTATATTTTTGACCTTCCTAATTACCAGCCCAGACCTTCATACTCTTATTAGTATGGGACTTTGTTTATACAGAAGAATGAAAATGTTTTAAACAACATTTCTAAACAAGCAATGTGTTGAATTGTGGGGAAATTTGAAGTGTTTGCTTCAGTGATCTCATGCATGAATAGATTTTGTTCAGCCCTGCAGTTTTTTTGTGTAACTGTCTTACACAGTAATAAACAGCTGTGTCTTCAGTCTTTTCACCTCTAAACACAGCATGTTTTTGCTGGTGTCTTTTGTGATGGAAAACTGGCTTTGTAGAGGCTGAGCAAAACCAGTGCCAGTGCCACCATCAATTCGGCCGATCCACTCCAGTCCTCTCCCTGGTTTCTGACGGATCCAGGCCATCCAGTAGCTGCTCATTGAGATTCCAGACACACTGCAGGACAGAGTCATTGATTCTCCTGGTCTTTTCACCACAGAATCTGAGGAGGTCAAAGACTGACCACTAACACCTGAAAAACATAGAAAATTAATGTTAGATGAATTAGAAAAAATAAATAACAATAATAATCCACTACGGATCAGATTTTCTCACATGCACTTATCATCAGTAGGAGTCCATACAGCAGCATCTCCATTACAACAGAAAAACTGTCAAACTAAAAGACAGTAAAACAGTTATAGGTTACACTATAGCTGTTTTAGTCACTGGACACATGCACTGACTGAAAGTTCAGCTTATAACACAATCTTTCAGGAATCTGGAAGACTGACACTTCCCACAAAATCATTTGCATCTTTGCAGGTTTGTAGACTTACACTGTAGTTTAATGCAGTAATCCGAACTTTATTACAGCAGTACAGTAGTACTTTGTTCTGTAATTTATTCATGGTGTATTATTTGGTATTGGGTTTGGTGGTAACAAACTACAGTGGAAAGATCAGTTGTTTTTGTTTTTGGGCACAAGGAGTTAGTTGGTGTCTGTTAGTTTCAAGAAATGGGTTGTGGTTCCACATGTGGTAACACTTTAGAATACGGATCTTTCATTAATGAATAACCACACAGGAACAAATGAGTAATACATTATTAAAGGTGCCCAAGAATGCTTTTTCACAAGATGTAATATAAGTCTAAGGTGTCTCCTGAATGTGTCTGTGAAGTTTCAGCTCAAAATACCACATAGATTTTATTTTTATTAATTTTTTTAACTGCCTATTTTGGGGCATCATTAACAATGCACTGATTTACACTCGGCGCTGCCCCTTTAAATCGCGTGCTCCCTGCCACACGAGCGCTCGACTATACTGCCGTCCAAAGGCAAAGCGCAGTATCTACAGGTCCTTCTCAAAAAATTAGCATATTGTGATAAAGTTCATTATTTTCCATAATGTAATGATAAAAATTAAACTTTCATATATTTTAGATTCATTGCACACCAACTGAAATATTTCAGGTCTTTTATTGTTTTAATACTGATGATTTTGGCATACAGCTCATGAAAACCCAAAATTCCTATCTCAAAAAATTAGCATATTTCATCCGACCAATAAAAGAAAAGTGTTTTTAATACAAAAAAAGTCAACCTTCAAATAATTATGTTCAGTTATGCACTCAATACTTGGTCGGGAATCCTTTTGCAGAAATGACTGCTTCAATGCGGCGTGGCATGGAGGCAATCAGCCTGTGGCACTGCTGAGGTGTTATGGAGGCCCAGGATGCTTCGATAGCGGCCTTAAGCTCATCCAGAGTGTTGGGTCTTGCGTCTCTCAACTTTCTCTTCACAATATCCCACAGATTCTCTATGGGGTTCAGGTCAGGAGAGTTGGCAGGCCAATTGAGCACAGTAATACCATGGTCAGTAAACCATTTACCAGTGGTTTTGGCACTGTGAGCAGGTGCCAGGTCGTGCTGAAAAACGAAATCTTCATCTCCATAAAGCTTTTCAGCAGATGGAAGCATGAAGTGCTCCAAAATCTCCTGATAGCTAGCTGCATTGACCCTGCCCTTGATAAAACACAGTGGACCAACACCAGCAGCTGACATGGCACCCCAGACCATCACTGACTGTGGGAACTTGACACTGGACTTCAGGCATTTTGGCATTTCCTTCTCCCCAGTCTTCCTCCAGACTCTGGCACCTTGATTTCCGAATGACTTTGGACCACTGAGCAACAGTCCAGTGCTGCTTCTCTGTAGCCCAGGTCAGGCGCTTCTGCCGCTGTTTCTGGTTCAAAAGTGGCTTGACCTGGGGAATGCGGCACCTGTAGCCCATTTCCTGCACACGCCTGTGCACGGTGGCTCTGGATGTTTCTACTCCAGACTCAGTCCACTGCTTCCGCAGGTCCCCCAAGGTCTGGAATCGGTCCTTCTCCACAATCTTCCTCAGGGTCCGGTCACCTCTTCTCGTTGTGCAGCGTTTTTTGCCACACTTTTTCCTTCCCACAGACTTCCCACTGAGGTGCCTTGATACAGCACTCTGGGAACAGCCTATTCGTTCAGAAATTTCTTTCTGTGTCTTACCCTCTCGCTTGAGGGTGTCAATGATGGCCTTCTGGACAGCAGTCAGGTCGGCAGTCTTACCCATGATTGCGGTTTTGAGTAATGAACCAGGCTGGGAGTTTTTAAAAGCCTCAGGAATCTTTTGCAGGTGTTTAGAGTTAATTAGTTGATTCAGATGATTAGGTTAATAGCTCGTTTAGAGAACCTTTTCATGATATGCTAATTTTTTGAGATAGGAATTTTGGGTTTTCATGAGCTGTATGCCAAAATCATCAGTATTAAAACAATAAAAGACCTGAAATATTTCAGTTGGTGTGCAATGAATCTAAAATATATGAAAGTTTAATTTTTATCATTACATTATGGAAAATAATGAACTTTATCACAATATGCTAATTTTTTTAGAAGGACCTGTACACATTTGATCAAAAATTAGTTATGGCTTGAAATGGGCTTTGTAACATCTGTTCTGTCTTGTGACAAAGTATCCCGGTTCAAAATGGTCCCGTTTCTGAGAAACGAGGGTGTCAAAATTGCAGTAACTACAAAATCTAAGCTAATACCAAGGCAAACCGCAGTAAGTGATGTTACTGCGTTCTAGCTTTGTTTTCCTGGCTTTTACACTCTGCGGCCAAATGATGGTTGAACTCGTGTTAAAGCGCAAATATCCAAAGACGAGTAAGGAAGATAGCAAAATATGAACTCCAAGCCAAGCAAATGACAGCTTTATAATCAATTAACATTAACTAGCTAGCTGCTAGCAAATTAGACCAATATTTTAGCCTACCTGCGCTGCTCCATTGATGGTTATATACACTCTGACAACGTAATCAGGGGCGGACTGGCCATCGGGAGTACCGGGATTTTTCCTGGTGGGCCGCTGGACAATGTGGGCCGGCCCGTTGCAATGTAAATATATGTGAAGAATGAATTAAAGTAAATTTACGTAGTCTGTGTCCTCCGTCAACCCAGAAGAATTGTTTGCACTTCAGCCAAAAAAAACTTAGTGTGCTCAGTCTGTCTAGCGCTTGTCAAAATGTTTAATTCACTGTCCACAGAAACCGAGCAGCGCGGCACTTTTTAATGCTAGAAGAATGCGAGCCGAGGTAAGATGGGCAGCAGAACATGACGAGACAATAAACAGCAATATTTGCCTACTGTTTGATTTAAAAAGTGCATACCTTCTTTTCCAGGTATGCACTTCTGACCTTTTCAGATTTTTCATATTTTAATGACGTTATTCGTCACACAATGGACACAGAAACATTAACGTTGTTTCAGTATGTCAGATAAGAGTGAATGTTTGTGTATCTGTTATCAGGATTTCTTCAGTAATTTCACAATCATTTGAAAATTATTCATAAAACTCGAAATATCATTCTCAAACTTATACTAAACATGGCCTAAACTTTCATATTTAAGTAGCCAATGTCCCGTGTTAGGAAAGTGTCTAAAATATATAATTTTCTAATTAGTTCACATGCATTATTTTACACACTGGTGATCAAAAGTTTGAAATAAGACTTCTTTAATGTTTTTGAAAGAGAAAGGAGGAATTTATTTGATTGAAAATACAGTTAAATAGCTGTTTTCTATGTGGATTTATTGTAAAATGTAATTTATTCCTCTGATCAAAGCTGAATTTTCAGCATCATTACTCCAGTCCTCAGAGCAATTTTAACATTCACAACATGCAAACATCAATAAAAATATTAAAGTTATTAAAAACAATCAACATGTAGTAAGAAACACAACAATAAAGTTGGATGAACACATTTAGTTTGTAGATACTGCACTTTGCTTTAGCAATAGTGTTTTAGTTGTTTAAGGTCATCCAAAGGCAGAGTTCAGTATCTACATTTTGGGGGTCAACGGTCCCATCAGTGGTCATGGTTTTTATCTATAAAAAATGTCTTCCTAAGAAGGCATTACATGAATGCATTACCACTAATCGACCTACAACAGTTTGGCTGGTGTAAAAACTTTAAAGGCTTTTTTCTGTTTCAGTGTTTGCGTAGTTACTGCACTTTGCCTTTGTAGGGCAGTATATTACAGCGCATTTACAAAGTTCACACAGCTAATATAACCCTAAAATGGATCTTTACAAGATGTTCGTCATGCATGCTGTATGCATGCTTCGAATTATGTGAGTAAAGTATTTATTTGGATGTTAACACTTTATTCTGAGTGAATTTGAGGCTGTGCTCCGTGGCTAATGCTACACTGTTGGAGAGATTTATAAAGAATGAAGTTGTTTATGAATTATACAGACTGCAAGTGTTTAAAAATGAAAATAGCGACGGCTCTTGTCTCCGTGAATACAGTAAGAAACGATGGTAACTTTAACCACATTTAACAGTACATTAGCAACATGCTAACGAAACATTTAGAAAGACAATTTACAAATATCACTAAAAATATCATGATATCATGGATTATGTCAGTTATTATTGCTCCATCTGCCATTTTTGGCAGATAATCATAACAGCAGCAATTATCAAGCCTAGACATTATATAGATATGTTGATCATATGCAATATACCACACTACACACTTATGCCTACTCTGTAGGACATTATCTTATTATCAAATCCAACTACTACAATAACCTCATAACCGTTACATTATAATCATGATAAACAGTCAGCTAAAATCACAGAGACCAATATTATAATATAGTCATATTCATACATCGTATAATATATATATTATATAATATATATTGATTTACAATTTATACAATAAATTGATTTAAATATATAATACATTACGAATAGTAAAGTAGATAAGATATTGATGTGTATATATATATACACATCAATATCTTATCTACTTTACTATTCATAATGTATTATATATTTAAATCAATTTATTGTTTACTTAAGTATAAGTTATGACCTTTCTATAATAATAATAATTATAATACATAACCATTTTTATTAATGAATGACTGATTCCATTATAATTTTAGCATACATATGAAAACCCATAACAGTCAAACACCACCTTCCTCATTTATGTAATGTGACAAAACCATTTCCTTATATCTAATTTTAAATTGATGAATATTTGGACATTGCTTCAGCTTTAACCACAATCGATTCCAAAGTTTAACTCCACATATAGACACACACAAACTTTTCCTTGTGGTTCTCACTGCCTGAACTTTAAAGTTACCAAACCCCCTCAAATTATAACTCCCATTCTCTCTGCGAAAAGAGCTTTTGAATATTCATAGGAAGTGTACTTTTACTGGCTTTGTATAACAATTGCACAGTATAAAAATCAACTCAAAGAATTTTAACATTTTAGATTGCAGAAATAAACTATTCGTGTGATCACAAAATCCTACCTTATGAATAATTCTTACTGCACGTTTTTGGAGTATAAAGAGGGGATGTAGTGAACTTTTATAGTTATTGCCCCACACTTCTATACAGTAAGTTAAATAAGGCAACACTAATGTGCAATACAACATATACAATGCATTGTATTGTAAAAAATATTTAGTTTTATTAATAATTGAGACACTTTTAGAAACTTTGCTTTGTATGTGTCTGATGTGTGGTTTCCAGGTTAGTTTACTATCAATAGTTATTCCTAAGAATTTGATTTCGGAGACTGCATCTATAACAATACCATCTATGTTTATTCCTAGGTCTGAATTTCCATTATAATTTCCGAAAAACATTACTTTAGTTTTATCTAAATTCAGGGATAATTTATTAATGTCCATCCATGATTTTAGTTTCATTAATTCATTATTTATCTGATATATTAAATTATTATAATTATCACTAGAATAAAATATATTAGTATCATCCGCAAATAGAATTAGTTTCAATAATTAAGATACATTAAATATGTCATTTATAAATAAATTGAACAACTTTGGGCCCAAAATAGACTCTTGTGGAACCCCACAAACAATGTCAAATAATCCAGATTTAAACTCACCCATCTGCACATACTGATGTCTCTCGGTTAAATAGCTTTGGATCCAGTTCAAAGCCACTCACCTAATACCATATCTTTCCATTTTTTTTAATAATATTGAGTGATTAATGGTATCAAAGGCTTTTTTTAAGTCAATGAATATTCCTATCTAAGCTATTTGTAATTTCCTCCACAGCATCAATTATGGCCATTGATGTTGACCTTGCTGACCTAAACCCATACTGACTTTCATTAATTATATTATATTTATCTATAAACTTCTCTAATCTACTATTAAAAAGATTCTCCAGAATTTTAGAAAACTGAGGAAGCAGAGAGACAGGTCTATAGTTTGTGAAGATGTGTTTGTTTCCATTTTTATATAGAGGGTTTACTTTCGCAATTTTCATATTATTTGGAAATGATCCAGTTTGAAATGATAAATTACATATGTAAGTTAAAGGTTTAGATATACTATGAATATATTTTTTAAATTAATATCATATCTATATCAAAACAATCTGTTGATGATTTATTTTTACAGTTATTAACTATATCCACTAATTCTGCTTCAGTTACACCAGACAGAAATAATGTCTTTGAATTTATTTCAATCTGAATGTGATCCAATTCGTTATCTTTAATAGGGATCTTTTCTGCCAAATCCGGCCCAACATTCACAAAAAACATATTAATACTATCAACAATTTCATTCATATTATAATAATCACTGTTTTTATCAATAAAATAGTCTGGATATGAATGCTTTATTGAATCCCTTTTAATTATATTATTTAATATACCCCATACCCTTTTAGTGTTGTTCTTATTTTTATTTAATAGGTTGGTATAATTTAATTTCTTACTAGTTCTTATTATATCAGTCAATTTGTTTTTATATATTTTATATCTATGTTCAGATTCTTCAGTCCTTAATCTAATGAATTGTCTATATAAAGTATTTTTCTTTTTACAAGCATTTTGTAAACTCTTAGTTAACCATGGGGACTTTGTAGTTAAGTTATTTATACTAATTTGATGAATTGGACAGTTTTTATTATATGCTGAACTAAAAATTCCTAAGAAATTATCAAAAGCGCATTCAACATTTTTTTTCTATATATTCAGTATTCCAGTCTTGCTCTGTTAAAGGGATAGTTCACCCAAAAATGAAAATGTATGTTTATCTGCTTACCCCCAGGGCATCCAAGATGTAGGTGACTTTGTTTCTTCAGGATAACACAAATTATGATTTTTAACTCCAACCGTTGATGTCTGTCAGTCTTATAATGCGAGTCAATGGTCACACAATCTATAAGAGTCAATAAACATGCACAGACGAATCCAAATTAAACCCTGCGGCTCGTGACGACACATTGATGTCCTAAGACACGAAACGATCGGTTTGTGCGAGAAATCAAACAGTATTTATATCATTTTTTACCTCTAAAACACCACTATGTCCAACTGCGTTCAGCATTCGCTTGGTGATGTCTGATCGCGCTCTGACAACGGAAGTGATATCTCGCTCTCATTGAAGTATATGTGCGAGACATCACTGCCGTTGTCAGAGCGCGAACGCAGTTGGACATAGTGGTGTTTTAGAGGTAAAAAATTATATAAATACTGTTTGGTTTCTCGCACAAACCGATCGTTTCGTGTCTTAGGACATCAATGTGTCGTCACGAGCCGCAGGGTTTAATTTGGATTTGTCTGTGCATGTTTATTGACTCTTATAGATTGTGTGACCATTGACTCGCATTATAAGACTGACAGACATCAACGGTTGGAGTTAAAAATCATATTTTGTGTTCTCCTAAAGAAACAAAGTCACCTACATATTGAATGCCCTGGGGGTAAGCAGATAAACATCAAATTTTCATTTTTGGGTGAACTATCCCTTTAAATCATAATACAGTGAGTTAATTGCTTCCTCAGTTCTAAGTCGTTTATACATTGTTTTTTGGAATGATTTCTTATAGTCAAATTTCTCATCATACAGTGTGAAGATGGGAAGATGGTCAGTTATGTCGCAAATCATTAAGCCACTAACATTTATAGACTCCATATTGTTTGTGAAAATATTGTCAATAAGGGTAGCGCTATGCGATGTAATTCTACTCGGTCTTGTAATAGTTGGATATAAACTCATACTGTACATTCTATTAATAAATTCATCAGTTGATGTATGTTTATTTGGATTAATCAAATCAATATTATAATCCCCACAAATTAATATTTTCTTATTACTTATTGCAGAGAATGTTTTCTCCATCCAATTTGCAAATATTTCCAAACTTGAGCCTGGTGTTCTGTATACACAACTTACTATAAAGTTTTTCTTTTTCTCATTGATAATTTCTATTGATACACATTCAAGTATATCATTTATTGCTAATGCCATATTTTCAATTACTTTAAATTTGAATTTTTTATGAACATATAACGCAGCTCCTCCTCCTGATTTGTTAGCTCTGTTTACATAATTTAGATTATAATCCTTCAACTCAAAATCAACACCCTTGTCATCATTAAACCATGTCTCACAAAAGCAATAATATTAAATGGCTGTACAAAATGTTGTAAATATTCTTTGATAGCATTGAAGTTTGCATACATGCTTCTACTATTGAAGTGAAAAATTGAAAATTTACCTTCAGACTTAACAGTGTTATTATAATCATCTTCAAGGTAGTAGTTGCAATTAATATTGTTAGACGATAGAAACAAATTATCAGGGTCTAATTGATCTTCCAAGTCTAGTGTTTTATGTTCAGTATATTCAATTGATTTCAGTTCCAAGTGCTCATAGTTCAGAATCNTCAAATTAACTTGTGTATTAAAGCATGCTAGCTGATATTGCTCACTAAATAAATAGTTTCAGGGGATGTTATCAGGTAGTAGATTAGATAATAGATTAAAACATCTTATTTATTGTAAAAACTATTAATGCAGTTTTATCTATCGTTGTGTAATTAGAGAAAAAGGCTTCTTAAACGGGGTTCAATATAACTTTGGGGCTTGTTGTGTGTGAAAGTGGTAAAATAAGAATATCGTTATTCCTTATTAAATGTACAACCCAGGTGAAAAAAATACTATAGTAAACAAATAGTAGTGTTTTTGAACCATACTTTAGTAAATTGTAGAATACTGTATATATTATAGTATTTACAGCACTTTGTTAATGAATGCTACAGAATACTGCAATATAGTGAACTGATACTGTAATACTGTAGTATACTTTAGTTTTTACTACAGTAAACTTTAGTGTATACTGTAGTATAATATACCCTATAGTTGTAGAAAACTTAGTACAGTACTGGGTAGAGTAATTTATAGTTGTTATATTATTCAAGTACTTTACTATAGCATGGTTCAAAAACACTAGTATTTACTATAAATTACTACTGTATTTTTTCACCTGGGAATAAAGAAAAAAATCCTTATTTTAGAATGTATATTTGAGAATGTATTGTGATTCTGTTGACTGTCTATTATGTGTCAGCTCAGCTGATTTTTGTATTGATGGGGAGAGGGAAGTTTATAAGTGAGATTAAAAAAAGCAAAACTGAGCAAAAAAAAAAGCAGCAGCAAAACAAAAAAAAAAAAAAAAAAATCATACTAAATACCAAAACTGCATATTATATACTATTACTGTATTTAATTTCTCCTGTTTTTGTCTCCTTTTATCTTGTTTTCAATACAAGCACAAGGGGATCCAGATCCTGAAGACTCCATGCAATGATGCTGTACCCTCACCGCCAGTCTCTGCTCCTTATTTTTAATAAACCTTTAATAAACATAAAAGTTCCCAGTGTTGGTTTTTGTGAAATAGGGCAGATACACCTATATATGATTAACACACAATTTAGCACACAATCTTTAGTTCTATTTAGATTGCTCCTGCTGACTTGAACATATTTTCTCCTTTCCGTGTCAGTGGGGAAACCATTCATTCATACTCCCTTTCTCTGAGCGACTGGATCATCCTCATGCAGTACTGCAAACCATAGCGGAGACTACAAGAACATGTAGGAAAAGACAGACAAAATGATTGACATGCAGTTTATTAGAAATGTATAAATCTATTGTACTAAATCAGTGCAAAAGTCAATGTGTGTGTATAATCATGTTTTGTTTTAGAATTGAATATATTGTTCACCCCCAGAGACCAAGTATAGGTCTCTGCGGAACAAAAGAGGGGCGTCTCCCAATTTTGGGGTGTTTTCTAACTGAGAAAGGTGTTTTCAACGATCCAACCAAAAAAGTATGGAAGCCGGGATAGGCGTTTTCTTTTTTTAAGTACGGAAGCCTGAAAGGCCATTCATTATTATTTTATTATTTTCTTGTTTTCTCATGATCACAACTACTTTTTTAATGTTTAGATCACGAGAAACAATTATGTCGAGATAATGAAAAATAAATAAATAAAATATTGCTGCATGCTTGACTTCCGTAACGGGAAAACTATGCGTTTTTCTAGATATATGGAAACATTTTACTATAATATATTCATTTATTTTGAAGAGTATGAACTATTTTACAGGACTTGTAGCTTATAGCTCGAGAGGGCGAAATATATGATTTATGCATGTTTTATTAGCCTACTCCGTTTTTATTATTATTATTATTATTTTGCATAAACTACGAATTATAATGACACGGGATGTATTGTGAATCTTACCAATCGGCGTCATTTGTGTTTGGACATGGGGTGAAAAAATACTATAGTAATTGATAGTAGCTAAATAGTGTTTTTGAACCAGTAGTATACTGTATATATTATAGTATTTACAACACTTTGTTAATGAATGCTACAGCATAGGCTGTAGTATACTTTAGTTTTTTATACAGTAAACTGCGTGTATTGTAGTATAATATAGTTTAAAGAAAACTTAGTACAGTATTGGGTAACGTAATTTGTTTATATTACTAGTTGTTATATTACCACAGCAACTGAATTACCACAACAAATTAATTCAAGTATGGTTCAAAAACACTTTAGTATTTACTATAAATTACTACGGTATTTTTTCACCT
>RJVU01026577.1:86451-96672 GCA_003731715.1 Anabarilius grahami
GATAGTTTTCGGTCCAGATGTCAGTAGTCACTGCGCAACCATATTTCGCAATTGTATCTGTCATGTCATCGACAACAGCTCTCCTTAATGTTTGTGCCCTTTCACTCAGATTTCGTGACAATGTCGTTGGATGAGGCAACATTTCCTTCACATCGAACTTTCCAATCTTGGCTGCTGTGTCAACGAGGTGCTGTGCTAGTTTAATGAAACCCTGGCCAGAGACGGTGTCATAAGGTCTTATGTCGGCACAAACAAAGTCAACACATTTTTCTGTTGTTATATCTTTTAGTGCACTTGACACTTTCGACTGACTTGCCGTAAATGTAAGGGATGTTTGGCCTTTCAAAACGGTGCACACATGATGCTTCAGACCTGAAGTTCCAGACTTGTGCCCGCTGTATGTGAGTATTTTGCTGCATTTGTCACAGCTCGCAAAAGGAAGGTGCTTTCCATCGCTGTCGCATACTACTGAAAAACATTTCCAAATATCAGATTTTCCTTTGCTTGGTTTTGTAGTTTTGCATGTTCCTTTCTTTAATAACTTATTAATATCTGTAGGACTAAGCGATTCACCTGAGTCATGCGGTGCAGACATTTTGCCTCTGTGTGGTAGGCTGGCTGTTTCGCGCCTATGAACCACGCGAGATTTAGCTTCCGACCCTGCACCTGTAAATCGTTTTTATTTTATTTTATTATAAATAAAGGTTTATTTGTTTCTAGTTATTTTATTTTGTTAGATATTTCCACTTTGCGGGAGTCCCGCAAATAATTTTATTTTCCCGCAACCCGCACACAATAATATCGTGCCGCCCGCATCCGCATTCACCCATCAAATACTGTCCCGCGCCGCACTCGGTTGTGCTGGGTCCCGCGGGTCCCGCGGTACTCCCGCGGGAGTGCAGGTCTCTAGTTCGGATCATAGGTTCGGAGTCGGAGTCGGCACGTGTGAAAGTTTGGAAGACAATCAAGGTAAGCAAATAAAAAAATGGTGAGCCTTGTCACTACAGACGTAGCTTTGCCTAATCAGTCTGTGTGCCGAGACAAAGTTACAGACTTCAACTATAGTTGCAAATGTTGTCTGACGTGCGTTATGATGTGGGCTAACTAAACTGCTCAATAAAAATAGTCTCATGTAGGGTCCGAAATTAACACCCGCCAAGCGCCAAATGCGGGCAGATTTTCCATTTGGCGAGTAAATCTCAAAAGGCTATCCGCCACATTGGCGGGTTAATGTTCATACCAAAATATGAAATTTTCAGCGCACACGAGCAGAGAGAGAGAGAGCCCCGGCCGCGCGCGCGCACTCAATATTCAGAGCGGCCTGTTCAAAAGATCTTCATTTAAAGATATTCAAGAATGTGGATATAACATGTAACTTATCAGTTGCTAAAAATCAGACATCAGAATGCCTTAGAACTCGGTTGCTTTTTATTTTTTTATTATTATTTTTTTTATTCTAGCATGAATTCAACATTTTGTTCTTTAAAGGTATATATCCTTACATTTTTGGGAAAAGAAAAGATTATATATGAGAGATTTCCATATATTTTTTTTTTTTTTAAGTTTACACCAGTTACTAAAAAACAGGACAAGACAAACACGATCACTTTGTCTGCATGAATTCAATATTCTTATAATTCTTGTTGTTCATTAAGAAAGACCTCCATAAAGAAGTAGGCTATGTTACAGATTTAAAACCATATTTTAATAAAGTATCATTAAAGTGCCCCTATTATGGATTTTTGAAAATTACATTTCATGTAGTGTGTAACATAGCTCTAAGTGAATGAAAACATCCTGCAAAGTTTTAAATCTGAAAGTGCACCGTATACTAAGTTATTGTCTCTCAAAAGTAAGAGTCGACTCTGAATCACTTAAACAAGTCGTTTGTAAAAACGAATATCAAGCCGTTTCATTGTGAAGTCACAACGAAACATTAGCATATTGCCCGCTGACTTATTGCGCATGCAGTAGTGGTGGAAAAGCGGCTTTTGATTCTTTCAAGAGATTCGTTCATTTTCAGTTCATTCACCAAAATGATTCGTTCAGATTAATTCAGTGACAATTTCTTCATATTACATAAATGCACCAGCAGGTGGCGAAAAATAGTGTCTGTGTTACTTCTTAATTTACTGAATGTATTTACTTGTTACAAAAAAAAGGGGGGGGGGGGGCGTACATATTAATGATCCCAACTGTTGCATCACAGTCGGTGTTATGTCGAGATTCGCCTGTACAAAACTCTAATTATTTAACTATGCCGAGGTAAATTCAATTTTCAATTCTAGGGCACCTTTAAAGAAATAAAATAAGTTTAAATAAGTGGTTTAGTAATAAAAAAAATAATTTGACTTACCTTTGATTTGATGTTGTTCCAGTCCTGTATGTCTTTCTTCTGAGAAACACAAAATGGATATTTTTATAATAATGTTTTTTTTTTTTTTTCATACAAAGAAAACAAGTTTAAGATATTCTTATTTTCCTCAGAAGAAAGAAAGTCACACAGGTTTGGAATGATGTGAGAGTGAGTAAATGATGTGTCATACTTAATACATGAGAGATAATATAATGGTGGTTATATAATCACGAGTAAGATGATTTTTTTTTTTTTTTTTTTTTTTNGTAAAAAAAGATATGTTGACTAATGTAGTTCATGTACAGTGCTTGTGCTGTTTTCTCATGTTTTGGTTGTCTGGCACAGTAATACACAGCTGTGTCCTCAGTCTGTAGATTTTGTCCATTAAGAGTCACTGTGTTGCTGGAGTCACTTTTGGAGATACTGAGGGGGCTGATTTTGGTCTCTCTTTGTGTTGAAAGGGGGGAAATGCAAACACATTTATGGAGAACACATACAATTTCATATTATCAGACATTAATGACACTGTGTTTTATACATCTCATTGATGTGATGATTTGTGCCTCCAACTCATATGTAGCAAACAATACAACTCAACAATGCTCACTATAAAGAGAATGTTTATGAGAGTCTAAAACTCTCATAAATGTGTATAAATGTTCTTTTTATTGGTGGTTTAACAGTTGAAACATACATATATGAAAATGTTTCTACAGTATCTTTTTTAGGTCAGTATGTTTGCCAACATTTTATTGTATGTTTTTGTAAGGGAATTTACAGTTAGACCACATAAAGACCAGTATGCTCAATGAAGACCAGGGGTCAAAGTTGAAGTTCAATCAGAAACTAACTTAAAGGTGCCCTAGAATGTTTTTTCACAAGATGTAATATAAGTCTAAGGTGTCCCCTGAATGTGTCTGTGAACTTTCAGCTCAAAATACCCCTTTTTTTTAATCAATTTTTTTTAACTGCCTATTTTGGGGCATCATTATAAATGCGCCGATTCAGCACGCTTCCCCTTTAAATCCTCGCGCTCGTGTTTAAAAATGAAAATAGCGATGGCTCTTGTCTCCGTGAATACAGTAAGAAACGATGGTAACTTTAACCACATTTAACAGTACATTAGCAACATGCTAACGAAACATTTAGAAAGACAGTTTACAAATATCACTAAAAATATCATGATATCATGGATCATGTCAGTTATTATTGCTCCATCTGACATTTTTCACTATTGTCCTTGCTTGCTTACCTAGTCTGATGATTCAGCGGTGCACATCCAGACGTTAATACATACTGCCTTGTGTAAAGCCTTGAACATGGGCTGGCATATGCAAATATTGGGGGTGTACATATTAATGATCCCGACTGTTGCATAACAGTCGGTGTTATGTTGAGATTCCCCTGTTCTTCAAAGGTCTTTTAACCCTTTCGCACGTAAGTTTTAAATATTCTGGCTGACCCCCCAGCGTGAGTTTTTTAAAGCGACCGTTATTTAGAACGTATCGCTTTATGGTTTCCATGGTGACTCGTCATTGCTTGTTACGTGACACACCGCAGCGCTGTATGACTGATGATCTGCTTTTATTTAATTTTTCCTTTTTTATTCAAAATATTCACAAATTTGTTAACTATAGCATGAAGTATCTAATATTCCAATTGCCAAATATGTGCAAGTGGATGTGTTTTGCTGTTTAAACACCTTTGTAACGATCATGTTAGTTGAGCTACATGAGCGATGGGCGCCGCCATGTTAGTTTGCGCCGCACAGATAATCGGATCTGTTGGATTTACAACCCGTGAATTCATCCACTTCTCCCGAAATACATGAAACTAAGTGAGTCGGTGAACTGGGGAAGAATAGAGTAAGCTTTAAAGTTACTTTCACAATGTGTATCTGTTATGAATAAAACGTGTCGTCTAATTATAATGGAAAGGGTTGTTATTTCCGCTTCTATAGACATCATTGTGTATTTTACAAACTCTAAATATATTGTTTTGTTAGTACTCGTGTATTTAAATGTCTGAAACCTAAAATAAACATTATGCGTTTGAAAACACTGCATATATGTAATATATGAAAAGCGCTGCGCGTCCGTCTATGGTTTAGCGCCAGCCAAAGCACGCACACACATTTGAATTTGGCAGTTGATCGCGTGATGCGCTGAACGTTCTAATCACACCGGTGTGATCGTACGTGTTAAAGGGTTAAACAAATGAGATTTACATAAGAAAGAGGAAACAATGGTGTTTGAGACTCACTGTATGTCATTTCGATGTACTGAACTCTTGTTATTCAACTATGCCAAGGTAAATTCAATTTTCAATTTTAGGGCACCTTTAAAGAAACACTAGTACTTTATAGTCATATTTATAATCAGTTGGCGTCATACCTAAAGGTTCGGTTAGGTTAACAGCACAGATAATTCTAGCAATGTATGAACTGTAAGGATTGAGTCAACGGCGTGAAGATCCATCTGCAGCTTTATTGAAGTCAAGTTCATAGACAAAATAACAGCAAGGATGAGCCAGTGGCAGAAACAGTGACAGGCAGAGATCTGTGTAGGCAGCAAACATAAACAATCCAGGAACAGGCAAGGGTCACGGTAGGCAGCAGAGAATCAGAAATGAGTAACAGTCCAAGGTCAAACACAAGAATACAGAATCCAGGGTAAACGCTCAGAAATGTCAGATGGTGCTAAACAGGACTTCACATGGAGGTGTGGGTGCAAGTGTCTTTTATGTGTGAGTGAGTAATTGTATAATGGGTAGCAGGTGCAGGGTGATCAATCCAAGGTATGAGGGTAGATGGGAAATGGAGTCCAAATGATGTGTGTAGTCCAGGATGGAGTGCCCTCTGGTGGCAATGATGGGCACTCTCACTGGTGATTGCAGGGTATCCGCGGGGCATTAAAAAGCATTAAAAGTCATTAAATGGATTTTGCGAAAATTAAGGCCTTGAAAGGCATTAAAAAGCATAAAATGTTATTCCTACAGGCATTACATTTTTTAGATAGTTTTGAAGAAAAATAGTACTACCAGTTTATTTTGAAAATAGCCTTCATAATTAATAACTGATTTGCTGTCGCAAAATATGTACATTGGTGTGATACACACGCGGAACCAGTTTGTTAATTACCTTCGGCCGGTGCAAAATTGCTGTAACGCCGTTTTTTTATAGTGGTTTTACCGGCTTGGACCTCGAGACGGAAGGCTGCACCAGTGTTGCCAACTTAGCGACTTTTTTCCAAGAAAGCGCACTGTGACAAATATAGCGACTTGTTGAAACCTTATCTATCTTCCGAGACCCCCGGTACTGCGGCATGAGCGCACGATCTTGCTTTCCTGCCGCAGGCGCAGCTCTCTCTGCATCTGTTCTGTTCAGTGAGTGACAGAGCATCAGCTCATTCAGTTAAGGATGTGTGCTCTGTCAAAAAAATGCCCTCAGTGTAAATATCACAAATATGCAGATTTATATGTCAAAGCTGGAATATTCTGAAAGGATATTGCTTCAGAATAAATTTATATTTACACCAAAAAATAAAGATAAAAATCCTATTTTTCCAGACAAGCAACTGTTTTACTCAGACAATGAATGACCGATTTACTTGTGCGAAGGACAAGCATATGACAAGGCTTAATGTCGAGCCCTGTATGTAATCTTAATGGGCCGCATTTCAGTCACCATTTCATTTTGCGAATGCAACTTAATGACATGACGTCATGCAATTAGAATATTCGTTATCTATTGACATTTAGCGACATATATATATGGCATTAAATTTAAAAAAAAATTGGCATTAAAAAGCATTAAATTAGTTTTGATTAAACCTGCAGAAACCCTGTGATTGTGACATGGACATAGTATTCTGTTCTTTATGCAAATTAGTTCATTTAAACACATTGTCTTTAACACAAAACTTTGATATAAGTGTCACAGGTGAGTCATAAATTTCGGAAGGACCAGGGACGTGGGACCAGGGAATGGGTAGCGGTACCAACTTCCCCTCTGGGAGTTTACGTGGGGTGTTGGTGACAGCACAGACTAAGCATCCCTTGACATATATCAGGAAATATCCTGAGTCATCCTGACGGAGGAGCAAGAGGGTTCACTGACTGCCTGGGTGTCCAGAGCTCAGAGAGGCATGAGCTGAGTCCATGAGGGAGAGGCGGCAAGTGCACGGAACATAGATCCGTCCCTTAGGACCTCCCGGCAGAGCAGGTTCAGAGCGTTGATGGACCACTGGATGGGACTGACTATCATGGCTGGAGGGATCTGGAGGACAGGACTCTGAGGGCATCTGCCTTGCAGTTCTTGTGGCTAGGTCTGTAAGTGAAGACCACCTTGCTTTTTTTCTTAACAGTATGAAACAGACTCAAAATACTGTCAATTTTGTACATACAATTAAGAGTTATACACCATTTTAATCTGTGAAATATTTTCTTTTAAAAATGTTGTGCTTTTTGCATAATAAATAAAGAATACTAACATGATCTGTCGTCTCCCTCTGAACGAAGTCCAATCTGATAGTTCTCAGAAAATGAACTGTAACTTAGTGAATACTAATCACAAAAAAATTAGACTTATGTCTAAAGAAATGTTGAAATGTCAGGTTTTAAATCGTGTAAGTCAAATTGAAAACAAAATGTTCTGTTTATGTAATCTGAATGAAAAGAGAGACAAGTCAGACGTCTGTGAGTCAGCTCATTATCTGCTAATTCGGCCACGCCCACAGAGCCAGCGCTATTCAGACGCAAATTCTGAGGCTATACATGTATACATCATCACAGTCGTGTATTTATTATCTTCAAAAGTGTCTCTCTGCATGTTATACGATTATCTCTGTAACGATTGAGATAAATCAGACACAATTATTTGTTAGTCAACCAATAGTTTTAAACTCACTCTGGGGCCTGGCTTCCATCCCCCGAGAAGTTCTCAGTTACAAATTTTATTGCACCAATAAATGCCGCATGGAGAGCAGAAAAGAGACACACAAAAATCTTCATCTTCCCTGCATTTTCCACACAGAACACAGACGTTACTGCATTAATTTATAGACAGACTATTCTCTACATACATATTCCCAGGAAATGGTATCCATTATTACTGTTGTTGTATTGTACTCATTGTATTTACATGTTTTATGATTTTTAAATGTTATGACCTGCAAGGTAACTTCAATTATGCCATGTTTGGTGCCTATGCGTTCGTATCGAGCAGATTTAAATGCTTGTGTATGCAGTATGTCCATACCTGCACTATTATGTCTTATAAGTATTACAAGAAGCTTTAATAGTTCTTCTTCAAAGCTCAGCCAGTTTAATCTTACTTGGTCATAAAAGCCCTGACAAGGGGGTGTGTGTCACCTGGAAATACAACATCTTCATTGGCCTCCATCATTCCTAAGAGGTTGGACATCCAACATGGAAAAGACTGGCAATAACGGACTGAAGCCTCAAGATCTCTCCTCAGATGGCAGAGCCAATGTTCCTCAGCCTATGGGCATCTTGCAAGTATCGTACATTTTAACACTAAACAGCGATTTAGTATTAATTTGTAAGACTTACCTTTGCTATTGCTGAAGAAACTGATGATTCCTTTCCAGATTGTCTTTGACGTTTCCTATAGCTCTAGTAACAGTACCTCTTCCGGTTCAACCCTATCATTACTCATTCTTACCTACAGTTTGTATGTGTGTGACCTTTGTGTATGTTATGTTATGTGTTTGTGAGTTAGTTAATAAAGATTGTGCACAATACATGTTTGGTTCTGACGCCGTCTGCTAATAAACTGCCTCTTAAATGATTTATGATCCCGAACCTATGCTCTAAGTAGCACGGTGCGATAAGAATGTTATTTTTCCATAACCTGGAAATGAACATTTCTTAGAATTATTAGACAATCAACACTAAGTGTTCCCTGGACAACAGGTTAATTGATTGTAATATTAAGATTAATGTAGCTATATCCAGTAAATCTGATTAACAGATTTACATATTCATAATTAATCATAATTAATAAATCATATTGAGTTATGAATAAATATTAATATTTCCCCTTTGAGTTAATTCGCTACATCTCTCTGCATGTCATGCTATACGAGTAAAACAGAGGTCAAAATGTGAAGCTTGAGTCTTAGATCTTTTTAATGATGTATAGTTTGTCAACTCCACATTAACATTTAGGACAGGGGTAGGCAAGTTCGGTCCTAGAGAGACGCTGTCCTGCAGAGTTTAGCTCCAATCCTGAAAAAAAACCTCACCTGCCTATAGCCTTACTTATCCTGAAGGGCTTGATTAGCTTGTTCAGCTGTGTTTGATTAAGGTTGGAGCTAAACTCTGCAGGACAGCGGCTCTTTATGACCGAACTTGCCTACCCCTGATTTAGGCTATATAATATAACAAATATAATAGCCTACTACCTATATGAAATGCCATAGAGGTAACATGAATGTTCAGATGCTTTGCATCACAGAAATACATTATATTTTAAAGTATATTAAAATATAAAACATCTCAGGTTACATCTGTAACCCAGGTTTCCCTGAATAGGGAACGAAACGCTGCGTCAAGACGCGGTGGGAAAGCCCCTGCGTGATTGCGTTGTAAAGCACATGTGTAAACTGTCCAATAGCGTGACGGAACATGATAGGCAGGTGATGTCACAGACCAGGAAACTATAAAGCACACTCAGAACAAAGAACACTAGCTTTTGATTGGATGAAGCAAGGCGCTCTCAGGCATGCTGGGAGCATGGCAGGGCGACGCAGTGTCTTTTTCCCTATTCAGGGAACAAGGGTTACAGACATAACCCGAGACGTTCCCTTTCATGGGAACTCACACTGCGTCAAGACATGGTGGGAACGCCATACCCACGTAGAAGGTGACATTCTCGTGATCTTGCGCAACATTCCCTTAAAGTTCTCTAAAGGTGACGAAAATTTGGAACCTTTACACAACATTCGGGACGTTCCTAAAACGTCCTTTTTTGGAAATGAAAGTGCTGCAGTTTAAGGTTCCTTATATGACTTTAGGAGGACGTTCCATTTTGGTTATTTTATGGTCAAAAAAAGAATGCTACAAATAGGACATTTGGCACATTAACAGAA
The DNA here is from genome assembly GCA_003731715.1 of Anabarilius grahami. Lineage (NCBI taxonomy): Eukaryota > Metazoa > Chordata > Actinopteri > Cypriniformes > Xenocyprididae > Anabarilius > Anabarilius grahami. The sequence continues at coordinate 95,920 of RJVU01026577.1, forward strand.
CATTCCCACACGGTCCACTGTTGGTCATTTAATAACGTTCCAGATATGAGTTTAGGGGGATGTTCTATTTTGGTTATTTTATGGTTGCGCAAGAACGTTACAAAGAGGACATTTGGGAAGTTATCAGAACGTCCTATAGTAATAGTCCCCTAAACATTCCCAGAACATCCTGAATGTTCCCGGAAGGTCGACCAAATAACCTTCCCCAACCCTTAAAAGAACTCCACATCGTGACCGAAATTTTACGTTCCCAGAACATTCTCAGATTTAATTTGTATATGCTTCCCATCCAAAGCCCCTAAACAATTGGGGAATTTTGCATTAGCTTTGAATCCTTCTGATACTTTCTCCCACTCATCTGCTGTTGTAGGGCACTGGAAAAGAGAATAACAAGATTCAAGAAGATTCAAGATTCAAGAATTTTTATTTGTCACATGCACAATTATATAGAGCATATATAACCAGCAGTGAAATGAGAGTCAGGTCCGCTCCATGGACAGTGCAATTATTAAAGAATACAACACAGATGAAAATATACATAACTATAGCTATGAAAGAATTAAATAAAAGTAAACAATAAAAATATAAGAATAAAATATAAAAAAAGATGTATACTGTAGAATTAAATATAGAATGGAAAATAATGTGCATGAGAGTAAACTGTAGTCTTAAATATTAAGATACACAGGGATGTGCAAGAGGCAATGTGCATATGTGCATTATACTGTAGTCTTAAATATTAAGATACACAGG
>RJVU01026577.1:104362-120330 GCA_003731715.1 Anabarilius grahami
CAAGACCCAACACTCTGGATGAGCTTAAGGCCGCTATCGAAGCATCCTGGGCCTCCATAACACCTCAGCAGTGCTACAGGCTGATTGCCTCCATGCCACGGCGCATTGAAGCAGTCATTTCTGCAAAAGGATTCCCGACCAAGTATTGAGTGCATAACTGAACATAATTATTTGAAGGTTGACTTTTTTTTGTATTAAAAACACTTTTTTTTTATTGGTTGGATGAAATATGCAAATATTTTGAGACAGGAATTTTGGGTTTTCATGAGCTGTATGCCAAAATCATCAGTATTAAAACAATAAAAGACCTGAAATATTTCAGTTGGTGTGCAATGAATCTAAAATATATGAAAGTTTAATTTTTATCATTACATTATGGAAAATAATGAACTTTATCACAATATGCTAATTTTTTGAGAAGGGCCTGTAGAGCTGTTTATATGGTTGTTTTCAGATTTTGTGCAGTACTGTAGTTATATTTGTCACTGTGGCTCTCTTGCACAATAATATACAGCAGTGTCTTCATTCTTCATATTATTCATCTGCAGATACATCTGTTTCTTGCTGTTGTCTCTGGAGATGGTGAACCGTCCCTGAACAGACTGAGAGTAGTATATATAACTACTGCTAGATGAGATGTATGCCAGCCACTCCAGACCTCCTCCTGCAGCCTGTCTGATCCAAGCCAAGTGTTGGTTACTGCTAAATCCAGAGGCTGTACAGGTAAGTCTGTGAGATCCTCCAGGTTTAATGACTGCTGACTCAGACTCAGTCAGTGTCTGACACCAACAGACTGAAAAATGAGCAGTTCAACATTAACATTTACAACAGTACACATGAATAAGTCTGATTGTCAACAGGTTTTCAAGAGCCTTTCTTACATTCTGTGAGAGCAAACATGACGATAAAACCCAGTTTAGACACAATATCCATTGCCATGTTATGAAAAGAGGAACCTGATGCAGGAAAGTCACAAACAAGTTTTGTGTCTGTAGATGAATAGAGTGGGGGCTTTTAAAAGGGACAAGAAATAGGTTTGCATAGACTGCCCTCTAAAGGTACATTTACATTTTCTTTGTCCTTATCAGGGTGCGAACTACGGGGGGAGCTCGGCTCCCCTTAATAAGACATGGGCTCCCCTGAAAATGTGATTTGTGAAATTTTGGGGGGGTCTGAAAAAATATTGACAATGTGTTATTTTGACGTGCAATTTCAGTTTTGTGTAATGTGATCATTGTGGATTATTATGTGTAAAATTACAAAAATATCAATCATTCATGCATGACGGCAATTTAAACCTCATTCACTTCAATAAAGATAACTATACATGCTATTCTTGTCATGAGCATCAAGGTGTGGGGGCGCTGCGCTGCAAATTCCACTGTTTAGTACATGTTAACTCGAACAGCAAAGGAAGCTGGCCCCAGGCATGTTATTCGTAATTATGTGTTGTGGCTGGGTTGTTATGGGTTGTTGTTGACTCTCGATGTATTAGACCTAATTTAATGGAGGAATTTTGGTATTCTTCTGTAGCCTGATGAATAACTTTAACCATTGTTCTTGTGAACTCAAAGACAGCCTGATGCTTTGTGTATAGACTATTTGTGGGTGGCTGTTTGTTGTATCACCTATCAATTCTGGTCGATAATGTATAATAGGGTAAATCCTGTATAGTGATTTATCCTATATAGAGTAGTGTATACAGTCGTAGCTGTTATGTATCTTTGTAATTCTTTGTAAGCCCTCTTTTGAGGCACGTGCAAGCACATGAATATATATATATATGTACATATGTCATCAATTACTAAAACATACAGATTTAACAAGTGTTAACAAGATTTAAAGATCACATTTTTCTACATTAGATCAATATTGTGGTATGCTTATAATGCTTTACGTTCATTTAGAAAGACCTCCATGAAAAAGTATGCAGTATAATGTAGCTTGTTGAATTTTAGGGAAGTGTACTGAAAAATGACGGATCCAGGCCATCCAGTAGCTGCTCATTGAGAATCCAGACACACTGCAGGACAGAGTGACCGAATCTCCTGGTCTTTTCACCACAGAATCTGAGGAGGTCAAAGACTGACCACTAACACCTGAAAAACAGAGAAAATAATGTTAGACTAAATAATGTTGATAAACTGTCAAACTAAAATGCAGTAAAACAGTATCAGGTTACACTGCAGCTGTTTTAGTCACTGGACACATGCACTGACTGAAAGTTCAGCTTATATCACAATCTTTCAGGATTCTGGGAGGCGTTGACTCTTCCCACAAAATTATTTGCATCTTTGGAGGTTTGTAGACTTACACTGTAGTTTAATGCAGTAATCTGAATATCTGAATGTTTTTATAGTTAGACAAGGGGGAAAAAATCTTAACTTGTATTTTATATATATTTAATATTGACCCATATCCTGTCATTTTCAACAATCCAGTTTCTAGCTCAGAAAGGATTTTTATTTATTGCTTGGTCTCCTTTCTAATGAATGTCATTGGTATCAGTGTCAGAGATGCTCTCAGACACTCTTTTTTTATTTTTTGAATAATATGAATTTTGAATAATAAATGCATTTAACAGATTTTTATTATATTTTCTCTAATGTGTCTTGAGCAAGAAAATGAAGACAAATTACTAAGGCTTGTTTATTGCTGTATATCCTTAATATACAGTTATGGAGTTATGGTCACAAGGTTTACATAGGCCTATACCTTGCCCAATCTTTAAAAAATGTAAAATAAAATATTTTTATTATTTATTGCTGCCCTGGTGCAGCTATTTCACAGTGCAGACATTTACATATAGTCCACAAGACAGAATAATTCTTGGATTTACACAGAAATCACCCAGTTCAAAAGTTGAAACTTTTTATTCTTAATAAACAATTAATGTGAAAAACAATAGGCAATTTAACTGCTCAAGACAAACATGGGACTCATGAACAATTATCACAAAACAACAAAAACAACAACAACAACAAATCATCCAGGAAATAACATGCAGTATTAAGAATCAAGCATATATCTAAACTTTTGAATGTGGTAATTTTTATAAATTCAGTTGTTATTGTAAATGTAAAATGTGAATGTTGTCCTGTTGATTGTAAATATCTGTTAGGTGAAATAGCTTCAACATGTCAGTAACTATAAATATAACATTTTAATGATATATTTCCTTTTGCATTTTGCTAATTCTACAAGATGGATGTATATCTCAATAGGCTATATGGAGGCTGTACATGCAGGCTACTTGGAATACAACAAATATTGTAATATGCTGATAAAGTATTTTATTTATTTACATTATTTTTCTTGGCCTGGGAATCGATGTGGTTTGAGAGCATCTGACTAGAGATTAGAGTGTGATTGTGATTATTATTTGCTTAGTCAGTCAGTGGCTGTCCTGAGAAGCGATCACAAACGAGGTGATTGGAAGCTTCAGAAAACTGCTCAGAAATAATTCCAGTTAGAGTTACAACAGAGGGCTAGAGCAATCCCATAAAGAACGACAAACAGTGCTGAGCTAATATGTCTGCGAAGGAGAGTTCAGAGGCATGCTAGAGATATATGCCACACAATATAACTAATTTTAGAACCAGCCATGCAGTTTGTGGTTCCACATGTATCTGGATTTGCAGCTTATCAGGATGTTTGTTGGAGTTACATGTGCTCTTTCTTTCTTTCTTTCTTTCTTTCTTTCTTTCTTTCTTTCTTTCTTTCTTTCTTTCTTTAATAAGCTCAATCTTGAAGCATGTATTAGAGGTAATGAAGTTTAAAGGTTATTAGAAAAAAAGAATCCAGTCCATTATTAATATTAAAGAATGTAGTCTAGACTGAACAGATCTACTTCATATACTAAGACATCCTTTGGGAAACAGACTAGTCAGTAAAGATTTACTGAGTTGAGCAAATATGATTTCAAATAAGGAATTATTTTAATAACAGGTTTTTGTATTTAATGTATGTACATTCCAAACACTGACTGGCCTCACTTCAAGAGGCTCTTCCCCTTTTTCAGCTTGTGTAAATAAACTATGTCCACTACATTTCTTATGATGAGTTTTTGAACAGCTGTCTGTATTAGTGTTTACACAGTGTATCTCTTGCACAGTAATACACTGCAGTGTCTTCAGTCTTCAGCTGATTCATGTGCAGATAGAAATTAGAGCTGTCCTTAGATGCTGTGAACCTGCCCTGCACTGACTGAGCTGAGCCTTTGTCAGAGTCTGTATAATAGTGCAAGATCCATTCAAGACCTTTTCCGGGTGCCTGACGGATCCAGTGCATCCTATAGCTACTAAGAGTGAATCCACTGCAGGCACAGGTCAGTTTGCGGGAACCACCTGGAGTCACAACTACTGACTGTTCAGACTGTGTGAGCACAACCTGAGAGTCAATACCTACAGAGAGAGAGAGAGAAAAAAACACTTTACACACAATCACAATAGTGATAAAATGGGAATGGGTTTTACATTTTAACACCCTAAAACTGCATAAATGATCATAGCAACTATAATTACCACAACAAATTACCCGTAACTCCTTCAGAATTTTAAAATATGAAAACACTCACTGTGTGCAGTTGCCAACAGCAAAAAGAGCTTTAGGGACAACATTGTTTCTCCTCTTCAGATTGAACACTCACTTGCTAGTTGTTTAAATAGGAAATATGGCAGTTGGGTTTGCATTGACATATTTACTCATGCATGTGGAGTAACAGAGTAGGTGTGTTTAAACAAAACTGGTTCATCACAATCACCAGTTACTAATTTAATGACAAAGGGTGCCCTCTTCTGAATTATTTTAAATTGTATTACTTGCCATTTAGCAGATGATTTTATTGTAAAGACACTTAAAGATGACTGATTTACAAAGGCTAAAATATCACCTGACCTATTCAGTATTCAAAACATTTATTTGATATACAAAATTTGGTATTTTGTCATATGATATTATGTACTGCAAAAATAAATTCAGAAAGGTCTAATATTATGTCAACAAATAAACCTTTTTATTGAAAATGTCTTCATTGAAGAGAGGTTCTTGTGCAGGTCCCATGGCAGTTTGTGGCACAGTGTATTGCGAGCACAATAATACACAGCTGTGTCTTCAGAGTTGAAGTTTTGTCCTGTTAAAATGACTGCGTTGCTGGAGGATTTAGATGAGAAACTGATCTTATTTTTCAGTGAATCTTTGACACCATTGCTACTGGAAGTGTAGAACCAGCCAATCCATTCCATCGGTTTTCCACTTGAATGTCTGATCCAGTTTGTGTAGCCACCACCTGAAGCTGAATATCCAGTGATCTTACAGGCGATGGTAAATGTTTCTCCTGGTTTTACTACCATGACAGGAGGCTGATTCAGCTCAATACAGAAAAGACCTACAATCATTAAAGTATTTTTAGTAATACAAATTGAACTTGATTTATTAGTTTTTTGTGTTGAGCTGAAGATACTCACAGGGTGCAGTTGCCAAAACCAGCAGTATGGAAATGCAGTCCATGATTCTGGTTGTATTTTCACTGCACTGTGGCTCTGTAAAACACTAAGAGCCTTTATTATGTCTGTGTGCTCCTGTTTACATGAGAGAAGGGTGGAGATTTGCATTGATGTAAAAATCTATATAATAATACAAACTGACCCTTCATCTCCATCCCTCATCCTCCCCCTTCCGAATCATGTACTAGCTGTCATGTAATGCACAAAAGTCTACAAACCTGTTAAAACAGCTGGTTTTTGTGATGTATAAAATTAAACAAAGATCAATCATACAACAAATTTTGCACCTTTAATGTAAAACGTACAGCCTATGCAATGCCACTGAAGTGACAGATTTCAGAAAACAAACAAATAAATAAATTGGAATAACTAAATTTATAAGTGTACATACACCTAAACTAATATTTAGTTGAAGCACCCTTTGATTTTATTACAGCTCTCAGACAGGGATAGGACAGGAGTTTATCAGCTTGAATATTTTTCTTCTCTTCTTTGCAAAAACATTCCAGATCTGTTAAATTGCGAGGGCATATCCTGTGCAAAGAGTCAACAGGTGCTCCCCAAAGATTTTCTATAGGATTCAGGTCTGGAAAACATTCATCTTTCTTTGCTGAAGCTATTCTTTAGTTGATCTAGATGTGTGTTTTTGATCACTGTCATGCAGAAAGGTGAAATTCTCTTTTTCAGCTTTTTTTTTTTTTTTTTAGCTATTCATGATTCACTCCAGCACCTTCACTAAAGCCCCAGTTCCAGTTGAAGAAAATCAGCCCTAAAGCATGACGCTCCCACCTCCGCTTTACCAGAATGGTGTTCTTTTGCTGATGTGCCGTGTTGTTTTCGCACCAAACCTTTTACAATTTTGACCAATGTTACATCCAGAGCCATAAGGGTTTGTTGTGGTGCCCAAGATGTGCTCTCTCTCTCTCTCTCTCTCTCTCTCAATTCGCTTTATTGGCACGACTTACACAGCAGTGGCTATTACAATTAACAAAGAATGATTATATAATGCATAAACATATCAATATAGATATACAAGTAATAACAAGAACAACAACAAAAAGAATAAGACAATGTAAAAAACAAAACAAAAAAAACTGTACATACATTAAGAATATTTCTGATTCTAGTTTTGTCCACTGGTTGCTGTCTCTCTTAGATTGTGGCAAGCTGTTACATATTTTGCTGCTGTTGCAATCAATTTGCTGTTTTCTCCCTATTTTTTCTGTATTTGAAGATGCCATAAATTTTGGTTCTAGTAGCTGGAATTTAGTGAAATAAATCTCTTTCTCTCTCTCCCTTTAAACTGCAACACTCGCTATGTTGCTCATGGCTTGACAATGTACAGTGGCAGTTTCTTCAACTTCAACTCCAGACTTATATCAAAGTTCCTTTATGTCAAGTCATTTCACTCAGTGGCCATCTTTGAAACGCCTCTCGGGCATGCAAGTGCAGCTCTCTTTTATCTCTTTGAATGGGGAAACATCAAATTCTCCAAAGCTGTTTGCTAAGCTTTCGATTAAATTTCATATTTGAAATCAGTAATGAAATCTGACAACAACTGTCTCATACATTTTTTTTCCAAACGCTCGAATCTTGAAAAAGACCTGTATTTTTTTAGGCTGGCTCAAGCTAATGCGCATACGCAGACCTAAATGTGCGTCTCTTGTGCCTCACTTCGGAGGCACGCGTCTGACTGTTTCTATAGAAACCGGTGCTTCTAACGGCCACTGCAGTGACACGATGACTTTACCAGTCGGCGATTGGCTCTTAGTTTGAAGGCGGGACTTATTCCCCCATATTGCGTGTTACACTTTCTCCCGTTCAAAACAATACGAGTGACGCGTCTTGTGTTATTCTATTGACCTTATAGAGCATAGACATTATAATAATGTCTATGTTATAGAGGGTATGCACGTGACGTCACCGTCGACCATTACGACTGCGGTCACGCCCGCTAAGTGGCAAAAGACTGAGCGGCAGCATTGGTTTTCAGCGTGAATGTCGCGAAAAACACACAAAACACATCCAAAATATGAAAGAGCTTTGCGACTGACTGTACAAATGGCTTTGACACAAAACCTGAGGTATATATTTAAAAACTGCTGAAAGCAACAGAAAAAAAGCAAATGGATCACTGCAATTCACAGAAACAGCTGGACTCCAGGCAGAGAAACATGGATTTGCAGTTATCATTTTGTCAAATTGCTGGATTTTGAGGAAAAATCATACCGTATATATTGTATTGTTATATATTATGTTGACAACTCATCAATTAAATATTTTCCATCTTATATTCTGCATAATTGGGTGTTTTTAAGTAAACACTGACAAAAACTATACTATAAAACTATATATGTTTTAGGGCTGGGCAATATGACGATATAACATTGATATAAGTGATTACGCGAATTTAAACCTACCTATATTGTAGTTATATAAAATATTCACAGGCAGATTTACTTTATGTATTTCCCCGACATCAAATCAGGCACATATAAATGTCAGGAAACATGACTCCTCGCTGCATGTGTTAAATACAGAAGGGGACGGAGACACAGGTAAAGTGCAAGTAATGTTTATTGAACAACCAGAGATGGCAAGCTGAGTGCAGGTGAGTATAGACAGGTATAATTCGTGGCAGATGATGATCGTGGAACTGATACTTGTCTTGTATTCCCAGGGATCGTGGATGGCTGACAGACGTGGAGCAGACGAGACACAGAGACACTCACAGGATACACTAGGAGTCGTGGAGAACGCTGGAGACAGGTAAGTAGTCGTTAGAGGAGTCCTTATGGTAAGCATAGCAGGTAGGTATGCGTTAACGAGACCGGACAGTGACTGTGTGTGTGAGAGTGCCTCTTGTAGTGCTTGTGATGATGATGCTGATGCGTGACAGGTGCGGATGATTAGTATTCTGGTGAGGGAGTGCGCTGTGATTGGGTGACTGTGGAGCCGGGCATGTCTGTGACATTACCCCCACCTCCACGGTCCGCTCCTGAGGACCGCGGACCCCGACGTCGTGGTGGTTGGCCTCTGCCACGCAGAGCTGGTCTGTTGGGATGACTGGCATGGAAATCATTGAAAAGACTTGGATCGAGTATATCATTCCTGGGAACCCATGACCGCTCTTCGGGACCGTACCCCTCCCAGTCCACAAGGTACTCCAGGTGACCACCACGGCGCCGGGAGTCCAAGATGTCTCATACCAGATAAGCCGCTCCCTCATCCATGATAAGAGGAAGGGGGATTCCTCGGCTTCGCCAGGCTCTGTGGAAGGAGTGACAGAAGGATGGTGAGGCTTTAACAATGAGACATGGAAAGTGGGGTGAATTTTATACTCAGGCAGGAGTTGAAGTTGGTAGATGACGGGGTTGATCTGTCGGCTGATGGTGAAGGGGCTAATGAATCTAGGACTCAGCTTCCTACAGGGCAGGCGCATCCTGATGTCCCGGGTCGACAGCCAGACCTTCTGTCCCAGTTGGTAGTTGGGTGCTTTGGAACGTTGAAGGTCTGCTGTAATCCTGCGCCTGCGTAGGGCTCATTGGAGTTGAGCTGAGTCCCAAACCCTCTCGCTCTCCCGGAACCAGTAATCCAGTAAAAGGCATTAGACTCTGGGAGAGTTTATTCAGACCAGGTGATGGGACTGACAAATAGTTTCTCGGGAATGATGGGCTCTGGATCGTCGGTGCTTTCATCAAGACCATGAATACGGGATATAGCATCAGCTTTGACGTTCATTGATCCAGGGCGACAGGAGATGGTAAAGTTAAATCTGGTGAAGAAAAGAGCCCATCTTGCTTGGCGGGGATTCAATCTTTTAGCCTCAACGACGAAGGGGAGATCTGGATCAGGGTGAACCAGGAGGGGGGCAGAGGTGAACGCTTTCTTGAGGGTGTCGAAGGCTTGCGTGGCGGCTGGAGTCCAGGACAGAGACTTGGGCTTACTGCGTAGCAAATCCGTGAGTGGGGTGGTGATGACACTGTAATCTTTGATGAATCGTCTGTAGAAATTGGCGAAACCCAGGAATCTTTGTAATTCTTTAACGGAGGTGGGCACGGGCCAGTCCTTGATTGCAGTGACCTTCCTCTCGTCCATGCGGACGCCACTGCGATCGATGTTATATCCCAGGAATTGCACTGAGGGCTGATGGAATGTACACTTCTCAGCTTTGAGAAACAGACAGAATGCCCTCAGGCGTTGGAGGACCTTCGCAACGTGATGGCGATGTTTGGCCAAGCTCCGGGAGTAGATCAAGATGTTGTCGATGTAGACCAGAACTGACTTGTGCAGGAACTCCCGGAGCACTTCATGCATGAAATCCTGAAATACGGAGGGGGCGTTGACGAGTCCATACAGCATCACGCAGTACTCATAGTGACCGGTTGGTGTCACAAAAGCTGTCTTCCATTCGTCCCCCTCACGTACTCGGATGAGGTTATATGCGCTGCGGAGGTCCAACTTGGTGAACACAGTGGCGCCGCGGAGATGTTCCAGCGCAGATGGGACGAGAGGAAGCGGGTATCTGAATTTAACGGTGATTTTATTTAAAGCTCTGTAGTCGATGCAGGGCTGCAAGCCTCCATCCTTTTTCGCCACAAAGAAAAAGCTGGAAGCAGCAGGGGACGTAGACGGGCGTATGTAGCCTTGAGACAGAGCTTCGGTGATGTATTCCTCCATGGCCTTCTCCTCCGGGATGGAAAGAGAATAGATTTTTCCTCTGGGTATTGGCTCACCGGGGATGAGGACTATTGCGCAGTCCCATGGCTGATGAGGAGGCAGCGTGGAGGCTTTCTTCGGACAGAAGACATCGCTGAAGTGGGAGTAACAGGCAGGGATATCTGTTGAGCGGCTTTCGAGTGGACTTTCCACAGACGTAACATAGACTTGGATTTCCTCGGAACGTGGGAGACTAGGAACAGGAAACTCGGGAAAACAGTCATTGAAGCATTTGTTACCCCACTTCAGGATCCCTCCTGTCCTCCAGGAGATGATGGGGTTATGCTGCTCTAACCAGGGGCACCCTAAGATCACGTCAGCTGTTAACTCCTCCAGAACCAGCAGGTGGATTTCCTCCGTATGAAGAATGCCGATTTGGAGTTGAAGAGGACAGACACTGTAACGCACTTGATGGAGGGGTCTTCCCGTTACCGAGTGGATATGGTAGATCTTCGGTGTGGCCGTTTTCTTGAGTTGAAGCTGGCGGCAGAGGGCTCCGGAGATTAAGTTTCCGGCTGACCCAGAGTCGAGGAGAGCATTAACTGGAAGACAGAAGTCGGAAGCAGTAAGGTTTACAACAATGGTGAGTGGTTTCATCTTATTCAACGTAGGCATGATAACACTCACCATGGATCGCACAGGGCGAGTGGGGCATTCAGCAATGTAATGCCCAGCGCGGCCACAGTGCAGGCAGAGGTTCTGGGTCAGCCTCCTCTGCCGCTCAACAGAAGAAAGACGGGAATTTTCTATTTGCATGGGTTCGTTGGCTGGTTCTGGGTGGCTGACGGATTCTGGCTGGCGGAGGAGGGATGGAAAAAACGACGGCCCTGGTGTTCTTCGAGACACAGCTGCATACGAGTGGCGAATCTGATGGATCCGATGGTGTCCTCGTATGCAGCGAGATGCAACTGCACACAGGGATCCAGGCCTTGACGATAGGTGGTAATAAGGGCTTGTTTGTTCCAACCACTTGCTGCAGCTAGGGTTCTAAACTGGAGAGCATAGTCAGTCACAGACATTGAACCTTGTTTCAGTTTACATAATCTCTCACAGATAGATGAATCCCAGGCTGGTTTTCCAAAGACTTCCTTGAAATGAGCAGTGAAGCTTGAAAAAGACTGACCAATGGGATTTTTCTGCGACCGGAGTGGTTCAGCCCAGCGAAGAGCTTTTCCATCAAGTTGAGAGATTTTGAAGGCCACTTTGGAACTGTCGTTGGGATACAGGTGCAGTTGCATCTCCAGGACCAGCGAACACTGAAGCAGAAATCCGTTGCAGTCCTCCGCTGAGCCAGAGAAGGGCGTCGGTTTGACCATGGGACTGGCGACCGCAGATGGCGAAGGAGATGCAGCGGGGAATGCTGAAGTGTAATGCGGGATGCGCAGTGCATCCACAAGGTCTTGAAACGGGTTAGAAGTGCTCATCTTGGTTGTTCAGACGGTTATGGTCCGGTCTTCTATTACATACAGAAGGGGACGGAGACACAGGTAAAGTGCAAGTAATGTTTATTGAACAACCAGAGATGGCAAGCTGAGTGCAGGTGAGTGAAGACAGGTATAATTCGTGGCAGATGATGATCGTGGAACTGATACTTGTCTTGTATTCCCAGGGATCATGGATGGCTGACAGACGTGGAGCAGACGAGACACAGAGACACTCACAGGATACACGGAGAACACTAGGAGTCGTGGAGAATGCTGGAGACAGGTAAGTAGTCGTTAGAGGAGTCCTTAAGGTAAGCATAGCAGGTAAGTATGCGTTAACGAGACCGGACAGTGACTGTGTGTGTGAGAGTGCATCTTGTAGTGCTTGTGATGATGATGCTGATGCGTGACAGGTGCGGATGATTAGTATTCTGGTGAGGGAGTGCGCTGTGATTGGGTAACTGTGGAGCCGGGCGTGTCTGTGAAAGCATGTCAATATCCATGGATTAGGTTTATTTGACAAGTTGTAAGGAACACATTCAATTCCAACCTTTAGTGTAATTCGTTTTACTTGTGTTTTCGCAGTTTCCCCTATTAAATCCAGTCACGCAGCAGGTTCTTCTGCCACTCAGTCCAACTGAGGGAGCGTGTTTTCGGCGGGAAAGTGACGTCGATGCATACCCTCTATTCCTGACTAGCCTACTGCGTTTCGAATTATGGGTTCCACTTCAAAATTCAAAAAGACTGAAACGAATCATTTCAAATCATAAGGTTTCTCTACAAATAAAGCTTATCCGCCAGTTTGACTGAATAAGCTGTCAATGTTTCTTTCATGTTTTATTTTCAGACATCATGAGAATAACATAACGCTTGGTATTTTAACATAACATTTTATAACAAGAATATCTATGGCAAGAGCTCTTTTAAGTCGCTGCTTTCTATCCTCATGATTATTTTCTTTTGCCCCTTTGCTTATCGCTGTAATAGTTTGAATAAGGACAATTTATGCTGCACATTTGTGGTCTGTTCTCCCGATATAATTTATGATATATCCCATTAATAATTCACTGGAATGCACAAAGAATCTCTCGTTTTTCTCCTCAAAGCCTCACGTCTCTTTCCAGGTTTGTTTTCACAGGTAAATACAATTTATTATCTGTAAAAATGACAGAAATCACTTTGAAATAGTATCACGCAATGCTGAAGTTTATGAACATTTTTATTAAGGCAACGCATATTACGTAATACAGATATATATCACTATAGTTATATGAAACCCGTCGTTATTGCTGTGGAAAGAAGCACGCTTTTTAATGGTCCGTTAAAAAGTACCTTGTTGATGCTTTTACACTTTTAAACGTCCTTTGAGTGTTCGTTGGTTGAAGGGTGAGAAGAATAATGTAATCTCATTGTACCCAGTTTAAAAATAAAACGCAATTGCGTTCATAGAGTGAGCCTTTCACTGACTGTTTACAGCTTAACGGAATTTATTCCCATAATTCGCGCAAAGTATCATGGGGCATTGGAATAAGGTGGATAGTCTTTGCTTATATGCTCTGTTAATACTGTGTTGGCATTCTGTAACTTAACCTCACTGCGTTGTATCTGCTCAGGTGGATTTTTTCCCTTTGTTTCACCTCTCTACTGTTGGGACTTAAAAAGGGGGAATTGAGTGTGAACTACTATGATTACATATTTGTAGTTTATTAGGTTAATGACTTATTTGCTTGTTTTTTTATTGTGGGGTTAGTAGGGAGGTGAGTGCCATTTTGTTTTTGAATTGGACCCTTTCTCCTTTTTATGTTAGCTTGGGAGCTAGTATATTTCGCTGTACTTTTTTAAAGCAATTTCTGGCACTGGAGATGGGCTGCTTCTCTGCTGTCTCTGTCTCACCCTCATCCATTTGCTGTTGTGCTCCTACCCTAGACTAATTAGGAATTTGTTGCTGCCAAAAAGTTCAATCTTGGTCAGACATAACAGTCTCCCTGACCAGTTTTATCTTTGTCTTCTTATCAATTTTGGAGGGACACCTTGTTTTTGATAATGTCACTGTTGTGCCATTATTTTCCCACTTGTTGATGACTGTCTTCACGGTGCTTCATGGCAGATATCTAATGCCTTGGTAATTTTCTAAATTTCAACAATGAGATCCCATTGATGCTTCATAAGCCCTTTGTGCCCCATGGCTCTTTTAGTAGCATGTAACCAAGAACATCAGAAAAATCTCACAAAAACTGCTCAGATTTAGAGTTAGTCAACATCATTTCAGGTGAAGACAGATGTGTATTTTTTCACATGAGCTTGATGATTAGGTAATTCTAAACACAGCAACATAACCAATTATAACTAGGTTATTTTAATTTTCTCTCTCTGAAATCTGTCACTTTGGTTTTCAGTGGAATTGCATTTGTTGTACTTTTTACATTACATTAAAAGTGCAAAAGTTCTAATTCATTTATCTTTGTTTCATTTTTCACATCACAAAAACCAGCTGTTTTAACAGGGAAGTGTAGACTTCCAAAAGCCCTGCTTACATTCTGTGAGAGCAAACATGATGATAAAACTCTCATTAGAGTATTAGTAGATGTAGGGGTAGTTGAATAAGGGGTTATGGTTAGCAGAATAAGTTGACATGTTGCAAAGTTACTTATAGCAGTATGTCTGTCTGCCATCACAATAAAGTGTTAGCAGATATTAAGTAGAAAGTCTATTAATACTCTAATGAGAGTTAGTTGACATGTAGGTGCAATGTTACTTATAGTCAACAGAATGTCTAAATGGGAATGTCAAAATAAAGTGTTACAGACATTTCCAAAGCTATCACCATTGATTCATCAATGATTCTGCAATGTTTGACTGAAAACTTGTTCAAAAGATCATCATTCAAAGATATTCCTTTAACTTAGTGATGAAAGTTAACACAAGAGCTCAATTACATTTTGATTTGTGAATGTGTTTATTCTAGCAATCTAGACATTTTGTTCTGTAAAATTATATATCCTTGTTGTGAACGTTTTATGACTTAAAGATTGCAGTATGCCTATGAGGTCTTCTCGAGACCTCAGAGATTACATGAGTAGTTTTTGTTCAGCCCTGCAGTTTTTTGTGTAACTGTGACTGTCTTGCACAGTAATAAACAGCTGTGTCTTCAGTCTTCAGGCTTTTCACCTCTAAATACAGCATGTTTTTGCTGGTCTCTTTGGTGATGGAGAACTGGCCTTGAAGAGACTGAGCATAATATGCAGTTGTGCCACTATCTATATACCCAATCCACTCCAGTCCTCTCCCTGGTTTCTGACGGATCCAGCTGTACCAGCTGCTCATTGAGAATCCAGACACACTGCAGGACAGAGTAACTGATTCTCCTGGTGTTTTTATCACAGAATCTGAGGAGGTCAAAGACTGACCACTAACACCTGGAGAAAAAAAAACAAAAAAAACGGCATGAATGTTAGATGGATTAGAAAAAATGAAATAACAATAACAATCTGCTAATTAGAATTCTCACATGCACTTCAGTAGGAGTCCATACAGCAGCATCTCCATAACAACAGAAAAACTGTCAAACTAAAAGGCAGTAAAACAGTAACAGGTTACACTGCAGCTGTTTTAGTCACTGGACACATGCACTGACTGAAAGCTCAGTTTATATCACAATCTTTCAGGATTCTGGGAGACGTTGCCCTTCCCACAAAATTATTTGCATAGTTGGAGGTTTGTAGACTTACACTGTAGTTTAATGCAGTAATCTGAAAACAGTACCAGGGAAACAGTAGACAAGGGAAAAATCTTGACTATAACATTTGATAAAGGATATATTACTTCATCTGTGTACACCTTTGTTCTGTAATTTATTCATGGTGTGTTATTTGGTATTGTGTCAATTTTTCTGAGATGCATCCAGATCAGCGAGTCTGGCCTGGGTTTGGTGGTAACAAACTACGGTGGTAAGATTAGTTGTTTTTGGAAATTCACCAGCACCTCATTGATGAGTCATTTTTTACATGTCTAATTTCTAAACTAATTTCCTGTTTAGAATTTCCTGTTTTTGTATATTGTTGTTGTTTCCTTTCTGGATTATAACAGGTATTAGTGTGTCAGTTGTGGGCAGGAGTTTCAAGAGCTGGTTGTGATTCCACATGTATCTGCCTTCTGGATTTACAGCTTATCAGGATGTATTTACAGGATGCTGGAGTTACAGGTGCACTTGCTGCATCATGGTGCATGTTAAGTTTAATATTTGAATTATTTTAATAATTTCTTCTAGGGTTTTTTGTTGTTGTTTTGTTAAAATAAGCTCCATCTTGACAACGTATTATTA
>RJVU01026577.1:120357-134454 GCA_003731715.1 Anabarilius grahami
AAAATGATTATTAGATAAAAAAATAATAATATAAAATTAATAATTATGAATAATTATTAATATAAGAAAATGTATGCTTTAGACTGAACGGATCTGCTACATACTGAGACACACTGTGTGTGACTAGTCAGTTTAGGTTTACTGAGTTGAGCAAATATGATTCAAAATAAGGAATCATTTTAATAACAGGTTTTTGTATTTAATGTTTGTGCATTCAAAACACAGTAGAGTGGCCTTATGTTACTTCAGAGGCTCTTCCCCTTTTTCAGTTTGTGTATCTCAACCATGTCCACCTGAGTTTTTGAACAGCTGTCTGTATTAGTGTTTCCACAGTGTCTGTCTTGCACAGTAATACACCGCAGTGTCTTCAGTCTTCAGCTGATTCATGTGCAGATAGAAATTAGAGCTGTCCTTAGATGCTGTGAACCTGCCCTTCACTGACTGAGCTGAGCTCTTATCAGAATCTGAATAATAATAAATAATCCATTCAAGTCCTTTTCCAGGTGCCTGACGGATCCAATGCATGGTATAGTCACTAAGAGTGAATCCACTGCAGGCACAGGTCAGTTTGCGGGAACCACCTGGAGTCACGACTACTGACTGTTCAGACTGTGTGAGCATAACCTGAGAGTCAATACCTGTGGATAAACATAAAATGTACAAATAATCAAGATCATGTATTTATTGACACTAAGTAAAAAGATTATTTTGTCCTATAAATATATTTACCAGACACTGCGGCCAGCAACAGCAAGAGATATGAAGTGAACATGATTTATGTCAAGGCTGAACTGGTGATGAGTCCTCCACTCAACAGTGTAGTTGTTTAAATATGGAACGAACATCAGATCATTTGCATTGAAACCCTGAATTACCAAACTCTGTGGAGTCTGTGGAGCTTGAGGCCATTGGTTCATTTTATGGACAATAGTACCACCTCTTGATATAACTTTTTTTTTTTTTTATTTTGTTACAGTTGGCAGGTGCGTGTAACTTCTGAGTTTCTTCAAACAGATAAACAGTGATGTGTTCTGGTGAGAGTGGGTACAGGACTGTGTTTAAGTAATGAGAGAGTCCTATTACTACAGCTGTGTCTTTAGCCTCTGCAGTGTTATTTTAACACAGACTCTAGAGACCTATTAGTTTTTTAATGTAAAAAACATCACCAAGCAACAGAATAACAATCTTTATTGAAATGTTCATAAGCAGTTTTTGTGCGCAGCGCTTCAGTCATTTCAGTCACTGTGTCTCTCGGGCACAATAATATACAGCAGCGTCTTCATTCTTCAGGCTGTTCATCTGCAGATACACCTGCTTCCTACTGTTATCTCTGGAGATGGTGAACCGTCCTTGGACAGACTGGGAGTAATACATTTCCTTGCTATCATATTTGATGAATGCCAGCCATTCCAGCTCTTTCCCAGACTTCTGTCTGATCCAAGCCATCCATTTATTATCAAAGTCCNTATTTTAACATAACATTTTATAACAAGAATATCTATGGCAAGAGCTCTTTTAAGTCGCTGCTTTCTATCCTCATGATTATTTTCTTTTGCCCCTTTGCATATCGCTGTAATAGTTTGAATAAGGACAACTTATGCTGCACATTTGTGGTCTATTCTCCCTATATAATTTATGATATATCCCATTAATAATTCACTGGATTGCACAAAGAATCTCTCGTTTTTCTCCTCAAAGCCTCACGTCTCTTTCCAGGTTTGTTTTCACAGGTAAATACAATTTATTATCTGTAAAAATGACGGAAATCACTTTGAAATAGTATCAAGCAATGCTGAAGTTTATGAACATTTTTATTAAGGCAACGCATATTACGTAATACAGATATATATCACTATAGTTATATGTAACCCGTCGTTATTGCTGTGGAAAGAATCACGCTTTTTAATGGTCCGTTAAAAAGTACCTTGTTGATGCTTTTACACTTTTAAATGTCCTTTGAGTGTTCGTTGGTTGAAGGGTGAGAAGAATAATGTAATCTCATTGTACCCAGTTTAAAAATAAAACGCAATTGCGTTCATAGAGTGAGCCTTTCACTGACTGTTTACAGCTTAACGAAATTTACTCCCATAATTCGCGCAAAGCATCATGGGGCATTGGAATAAGGTGGATGGTCTTTGCTTATATGCTCTGTTAATACTGTGTTGGCATTCTGTAACTTAACCTCACTGTGTTGTATCTGCTCAGGTGGATTTCTTCCCTTTGTTTCACCTCTCTACTGTTGGGACTTAAAAAGGGGGAATTGAGTGTGAACTTCTATGATTACATATTTGTAGTTTATTAGGTTAATGTTACGGTAGCTGGTATACTAAGCACACGACGAGGAGATAGAGTCAGAATAAGTCTTTACTTGGAAGGAAACAGGAATCCACAGGAACATACACCAATGTGGTACAAACAATACCGGACAACACAAGACTAGAAACACAGGGTTAATATACAAGGGCTAACAAGCAGGGTGATAAGGAACAGCTGGGTGTGATGATGAGGTGATCAGTTGCTATGGTGACAAACTGGTGGCGGGAAATAGAACAACAACAAGTCCAACAAGGAGTCCAAAAGGGAGTGCACATGTGACAGTTAATGACTTATTTGCTTGTTTTTTTTATTGTGGGGTTAGTAGGGAGGTGAGTGCCATTTTGTTTTTGAATTGGACCTTTTCTCCTTTTTATGTTAGCTTGGGAGCTAGTATATTTTGCTGTACTTTTGTAAAGCAATTTCTGGCACTGGAGATGGGCTGCTTCTCTGCTGTCTCTGTCTCACCCTCATCCATTTGCTGTTGTGCTCCTACCCTAGACTAATTAGGAATTTGTTGCTGCCAAAAAGTTCAATCTTGGTCAGACATAACAGTCTCCCTGACCAGTTTTATCTTTGTCTTCTTATCAATTTTGGAGGGACACCTTGTTTTTGATAATGTCACTGTTGTGCCATTATTTTCCCACTTGTTGATGACTGTCTTCACGGTGCTTCATGGCAGATATCTAATGCCTTGGTAATTTTCTAAATTTCAACAATGAGATCCCATTGATGCTTCATAAGCCCTTTGTGCCCCATGGCTCTTTTAGTAGCATGTAACCAAGAACATCAGAAAAATCTCACAAAAACTGCTCAGATTTAGAGTTAGTCAACATCATTTCAGGTGAAGACAGATGTGTATTTTTTCACATGAGCTTGATGATTAGGTAATTCTAAACACAGCAACATAACCAATTATAACTAGGTTATTTAAATTTTCTCTCTCTGAAATCTGTCACTTTTGTCACGGTTCATGAATCCGTTGTCTCATTCTGGTGTCTGTGTGATGGTGTGGGTGTGTCACCTGATTGTTTTGTGTGGGCGTCGCCGCTGATTGTTGATCAGCGGCAGCTGTGGGCACTTACCATCTGCCTATTTAACGCCTTGTCTTTCGTTTGTTTGTCAGATCGTTGTGTGGAGTCCGGGTGTTTGTGTCTCGTGTTGCTCGTGTTTGTGTGTTCCCTGGATTGGATTTCTAGCCGCTGTTTCCTGGTTCTCGTGTTTCTTGTTGGATTACTCTCTGGATTTCACTCACGGACTCACGGACACCACTCTTCGATCACCATTCTCCACGGATCATCACCGTCCATCGAAGTCCCTGTGTTACCACTCTCCTGCTGACTGTTATGTGTTTTCATGTGTCTGTGTCTGACAACCTTGTGTGTGTGAAGCTCTAATAAAGAGATTAACTTGCATTTGCATCCTGCCTTCATTCCGTGACAACCTTGGTTTTCAGTGGAATTGCATTTGTTGTACTTTTTACATTACATTAAAATTGCAAAAGTTCTAATTCATTTATCTTTGTTTCATTTTTCACATCACAAAAACCAGCTGTTTTAACAGGGAAGTGTAGACTACCAAAAGCCCTGCTTACATTCTGTGAGAGCAAACATGACGATAAAACTCTCATTAGAGTATTTGTAGATGTAGGGGTAGTTGAATACGGGGTTATGGTTAGCAGAATAAGTTGAAATGTTGCAAAGTTACTTATAGCAGTATGTCTGTTGAGAGGCCATCACAATAAAGTGTTAGCAGATATTAAAGGTGCAGTATGTGATAATTTTATCCGCTAGAGGTCACTAGAGGCCTATTCAAAACAAAGGCGTAGCTTGATGACGGCAAGTTTGAGTGTGGAATCTTGGGACATGTGGTCTCCACCTCAACAGACAGTGCAATAGGACTTGGGAAGAAAACATGTTAATAGATGCGATTTATTAACATTACTGTAGTATGAAGCAGAGCAGGACCGAGTGTTGTGGGAGCTGAACAAGGCCGCTGGAGCAATTGATCAACACACGCCTCAAGAGCAGCGGGAATTTTATTATGACACAATCGCCGGCGCTGCTTCCGCTTTACCATATGTATTGACAGCACAATTTTTATTGTGAGGTTATGATGTAAAAGTATGATAACTACACTATAGCTGCTACTAACAAAATCTATCCAATACTGGATTTCGTAAGTGTCTCAAAAAGACAATTTTCACATGCCACCATTACATATTGCGTCATGCTATATCGCAATACAATACAGCAAATATAGTTTGACAGTAAATTATCAAATTAATTGATTACTGTTTAGTCAGATGATATGAAAACGATTACTACTTGTTCAACAAATATATACACTCGTGTACATTCAAACACAATAATTGGGCATACATAGCAAACACGAGTTCTACGATTTGCGCGAGTAGATTACATACAAAGTTAATGCAAAGACGCGATCAGACTATGGATCAGACGCGTCCTCACGTGGATCTAGAGACGCGATTCCCCCGCGTTTGGCGTGTATGCTCCATAATACTAATCGTGTTGATCGCTATAATGGCATATGTTTTCTGTAAAGATACGAATCAAAACAGCTCACCTGTCGAGTAAAACACAAGCGAGATCGGCATCTCTTTCTAGGTGAAGTTTGTCGCGAAGCTCTCTCCATCTAGAAAATGCAACACCGATATTGATCCTCGCTCTTTCTCTCCTCTTGTCCCAAACTCTTCTTGGGTTGTTTGGTTGGCCCGTATGCTTACGTTTTTATGTAAACAGTAATTATGTTCCATAAATAAGTAACACAATCCACCATAAAACGTGCAAGAAGTAAATAAGGAACTGCTTGAAGCAAGCTAGTGGTTTTGCTAGACGCTAGACACTACTTATGCATTTGTCCACCACGACACTGTTGTCATGTTGTTTCTACGTCAGTAAAGGCGGTAACAAAGGGTAACTGACATCATTGACATGCGACTGCACTGCCCCGTGTCACTGTTTAGAATGGGAATTTTCTCATGATTTACAAGTAGTTGAAAACATTAGAGATATTGTTAGTAATCAGCTGGACAAAATATATAACACTGGCCCAGTGGTTTTTGAATATTTTACTGAAAAAATATTACATATTGCACCTTTAAGTAGAAAGTCTATTAATACTCTAATGAGAGTTAGTTGACATGTAGGTGCAATGTTACTTATAGTCAACAGAATGTCTAAATGGGAATGTCAAAATAAAGTGTTACAGACATTTCCAAAGCTATCGCCATTGATTCATCAATGATTCTGCAATGTTTGACTGAAAACTTGTTCAAAAGATCATCATTCAAAGATATTCCTTTAACTTAGTGATGAAAGATCACACAAGAGCTCAATTACATTTTGATTTGTGAATGTGTTTATTCTAGAAATCTAGACATTTTGTTCTGTAAAATTATATGTCCTTGTTGTGAAAGTTTTATGACTTAAAGATTGCAGTATGCCTATGAGGTCTTCTCGAGACCTCAGAGATCACATAAGTAGTTTTTGTTCAGCCCTGCAGTTTTTTGTGTAACTGTGACTGTCTTGCACAGTAATAAACAGCTGTGTCTTCAGTCTTCAGGCTTTTCACCTCTAAATACAGCATGTTTTTGCTGGTGTCTTTGGTGATGGAGAACTGGCCCTGTAGAGATTGAGCATAATATGCAGTTGTGCCACTATCTATATACCCAATCCACTCCAGTCCTCTCCCTGGTTTCTGAAGGATCCAGCTGTACCAGCTGCTCATTGATAATCCAGACACACTGCAGGACAGAGTGACTGATTCTCCTGGTGTTTTTATCACAGAATCTGAGGAGGTCAAAGACTGACCACTAACACCTGGAGAAAAAAAAAAAAAAAACGGCATGAATGTTAGATGGATTAGAAAAAATGAAATAACAATAACAATCCACTAATTAGAATTCTCACATGCACTTATCATTAGTAGGAGTCCATACAGCAGCATCTCCATTACAACAACAAAACTCAAATTAAAAGGCAGTAAAACAGTAACAGGTTACACTGAAGCTGTTTTAGTCACTGGACACATGCACTGACTGAAAGCTCAGCTTATATCACAATCTTTCAGGATTCTGGGAGACGTTGCCCTTCCCACAAAATTATTTGCATAGTTGGAGGTTTGTAGACTTACACTGTAGTTTAATGCAGTAATCTGAAAACAGTACCAGGGAAACAGTAGACAAGGGAAAAATCTTGACTATAACATTTGATAAAGGATATATTACTTTATCTTTGTACACCTTTGTTCTGCTACATTTGTATCTGCTACATACTGAGACATACTGTGGGAAACTGACTAGTCAGTTTAGGGTTACTGAGTTGAGCAAATATGATTCAAAATAAGGAATCATTTTAATAACACGTTTTTGTATTTAATATGTGTACATTCAAAACACTGTAGAGTGGCCTTATGTTACTTCAGAGGCTCTTCCCCTTTTTCAGTTTGTGTATCTCAACCATGTCCACCTGAGTTTTTGAACAGCTGTCTGTATTAGTGTTTCCACAGTGTCTCTCTTGCACAGTAATACACCGCAGTGTCTTCAGTCTTCAGCTGATTCATGTGCAGATAGAAATTTGAGCTGTCCTTAGATGCTGTGAACCTGCCCTGCACTGACTGAGCTGAGCTCTTAGAAGAATCTGAATAATAATACATAATCCATTCAAGTCCTTTTCCAGGTGTCTGACGGATCCAATGCATGGTATAGTCACTAAGAGTGAATCCACTGCAGGCACAGGTCAGTTTGTGGGAGCCACCTGGAGTCATGACTACTGACTGTTCAGACTGTGTGAGCACAACCTGAGAGTCAATACCTGTGGATAAACATAAAATGTACAAATAATCAAGATCATGTATTTATTTACACTTAGTAAAAAGATTATTTTGTCCTATAAATATATTTACCAGACACTGCGGCCAGCAACAACAAGAGATATGAAGTGAACATGATTTATGTCAAGGCTGAACTGGTGATGAGTCCTCCACTGAACAGTGTAGTTGTTTAAATATGGAACGGACATCAGATCATTTGCATTGAAATCCTGAATTAGCAAAAACTGTGGCGTCTGTGGAGCTTGAGTCCATTGGTTCATTTTATGGACAATAGTACCACCTCTTGATATAACAGTTTTTATTTTTTAATTTTGTTACAGTTGGCAGGTGCATGTAACTTCTGAGTTTCTTCAAACAGATAAACAGTGATGTGTTCTGGTGAGAGTGGGTACAGGACTGTGTTTAAGTAATGACAGAGTCCTATTACTACAACTGTGTCTTTAGCCTCTGCAGTGTTATTTTAACACAGACTCTAGAGACCTATTAGTTTTTTAATGTAAAAAACATCACCAAGCAACAGAATAACAATCTTTATTGAAATGTTCATAAGCAGTTTTTGTGCGCAGCGCTTCAGTCATTTCAGTCACTGTGTCTCTCGGGCACAATAATATACAGCAGCGTCTTCATTCTTCAGGCTGTTCATCTGCAGATACACCTGCTTCCTACTGTTATCTCTGGAGATGGTGAACCGTCCTTGGACAGACTGGGAGTAATACATTTCCTTGCTATCATATTTGATGAATGCCAGCCATTCCAGCTCTTTCCCAGACTTCTGTCTGATCCAAGCCATCCATTTATTATCAAAGTCCAAACCAGAGGCAGTACATGTCAGTTTATGGGATTCTCCAGGTTTGATGACTACAGCTTCAGACTCAGTCAGTGTCTGACACCAACAATCTGCAAAATAAAACATGATAAATATGTGTAAATTCAGATAAAAATAAACTATTATATTCTGAGCAGTAAAAACTGGAATCATACATTGAGAAGCCAGTATCAGTACTGTAAATCCCAAAACTTTACGCTCCATATTGTTGTACTGAATTATTGAGCTGCACACTGATAGAGAACTGATTATGAAGGTTCAAGAGGAAGATGAATTTGCATAATCCACTTAAATATTCAGTTAGGGGTGTATTGTATTGAAATATGGGCATCATATTACTGAATTAGATGTATGCGTTTTATGGATTCATACAAGGCATTTAAGTAATGAACTCAAATCTTTGTATATTGAACTCTAATATTTATTTATTTAGTTGTTTGTNTGTGTATATATGTGTATTATTTATAATATATATAATTTATAATTATAAATAAATGTTTTTATTTAAATAATTAAAACAATTCTTTCCACAGTTTGTTGTCAACAGTAAATATACAGATTCGTTAGAGTATTTAATGATTAAGGTCGTATCCTGGCATTCAACATCCAAACTAGTCATGCATGTTCAGTGTTTGTGCACGTTTTTTTTGCACAAGCTTTAAACTGGAATTCTGCTCAAAAATCCTTAATGAATTGTACTCACAAGGCATGTGTAAGACTTGATTTTCCTGCTAGACAAAAACAGAGATCAAGCATCCTGCAATAAAGCAATAACACTCATTTGGAGAGAAGATTTCAAAGAAATAGCAAAGGACAACGCCTTGCCCTAAATGCCTTCAAAGAAGTTTGAAATGCCTTTAAACACTAATCCACCACTGTGTGCATGTGCATTTCAACTGATGTTATGCACTTATTATTTCTGAATTGGCTTCTAATTGTCTAACTGTAATGTAATTGGCATGATACATTTTTACTTGACAAATAAAATTTTATATTTGATTGACTCTGGATTCTTCTGAAATCATTATGACCAGTAGATTATTGGAGTCCATATTTCCGCAAATCTGCGTCAGGACAGATTAAAACTAAAGGCTCAATGAAAGGAGCATGTTGCACATCATGGGACTTTTTGATTTTGGTCTATCAACTGGCTTAGCAAGTTGCAGTACCGTGACTAAGAAAACTGTGTTTTTGTACGAACAAGCATGTGGCGGTTCGACTCAAATGCATTAGTAAACTTTGCACCCTCTGACTAAGAATCAGAACTGGCGAGTTTGTGATCGTGAAAAGCACTCAACGGCCGAAGTGACTTTTCTAAGTGATATGGGTCCGTAATGAAAGAATAATTGAAAATATGAGATACCCAGAATAATCANTATTTTAATAAATATTTTAATTATTTTAATCATTCCTTTTGTTTTTTGTTTGTTTGTTTGTTTGTTTGTCATCTTGACAATATCCATGTATTAGTAGAGGTTGTGAAGTTTTGTGGCAAAAGGATTATTAGAAAAAAGAATCCAGTCCACAATTAATGTAAGAAAATGTATGTTTTAGATTGAACAGACAGCAAGGATGATTCTAAATAAGGAATCATTTTAATAATAATAGGTTTTTGTATTTAATATATGTACATTCAAAACACTGTAGAGTGGCCTTATGTTACTTCAGAGGCTCTTCCCCTTTTTCAGTTTGTGTAACTCAACCATGTCCACCTGAGTTTTTGAACAGCTGTCTGTATTAGTGTTTCCACAGTGTCTCTCTTGCACAGTAATACACCGCAGTGTCTTCAGTCTTCAGCTGATTCATGTGCAGATAGAAATTAGAGCTGTCCTTAGATGCTGTGAACCTGCCCTGCACTGACTGAGCTGAGCTCTTATCAGAATCTGAATAATAATAAATAATCCATTCAAGTCCTTTTCCAGGTGCCTGACGGATCCAATACATGTAAGTGCCACTAACAGAAAACCCACTGCAGGCACAGGTCAGTTTGCGGGAACCACCTGGAGTCACAACTACTGTCTGTTCAGACTGTGTGAGCACAACCTGAGAGTCAATACCTGTGGATAAACAAAAAATGTACAAATAATCAGGATTATGTATTTATTTACACTAAGAAAAGAGTTTATTTTGTCCAGGGAACATACTTACGAGACACTGCGGCCAGCAACAGCAAGAGATATGAAGTGAACAGGATTTACATCAAGGCTGAACTGGTGATGAGTCCTCCACTCAACAGTGTAGTTGTTTAAATATGGAACGGACATCAGATCATTTGCATTGAAATCCTGAATTAGCAAAAACTGTGGAGTCTGTGGAGCTTGAGGCCATTGAGGTTCATTTCATGGACAATAGTACCACCTCTTAATATAACTTTTTTTGATTTTGTTACTGTTGGCACATGCATGTAACTTCTGAGTTTCTTCAAACAGATAAACAGTGATAAAGAGTCCTATTACTACAGCTGTGTCTTTAGCCTCTGCAGTGTTATTTTGTTAAGATAGAGACCTAGCTTTTGTTAATATTAAAAACATCACCAAGCAACAGAATAACAAGCTTTATTGAAATGTTAATTTTATGAGTGGTTCTTCTTCTCTACTTCGTGGGAGCACTAGAAATATACACAGCCAAGGATGGGCTGGGTATATAAATACTGGAGAATTTGCATCGAGTATTGAATATTACAGGGATAGTTCACCCAAAAATGAACATTTTGTAATCATTTACTCACTCTCATGTCGTCCCATATGACTTACTGTCTTCTGTAAAACAGAAAAGGTGGCTGCTTTTTCCATACAAAGAAAATGAAAATACTACATCTCCAAAATGGCAAAATAAATAGCATTAAAGGTGCAGTATGCAATAATTTTGTCCGCTAGAGGTCGCTAGAGGCCTATTCAAAACAAAGGCGTAGCTTGATGACGGCAAGTTTGAGTGTGGAATCTTGGGACATCAGCAACAGACAGTGCAATTGGACTTGGGAAGAAAACATGTTAATGGATGCGATTATTAACGTTACTGTAGTATGAAGCAGAGCAGGACCGAGTGTTGTGGGAGCTGAATGAGGCCGCTGGAGCGATTGATCAACACACGCCTCACGAGCAGCGGGACTTTTATTATGACACATTCGCCGACGCTGCTTCCGCTTTAGTTCACGACACTGTTGTCATGTGGTTTCTACGTCAGTAAAGGCGGTAACAAAGGGAAACTGACGTCATTGACATGCGACTGCACTGCCCCGTGTCACTGTTTAGAATGGGAATTTTCTCATGATTTACAAGTAGTTGAAAACATTAGAGATATTGTTAGTAATCAGCTGGACAAAATATATAACACTAGCCTAGTGGTTTTTGGATATTTTACTGCGAAAATATTACATATTGTACCTTTAAATAAATAAATAACATTACATTTATCATTAATGTAGTCAAACAAATTTATATATATAGGTTTGGAAAGAGACTGCATTTTATTGTTTTATTAAGTTAAAACTAATGATACAATGTTTTGCTTTTTGGTTATATTTTTGATGAATTACTCCTTTAATGTGAAATAATCTGAGTTTAAATGTGTCTTAAGACTGCTGTTTTTAAACTGACCTCAACACTTTTTTAAGGATGAGAGAGAGAGTTAGAGAGAAAGACGGTATCAGAGTAATTTATTAATTTGAAAATAAATTATTAAGTCACTGTACAAATGAATAGATAAAATAAAATACATAAAAACAATAAATTAAAATACAGCCTGGCCTGTCATCTCATTCTTCGCCCTCCCCTTCTGGGTTTTTGAAAGCTGAATGAAAACAAAGTAAATATTGTACATTAATACACCGCAGTGTCTTCAGTCTTCAGCTGATTCATGCAGATAGAAATTAGAGCTGTCCTTAGATGCTGTGAACCTGCCCTGCACTGACTGAGCTGAGCCTGTCTTCTCATCTATGATGTGGACTAACAGAGTAAGTGTGCTCAAGCAAAACTGCCAATTACTTTTTTTTTATTTGTATAATGGGGAAGGGTGCCCTCTTCTGTCCTCTGAATGATTCCTAAAATTTTGCTTATTGCATATTAGCTTGTTTGCTTATTGTACACAAGGTTATTACATGCCATTTAGAACACTTAAAGGGATAGTTCACCCAAAAATGAAAAATTGATTTTTATCTGTTTATCCCCAGGGCATCCAAGATGTAGGTGACTTTGTTTATTCAGTAGAACACAAATGATGATTTTTAACTCCAACCGTTGCATTCTGTCAGTCGTATAATGCATGTCAATGTTAACAAAATAAACATGAGTAAAAAACATGCACAGACATATCCAAATTAACTTCTGAGCCTGCTCGCCTTAAGTTATGGTTGATTGCTCTTCGGCTGGATATCAACACAACCATTAAGGTACTAAAGTTGTTGAGGGTCTGCAGCGATCATTTTTACATACCCAGGAGAGGATCACGTACGACTTAAACCATCAGCTGTGCCTATGGTTTTTCCACATCCAACAGAGGTTGGATAAACTACGGCAGAGCACGTACACACCTCACACACCGTATGCTGTGCACACAACAAACTGATCGTTTCGTGTCTTAGGACATCAATGTGTCGTCACAAGCCACAGGGTTTAATTTGGATTTGTCTGTGCATGTTTTTTTACTAAATATACAAAATATTGGTCTGTCTGTCAGTCTATCTGTCTATCTTTGGCATACAAACTTTGGTATTTTTTCATAAGCTATACTAAAAGTCTGAAGGGTCTAATATTATGTCAACAAATAAACCTTTTCATTGAAAATGTCTTCATTGAAGAGAGGTTCTTGTGCAGGTCCCGTGGCAGTTTGTGACACAGTGTATTGCGAGCACAATAATACACAGCTGTGTCTTCAGTGTTGAAGTTTTGTCCTGTTAAAATGACTGCATTGCTGGAGGATTCAGATGAGAAACTGATCTTATTTTTCAGTGAATCTTTGACACCATTGCTACTGGAAGTGTAGAACCAGCCAATCCATTCCATCGGTTTTCCACTTGAATGTCTGATCCAGTTTGTGTAGCCACCGCCTGAAGCTGAATATCCAGTGATCTTACAGGCGATGGTAAATGTTTCTCCTGGTTTTACTACCATGACAGGAGGCTGATTCAGCTCAATACAGAAAAGACCTACAATCATTAAAGTATTTTCAGTAATACAAATTGAACTTGATTTATTAGTTTTTTGTGTTGAGCTGAAGATACTCACAGGGTGCAGTTGCCAAAACCAGCAGTATGGAAATGCAGTCCATGATTCTGGTTGTATTTTCACTGCACTGTGGCTCTGTAAAACACTGAGAGCCTTTATTATGTCTGTGTGCTCCTGTTTACATGAGAGAAGGGTGGAGATTTGCATTGATGTAAAATGTATCCATCAATAGTTCATATGATAATTATTAGCAATAATGCAAATTTAGTTGTCTGACATTCTTGATTTATAAAATAAAGTCTCAAAGAGAAGCAAGATACACATGTTTATTCATATATATAGTGTAAATATCTTGCTACTACTGACAAATTATATCCAAAGAAAACATCTAATGCACATATTAGGCCTAATCTAAGCCATGCTGATATATAGGAAAAACATATTTTACTTTCATTTTTTGTTTCTTTTTACTTACAGCAGTTCAGTAAATAAGTTAAAAGGCCTACTGAGTAACTTACAGTTTAGACTAAATATTTGGTAACACTTTAGAATACTGATACTGCATTAATGAATAACTACACAGGAACAAATGAGTAATGCATTATTAACACTCTAGTAACTATTATTAACTAACAAAACTCTGTTGAATGAATTAGTAAGTAATAGTGCTCAGTTGAAGGAAGTAGTTCACTATTAGCTAATCAGTAAATACTGTTTTTTTTTCATACCTTCAGAAGGAATTAATAATTATTTGGATCAGTATTCTAAAGTGAAAAACATGATAACTCTCTAGTAACTACTGAAGTCATTGTAAACTTTTGAGGTTTTTGTAAAGTACTGGATAGTAATAACTCAAGAGTTACTACATCATTCTAAAGGAACTTCTACTTATTTGGATCAGTATTCTAATGTTAAGATTGTGGTAATCCACTAGTAATT